>JBBDGP010001390.1:867500-1270000 GCA_037952835.1 Lithobates septentrionalis
TTCTTTAGTTGTTTTACTTCTCTGTCCCTTACTATTGAGGTACTGTCCATTTTATTGTCCATGCTGAAGTTGAAGTCTCCAGCTAGTATTAATTTTCCTTGTTTGAAATCCATTAGTATTTTTATTATATCGATCAAGTATTTTTTAGGGTTCTTGTTAGGACAGTAGACGTTGGCCAATGTATATTTTACTCCCTGTATAGTTCCTGTGATAAAAAGATATCGGCCCTCCGGGTCTGTTTTTCTTTGATCTATTAGAAAACGTACGTTTTTCCCTATACCGATGGCTACTCCTTTAGCCCTTCTTATTGGCGAGTCTCCTTGATACCATGTTGGTATATTTCTTGAATATATTTTGGTATTTGAGTTTTGGGATATGTGTGTCTCCTGTAGGAAAATTATTTCTGCATTACTTTTTTCTAGTTCTCGTAAAATGATGTTTCTCTTCCCCGGGGAATTTAGACCTCGGACATTATAGGAAGATATTTTTATACTGTTTACCCTTTCCATTCTTGTTCCTTTTTTTTCCTTTTCCCTTTTTCCTTCCCTTATCTCAGAATAGGTGCGCCTCTGTAACCACTCATATGGATCAGACCTTCCCCGAGGGTTTTTATCTTAATGCATATTATTCATTAAGATAAGAAACATTCTGCCTTTACAATTCCTTTCATGTAACATTCAAAGGGACAGTGCAACACGAACTTCACTTCTAATAGTATATTTTGTATTTAGGATCATTTTGAATGCAGATTTCCCCTGGTTTCGAATATTGTTTTTGAATTTCATGTTGATGCACTGAGGGCAGAGCTTTCTACTTTTCAATTGAAATCAGATACGCAGAAAATAAATCATTTTTTTGGCAATGATTTTTATAAATTACGAACATAGATTATTGACTTTAGCGGCACATACAGTACATTGGTACATGGTTTTGCTACTTTCATATTGTTTGAAAGCAATATGGTTTAAACTGTAATTCAAAGTGAATGTATTAGCCATTGATTTTGTATACCACTGAAGGTTCGTAAAAACAGCAGAGTTATAAAATAAGAACTGAATGGGACAATTTGCATTATGGTCAGCCTCATTGGTCACAAATAACCATTGGCTGACCACATCTACACTTTTGTGGTTAGCATAAGAAAGTAGCAGTTAAAGCTGGTGTTACTGTGGGTGAACATGTACTGCTGTCAGCAATTTTAATTAGTGTTTGAACCAAACATTGTCTTTTTTTAATGTATATACTAACAATCGCTAATTGTAAAAGCTCATTGTGTAATCCTACAAAAATGGCTTGCATTTAAAGGAGAAGGCCGCTTAATAAAATGCATTAGCAGCAAGCCAATACCTGATTCAGTAGTATTTTTTTTTTAGTTTCCTGCTGATTACATTACATTGCATGTTAAGGGAATGCAGGTTCTCTAAACACACGGCATTCATGTGTCAGTCCGATTGCTTACGTTGTTTGCTGATAGTCTTTTGTCAGAGCTGTGATATGACTCACAGCAAAAGTATTTTTACATGAGGGCTACAGACTGGTCAGCTCATGGACAACATCCGGGAGCGGGGAGGGTGTGCAGCGCATATTCTTGTAATTGCTTATCGTTGTTCTACCAATGCCAGCTTCATGCTCTCCATTGCCACAGCTGCCATCTACCTGACAGCTTCTCCCGCTGCAGGCATCCTTCTCCTTCAGCCATAGAGCAGTCAGTGACGATGCAAAACCCAATGCATGCGCAAAAATGTTACCTTATTACAGCACTAGACTCCACTCTTTGGAATGTTACAAATACTCAGGGTGTACACTGCACTACACCCTTCCCCCTGAGAATATCTGACATGGGTGTAAGGCTGAGCTATTGCTTGGATTTAATAAAGACACTGGGTGTGCCACCAGGAAAGTGTATATGGATTATTCTCTATTAGCCACATGTGAATAATTCCCTTTCAATCAGGCTTCATCCCTACTTTCACCAAACATTATAGCATCATTCCTGCAAAAATGAAAACCAGACTGTTCTGACTGTGAGAAGCAGCATGCTATCTAATCTCTTTACAGCTCAGCTATTGGACTAGGATGTCTTCCGGGGTCTAATGCCTGCAGAGAAAAAGGGGATGGATAGATGTAACTAAATGTACAGAAATTCTTATGATTTTATGTAGCAAGTATTTTAAGACAGTCAGACAGAAAGGTAAGCACAAACTGTAAATTTGATCTGTTTATTCACTCCCAACGTAAAGCAATACTATATTTTCATAATGTGATATAAATAAATTCTAGGAGGGTGGCACCACTAAAAATATGCAGGTGTACTTCCATCCCTTTCTCTATAGTGCTTCAGTCCAAGCCGTTATGCAGCAGATAGGGGTGAAATGTGTGCTAAATAATACTAAAAAGTAGAATACATACCTTCTTAAGGAAGAGGCATTTTGGCAAAAGAGTGGGCACAGTGCATTCACTAGCAACAGATCTTTTACAAGCTGCTAATAAAAAATTGGAATGTTTGTGAAACTCTCAAGCCATGCACAAGAGCTTCTGCTAATCCTGTTAGCACCACTGACTGGCATGCATGCTACTATTCGTTTTTTCTGTTTTGCTAATTCTTTCTGTTTGTCTAATTCTTGCATTAGCCAAGGAAAAGGCTGATTATTAATTTAATGTGATGTGTATACAAACTATTTAACAGTCACAGGAATACAATATAAGACATTCATAATGCTTCACATATGCATGTGTACACACATGCAGATGCTACCTATTCTTTTCTAGCAAATGCAGTAAAAGTCACTTAGCTTTTATTATAGCTGGTCGTCTATTTCCATAGCAAACAGGACTCCTGGCATTTCAATTTAATGCTGGAAAACAGGCTTTTGGTTTTGGCAGTTTTTCTCTCTCTTGTAGTGTATTATCCAGTGTTGTCCATCTACAGAGACCTCTTTTCAGCTTGTGCTGCTGGTCTTTTATCTTGGAGAGTTTGGTAGCCACTCTCACATGGATGTAGTCCTTTCAAACTGGGCTCCTACATCAGTTTATATGAGGGATACATTTCTGTCTACACATTTTTGACAACTCTTTTGACTTTTAAATTTAGTATTTTTTAACCTGTATATTCATTTGTATATTTATGACCTTTTACTTTTATTATTTTTTAGCCCTAATGAAGAGGGAGTGTGTTTGGCCCCAGAAACGCGTTGGCTTCATTCTGCTATGAATCAATTTTATCATTAGATCACTTGGACTCTTGGACATTTGGCACTCTCATTGGAATATATGTACAAACTTTGGATGATAGTGTAGTACCATAAATGCCATAGGTCAAATTATGTCAATAGGTCAGACTATTGTTGAACTACAATTGTGCTTGGGTCCAGTGTTTGACAGTTCCTTTCTAGGTCAGTAGTTCACATTGCCCACATATACCACAATAGTATCTATTTCCAAATGTATCAAAGGACAGAAAAGTTAGTCTGGAAAGAAGCACTCTCAGACATCATACGAGTGGGGCATGTTGATGCACATTTTCCCCTAATCCCAGGTTTACAAACTAGTGCATTTGCTAAGAAAAGATAGGTAGCATGTGCATGTGTATTTTTTTATCACTCTGTATGTCTAGTATTGTTTTCCTGTATCTGTAAATAGTTTCTATACACACTATGCTTGTTAAGTAAAGGCACGTTAATATTCTTGCTTGGCTTTACTGCAAGAATTAGCAAAACATGATCTTAGCTTTTCTTTCTTAGGAGAATGGATCATGGAGTCCCTGAAGGATTCCCAACCATTCATGTTCACTTTGCAGCAATTTGAATGTGTCTGCTGTGGCAGTTGTCTGCCCATTCAGATTTCTACATCTGTACCGCTCCAGTCATTTATAATTTTGCCTCTTTAAGTATTTTTATTCTTCTGCCCAAGGCAGTGACATCTGAATGCGAAATGGTAAACCTAACTTTCTTCTGCCAAAACTGAATTTCAAAGTTTCAGTAGAGTTCTTGGAGTGGTGTTCAGAAGATCAGCTGTTTTGATGCTTATCACAGCTTTGCACAGCTGTCCAAGGTACAGTAGGTCGCTTTTATCACCAGACTGTATCATAAAATGAATACCTCTCTAATGTTATTGCCTCGCTTTCTTTTTCTACTTGAGAACAATAACCATGGCGGAGTAACTTCTAAAATCTCTTCTTACACAGGCAAACCTAGCCAGATGTATGCCAGCCGAACTGCAAAGTATTTTATTTTTATTTTCACATGAGCCGGGGTCTACACTCAAATCCCTCTTCCGGCTTTTTATACACAGATATTTGAACTGGGAGCAAGCCTCCCGGACCACCTATCGTGAAACCTATAACCACATCGGTTATTTGCTTTTGCAAGTAAGTTTCTTAAACAAGAATTATTATGATGATGTTCACATTGCTGCTCATTCATAATTTTTTTTTCGCTGCGCTTTTTTTTTTTCATGAGATCTTAATGGGGTTTGAAGGAAACTTTCATTCATGGGATTAAGGTCTAGTAAATTCTCAGCTCCAAACTTGTTTTAAAACATAACCCCAAAGCCCTTGCTTCAGCGCTGATCAGAAATTAAACTGTGAGTTCAACAAATGTCCATTTATAAATGGGATCCAGTTGAAAAAAAAAAAAAAAATCAATGAAGGCTTATACAGAGAGCAGTTCATACAAGTGCCCAGTGTGAATTCCCTTGTAGCAGCTTACTGGCTAAAAGAGAAGTCGGGGTTGTAGTTAGGCCACTCATAGATGGATAGATCGCTTGCAGATAATGATGGGTTAGGGAGAAGGACCATAGGTGAACATATGGATTGATGCATTTTTAGCTAAAACCAGCCATTTATTTATTTTTGAGTAGACTGGTAGGTGTAGAAGCTCCCTCATGTTTTTATTGCAGTCTTTTACCCCATTTCTACCGATTAAAATACAATAAAAAGTATAAAACAATCTTTACAAAAGATTGTTTACAAAAAAGCTTCATAAAAAAAATGATAAAAAACAAACAAACTTCACTCCATGCAAATATGTACAACATCATTAAATAATAACTGCTGTTAGTTGTACTTTTAAACACAATTAATGTAAGTATCTGAATCTACATTGATATTGACTTTCTGTAATTCCAACCAAGGTAACGCCAGGTACACACAGCCCGCAAGTCGGCCAAAAACGATCAGTTCGGCAGGAACCAGCTGACTTTCGGCCCATGTATACAGCTCCCTGTCTGACAGAAGGCAGTCTCATGACTGCCTTCTATCGAATGGGCATGCTGGAAAACCAGCATCCGATCAACACCCCATGGCTGCGAGCGCTGATCAGTGTGTCCTGGCTTGGGATGTGGAGGAGACCCTCTGTCAGAACACAATTGCACAGCAGGGGAGAACGCTGTACTAACATTAAAAATAAATAAAGAATTGGGCTAAGTGCATAGATAGTGAAAAATAAAAAAATTCAATAATGAACAAAATAACCGTGATATGAGTCCTGCTGCTAGGCACTATAACCCCGATATAAGGCAAAAATTGTATGGATAATAATCAGTGCAGCGCTGGAAATAAATCTGAGTGAATAAGTATGGCAAATAATGATGATCATAATAGTGAAAAATATTGACAACAATAAAAGTGGCAATATAATGATTAAATGCTATAAGCAATCTATAATAATGATAAACCACCAATGTGTAAACATTCATCAATAGAAAAGCGTGCTCCAAAGCCTAAGATATAATCCAAACAATAATGGAAAGTAAAATGGTGAATGAAAAAAATAGTCCAAAAATAATATAAAAAGTGCAGAATCACAAACCAATGATCCAATCGATAGTGCCGCCCACCACCGGAGAAAATGGAGGCTTACCAGAAAGCCTGTGACCGCCCTTCTTCAGGGGGGTCAAAACAGGCTTAGTAGGTCACCGTTGATGTCCTATTGGAACCGCAACCGATGTCCCTCTGATTATCTTCGATGTTAGCTTCTCAGCAGCAGCAGGAGACACTCAGGAGAAAAAGGTGGTTCATGGAAGGTTCAAGTGGCCAGTATTCCTGCAAGTCTGTGCACACCTGTTGGCTACCTACAGGTAGCGTTGTATATGCTGGATGCTGGGATGCGTGGTTGGCTTACTGAAAACCTGTGCTAACAGAGGGTTTCCTCTCTTTGCCTCAGTATACCGCTCTGGCCTGCACGCATCCGGGAAGGATGGGGGTAGGTGAGACAACACACCCCTTAAATGGGAATTACTGTTAAGCAATACTATCTAGTGAGAACCATGGTATCTAAAAAAACAGCAACCTTACCAACACTAAATGTCCAATGCTATTCTATTTTCAAGCTTCTTTTTTTTTTTTTTTAAATCAACGAAACACACCAGATGAATTTCTCTTTTCTGTTACACCCCTGAAGAAGGACTAAAACACTATTTATCCCGAAACGCGTTGGGGTGAAAAGAGTCCCTGCAAAGAACTTTACCACTTGGTAACAAACTACAAACCTGTCTAATATGTAATATGTTTCGTTGAATGTAATGTCTATAATGTTTTTAACATATGTTATTTTCAAATAAATAAAAAACCGTTTTTACTCTTCATACGCTGTTGTACTCCTCTACTGTCTACAACCCTTTATAAGTGCAGTTAACGTCCATTTAGGGGAACCTTTCTTTATATGTATATGCATTATTGGATGTGGCACTGCCCTTTTTAAAACCTAGGAGAGCTAGTCACTCTTTATTAGGTAGATAGTAGTTAGGTAGAACTGTATAAAACAGGAAAGGGACATAAAAAGTTATCCAAGGAATTGAGAATGCCAATGAGCAGTACTCCAATCAAGAAGTGGAAAATGAGAGGTTCTGTTGAAACCAAACCATGGTCAGGTAGACCAACTAAAATTTCAGCCACAACTGCCAGGAAAATTGCTCGGGATGCAAAGAAAAACCCACAAATAGCTTCAGGTGAAATACAGGACTTTCTGAAAACATGTGGTGTGGCTGTTTCAAGATGCACAATAAGGAGGCACTTGAAGAAAGATGGGCTGCATGGTCGATTTGCCAGAAGAAAGCCATAACTACACAAATGCCACAAAGTATCCCGCTTACAATACGCCAAACAGCACAGAGACGAGCCTCAAACCTTCTGTCACAAAGTCATTGGAGTGATGAGACCAAAATTGAGCTTTTGGCCACAACTATAAACGCTACATTTGGAGAGGAGTCAACAAGGCCTATGATGAAAGGTACGGAGGTGGATTGCTGATGTTTTGGGGATGTGTGAGCTACAAAGGCACAGGAAATTTGGTCAAAATTGATGACAAGATGAAAGCAGTATGTTATCAAAAAATACTAGAGGAACATTTGCATTCATCAGCCAGGAAGCTGCGCATGGGACGTACTTGGACATTCCAACATAACAATGATCCAAAACACAAGGCCAAGTTGACCTGTCATTGGCTACAGCAGAATAAAGTGAAGGTTCTGGAGTGGCCATCTCAGTCTCCTGACCTCAATATCATTGAGCCACTCTGGGGAGATCTCAGACGTGCGGTTCGTGCAGGACAGCCCAAGAATTTACAGGAACTGGAGGCTTTTTGCCAAGAGGAATGGGCAGCTTTACTATCTGAGAAGATAAAGAGCCTCATCCACAAATACCACAAAAGACTTCAAGCTGTCATTGATGTTAAAGGGGGCAATAAACGGTATTAAGAACTGGGGTATGTAAACTTTTGATCAGGGTCATTTGGGTAGTTTCTGTTGCCATTATGATTTAAAAAGAGTAAACACAGTTAATTGGTAATAAATGGCTTCAGCCAAATACTAACCATGAGTGAAAGAAAAGTTTTTGTGTTATCATTCATATTCTCTGAAAAATGGGCAAGAAATTATAAATTGTGCCAGAGTGTGTATATATATATATATATATATATATATATATATATATATATATATATATAATTTTTTTTATTACACTTTTTTTTTTTAACTTATATTGAAGTAAGCCCAAACAGAACTATAAGGGGATATAGAGTCTGTTGTCAGGAAATAAATATCACACTTATCTTGTTTTCAGCAGCTGAGTGTTTTGTTGAAAGTACAGCTTGATACTCTATCTCCTGTCTACTTATTTTAAACTCTTTCCAAATTTATCTCAAAGTTTACTGCTGAATTACAAGAAGATACTCCAAAGGCTTGTGTTCCTAAGCATTTTTTTTATCTTCAAGGACGAGATGTTGATAGAAGTTAGTTAATTACAGTTGTTTTTGGACAGATGCATATTTAGGAGGTGTAGCACGTGTGTGAAAAGCCCTGTTCTTTGGCATCTCGCTAGATGCAAACACTGTTTTCAAATCTTTCTGTGTTATATTGTGATACATATTTTTAAGTAATGGTGGA
Organism: Lithobates septentrionalis; assembly: GCA_037952835.1. Lineage (NCBI taxonomy): Eukaryota > Metazoa > Chordata > Amphibia > Anura > Ranidae > Lithobates > Lithobates septentrionalis. The sequence continues at coordinate 875,880 of JBBDGP010001390.1, forward strand.
TCATTTTACAATGATAACTACTGCTCAAATGCCATAAGTTTAATTGTTTTTTTGTTCTTGTTTGCTCAGTTTTTCTATCTCTGCCATATATAACGGCCCACTTGTCTGCTTTTGCCTTAAAAATTTTCCATTTTATGTAGTTACGTATTTCGTTCTTTAAATGAATTGTAGACTGGTCCTCATCAACTGTTTTTCCTGTGTTGTGTTTAAAGTGGAACTTCACCCAAAAGGGGAAGTTCTGCTTGTTTGCACCCTCATAGCCACATTTGGCACTTTTTTGGGGGAGGAAAAGGTGCCTGGTTTTGACAGGTATCCACTCCCACTTCTGGTTTAGATCGCCTCGGCGATCTGAGCTGGAAGTTCGGCCCCCTCCTTCTCCCGCAGTCTTCTTGGACACCTCACAGGTCCCAGAAGACTACAGGACCATTCACAAGGCGCAGCGCAGCATGACTCGCGTGTGTATTAGGAAATCGGCTGTGAAGCTGCAGTGCTTCACTTCCTGTTTTCCTTACTTGAGATGCTGGCGCCTGCACCCGAAGCCAATTAAAGAATAGGCTCTGGTGAGGACATTGCTGAATCCCTGGACAGGTAAGTGTCCTTATAAAAGTCAGCAGCTACAGTAATTTTAGCTTCTGACTTTACATTTTTTGGGGGAGCCAGGAGCCCCTCATTAATTCATTGTCCCATATACAACTCCTTCAATAGTTGGTTTCTTAAAGTGCATGTCAGGGCGAATTGACAAAAAAAGGAAAAAACATTTTTAGTAAATTTCTTCAACACTTGCATATTTCTCCTATGATTTGTCCCTTTAAGAACATTACAAATACAGGAAAATACCTGTTGATCATGTGAGAAATCCAGCGAGTTTGTATCTTCCTGTTAGGTGTTGACAACACAGTGCCTCTGCTGTACTGAAATCCCAAGCAGTATTATTAAAGTGATTTTAAAGTCTTGTTTGCTATTTTTAAACAGAAAAAAAAAAAAAACATGTTATGCTTAACTGCTCTGTGCACAGAGCAACCCAGATCCTCCTCTTCTCGGGTCTCCTGCTGGCGCTCCTGGCCCCTCCCTCCTGTCAAGTGCTCCCACAGCAAGCAGCTTGCTATGGTGTCCATTCAGAGACGGAGCCATGGCTCGGCCCCGCCCCCCTCTCTCATCATTGGCTCAATGACTTTGATTAACAGCAGTTTTTTTTTTTTTTTTTTTTTAATCTTCAGACATGGAATGCCTGAAGATAAGAAAACCTCCTACCTTTACAACCACTTTAACCTTTCCCAGTTCTCCACCGTTGGACTGTAGAACACCTCATCCCTGTATGTTAGGGAGTTATTGAGAGGTAGAGTTGTAACTGTAGTAGTTTACCCACACGCAGATATACTGCGGCATGTCGGCTCTCCTGCACGAACCAACATACCTGTACATCGGTCCATGCAAGGAGAATAGCAGATGCGCGTGAGTGTGCCCGCGGGTCCCGGGGACTCGATGTCCGCCAGCGACTGGTGGGTGGGTGGGCCATGGCGCAGAGCAGCCGCATATTTGCGTGCATTAGTGCAAATAGAGCTGTGCTGAGAGTGCGTGTCCTGCTTGCAGTCGGAAGCTTTCCGATCATGTTAAGGCCCTGACAGCCAATCATGGCGGTCACATGACCATAAGCCCCGCCCGCCTCCCGGCATTCTAAATCCCCTTAAAGGGACGGCAGGCGCCAGCTCCAAGGGGTTACAGTCCAAATTAAACTCTATTTAAAGCCCCACTCCACAATGTGCAAAAAAAAAAAAGGTAACATGCATGCTCTTATTAACAATAGTCTTCCTTTAATTTTTATTGCGCAGTATTTCACCACAAGTGACAAACCAACGCACTCGCCATAATTCAATGACCCAAAGAAGGTCATAAGCGATTAATCCCAGGGTTTACAGCCACATTCCAGCTGGTGGATAGTATGATGATAATCTTTATTCATAGATATACTACTACTTCCTTTCATAGAATAGCCATAAACAGCAAAAGGACAAAAAGTAATACCATACTGCAGTATTTATTTAAAAGTTTTTCAGACTAATAAGGCTAAAATCTGTACGCTAACATTTGTTGGTGCCCAGTCTTTCAGCACCAATACAATCAGCCTGTAACTGCTCCGGCCTTCCTGCTTACTGGAACCGGTGGCATGCGTTCCAATTACCGGGAACAGAAATGACGTCACTGCACAGGTTCGTACTATACTTGCCGAATATGACACACACGTCATTGCCTCTACATGTTTCGCTAAATGCGTCTTCAGGAAGCTCCCTTCAGGGCAGAGAAGAGGTAGTACTTCTGGGAAAGAGATATCTGTGAAGAAAGATTATCATCATACTATCCACCAGCTGGAATGTGGCTGTAAACCCTAGGATTAAGTGCTTATGACCATGCAATGTGGTTGCAGTGAGTTTCCAAAAGTAGCGCATGCACTACTTTTGGTGCGATTTCAGTCCTTTCAAAATGGTTGAGCTGAAATCGCACAGAACTGCATGTGAATCACACAGGAATGCACAGTGCGTTCCTGTGAGATTCCTGCTGTAAAGTGGCCGCAAGTTCAATTGAGTGAACATTCTGATTTTCACAGGGCTGCATTGTGCTGGAATGCATTAGTAGATCATTGACTAATTTAATTTGTTGCCTGGAGTTGCACTTTAACTAAAGTGAGCATGTGCTGTATTGACATTTACGGGTTTTTATAACACAATAAAGGTTTTTTGAAAGCTATCATTTCCTTGGAGGACACCTGTCGTTGCATGCTAAATGTAACTGCATCTGCCCTCTAGCTCTTATTAGTGCATTTAGATGACAGTGGAGCAGGGGACAATTCTGGAGCTTTACGAGGAAGAAAACTTGCTGATCAGTGACAGCAGTTCTCTGTGTTTACTTAATCGAACTTGCCATGACTTTGTTGCCCTGATTGGCCAATATTTTACAGCGTACCTATTATCCAACAGGAATGTTGGTGACCCTCACTTTCCAGGACAAATCCATCCAGGGTCAAAGCCTGGAACTGTTCCTGGAAATTAGGGACTCTTGGCAATGATCACTTGCCATGAAATCCAGGTTATTTTTGTTTCCTTCTTAAAATGTAGCTGGCGGCTGAAAAGCAGTAATATTTTAGTACCTGCATAAAACTGGACCAGCTATTTAGAATATATAGCTTAGGTTACGAGCTTTTATACTTTTAGCCCTGTGAAATGTTTGAGTATTTTACCCCTCACCCCCCTCCCGCCAATTTTTATAGAGATTCGATTGGGACAGGAAGACTGGCACTCTAAAAAAAAAAAAAAAAAAGCATGTAGCATATTAAAAAAAAAAAAAATGGCCCAAGTAAGAAAACATATTAAATTACTGTGAGCAAACACAGCAGAGCATGTGGTCATTGGAAGTCACTTCTGACATACACTTGGCTAACTTCTATACGTTTTTTTTTTTTACAGCAAAAGGAAATATGTTCACCAGCTTTGGGAGTTCCAGCAGCCCCAGTGGAGGGGAGAGCATTCAGTGTTCTGAGTACTCTATATCCTGTAACCTGATTGACAAGACGTTTCTGTAAAGTAGAAATATATGAACAAGTTCTCTGCTCTGACTCAGTAGCCAAATGAAAGATTAGGTTAAAGGGCAACTCAGCAAATACTGCAGCTGTGCAAAACTCAGGAACTCACTAGGAGAGAAAAATAAAGAACCTGATCCTACTTGCACCTATAGAGTGGACTTCATCCTCCTGGTGTGTTTGTAGGGAGCTGTAATTTTCATAATAAAGCACTGTAGGTTTTACAATAAATAACTTACATTAACATTGACATTAAAGTGGAATTCTGGAATAACCCTAACTACTCTTAAAACCGAAACCTTCCACCTCCTAACACCTATGCTTACTAGCCTGTGTAAGAAAGATGTGATACTTACCTATTTTAAAGCTGCTCTGGTCCAGCTCCTCTGTGTCATGCAGGGGAGAGTAGGGAGCATCGACAATGGATGCCTGAGTGATATCACCATTCCAGGAGCTCTCTTCTTCCCTGCAGCGGCTGCTAGCTAACACAAGGGAGATCACGTGACTGCACAGAGCGGCCTGAAAATAGGTAATTATATACAACTTTCTTACATAGGTTGGGTAAGCATAGGTGTTAGGAGGGTTATCCTGGAATTCCACTTTATTTTTAATCCTCATACTGCTAGCCTTAGTAAATAGATTGGAAGTTATTATTATTATTATCGCTTGTTTTCAAGTTTTTTTTTTACATTTCTGAAGTTGGCTGGTTTCTGGCTCAGGCCAAAATTATACCATATATCCCATGAATCTTCATGTGAATTTTTTTTTTTTTCATCTAGAGGAGGGGTTTTCCCAGCAGAGCACACCCTCCTGCCTGCATGGCAGAGCTAAGGGCAGATAGATTCCAGAAAGTAAATGCTAGATGAGTCATCTGCCCTTACTCAAGATAACCATGGCTAGAAATGCTAGGAAGGTGTTTTTCAAAGTAATTTCTCTACAAAAAAAAAATCCTGGAGACATGAATGGATGGGTGAGCTTGCTCTCAATATTAAAAATAATTAAATAACATTTTCAGCTTATGATGTTCAGAAACAGCTTAACCACTTCAGCCCCAGACCATTTGGCTGGCCAAAGACCAGAGCACTTTTTGCGATACGGCACTGCGTCATTTTAATTGACAATTGCGCGGTCGTGCGACGTGGCTCCCAAACAAAATTGCCGTCCCTTTTTCCCCACAAATAGAGCTTTCTTTTGGTGGTATTTGATCACCTCTGTGGTTTTTATTTTTTGTGCTATAAACAAAAAACGAGTGACAATTTTGAAAAAAACGCAATATTTTTTATTTTTTGCTATCATAAATATCCCCAAAAAATTTATATAAAAAAAAAAACAACATTTTTTTTCCTCAGTTTAGACCGATACGTATTCTTCTACATATTTTTGGTAAAAAAAATCACAATAAGCGTTTATTGATTGGATTGCGCAAAAGGTATAGCCTTTACAAAATAGGGGAAATTTTTATGGCATTTTTATTAATAATTTTTTTTCTTACTAGTAATGGCGATAATCTGCGATTTTTTTTTTTATCGTGACTGCAACATTATGGCGGACAGATCGGACACTTTTGGCGCTATTTTGGGACCATTCACATTTATACAGCGATCAGTGCGATTAAAAATGCACTGATTACTGTGTAAATGTGACTGGCAGGGAAGGGGTTAACCAGGAGGGGGCACTGCAGGGGTTAAGTGTGTCCTAGGGATCTGTTCTTACTGTGGGGGGGGGGATGGGCTACGTGTGTCACGACACTGATCACCGCTCCCGATCACAGGGAGCTGTGATCAGTGTCCTGTCACTAGGGAGAATGGGGGAATGCTTGTTTACATCAGCATTTCCCCGTTCTTCCTCTCTGTGAGACTATCGCGGGTATCCCCTGCGGACTCGACCCGCGATCACACTCGCGGAGCTCGCGGGGGGCAATGCCGTGTCTTAAAGGGCAACGTACAGGTACGTTAATATACCTGTACGTGCCATTCTGCCGACGTATATCGGTGTGAGTAGGTCGGCAAGTGGTTAAAGTGATTGTAAAGCTTTGTTTATTTAAAAAAAAAAAAAAAAAACAACATATCATACTTGCCTCCACTGTGCAGCTTGTTTTGTGGCCCCGAACACCGTCTTCTGGGGTCCCTCGACAGCTCTCATGGCTCCTCCCCACATCAGATAACCCCCTAGGAGAAGCACTCTCCCAGGGGGTTACCTTGCGGGCGTGCTCCCGAGTCCATCCTTCGGCATCCATAGCCGCCCAATGTATGACTCGGCCCCGCCCCCCAGTGCCCACGTCATTGGATCTGATTGACAGCAGTGGGAGCCAATGGCTGCGCTGCTATCAATCTATTCAATCAAGAGGGGGGGCGGTCACTGCCAGGTGTTTTTTCACCTTAATGCATAGGATGCTTTAAGGTGAAAAAACACAAGGGTTTACAACCCCTTTAATTCTGTCTTTAAAAATACAATTTGCATATATTTTGTAGTTCTATATGTACAAAAGGGAAGTCATACATTTGCTCATTATATATGAGACAACACAAGTTTAGAGGTTGGCCAAATAATTTAGAACAATGCACTCCCTGTGTGCCTGGTATGCTATATCACCAAAAGTTTGTTGACACCTGAGCTTCTTGGACATCCCATTGCAAAATCTTGGGCATTATTAGGGAATATTTCCTTTGTTGTTGACGTTCTGGTAAGACTTTCCACCAGATTATGGTGTGTATCTGTTATAATTTGTGTCCATTGAGCCAATAGAGCATTTGTGAGGTCAGTTGCTGATGTCGGAGGGGAAGCTGGCTCACAGTCAGCGGTCCAATTCATCCCAAAGATTTTCACTTCATTTTAATGCACAGCACCTTAACAAGTTGGATTTGCAAGGCATTATAGTTTAGAGGTAAAAGAGCAAAAGACAAGGGAGTAAATTGGAGTAGAGGAATGAGGTTGGGGAGAATAGCATTAGATGTATGAGGGGAAGATGGCATTCTGGGTTCACAAGAAAGGCTTGGGATTCTGGTGGTGGGAGGCTTCAATAAGGTCTTTAGGTCAGTTAAGCGCTGGTAAAAGTCACTTGACAAAGAAATAAGTAATCCATGGGCCCCAATTTTGTTTAAGCTTGGGCATTGTGTCCAGACATTTTTTTATTAGATAATGAGAGTGTATTGGAATGCCAGATGTGTATTTAAAAAAAAAAAGGAAGACCAAACTTGTAAACACGTGAACAACATTTTTTTTTAAAGAGACCCTGTCATGTACCAAAACTCTTTCAGCAAGTTCTTTCCTCTGACTTTTTGTCGGTACTGTATCCTACAGTGACCTGAAAATACTATTTTCATTAGGGCTTTCCAGGTATTTTTCATATTTCTTTCATTGTCTTGTTACTGGCTATTTACTGCTATGATAGCACTGAATTTTGAGCCCATGTGAATATTCAGGTCACATATTTTCAGTCTTGCCCATTGTTCTACACCAGTCCAGGCCACATATTTTCAGTCTTGCCCATAGTTCCACACCATAGAATCATGTGACAAAGAGCTACAGTCCTTTACTTAAGCACATATGAGAAACCTTCACACGGCGGTTTAGCCGCATACTCTGGATTTTACAGCTGGAATGACCGGTGCATGCAAATAGCAGCGGTCGTTCAGCCTATATAAACGAATGATAGGAACAGTGGCCACAATGTTCTTATGTAGCCTAATGCCGCGTACACACGGTCGGACTTTTCAGCTACAAAAGTCGGACAGCCTGTCCGACATACTTCCGGCGTACTTTCGGTGGACTTGCGGCAGACTTTCTAACGAACGGACTTGCCTACACACGACCACACAAAAGTTCGACAGCACAGTACGCGGTGACTTACACCAAGTCCGGCGAGACTATAAAACGGAAGTTCAATAGCCCGTACGACACCCTTTGGGCTCCTTCTGCTAATCTCGTGTTTATCTCGTGTTAGTAGAAGTTTGGTGAGAGACGATTCGCGCTTGTGAGACTCGTATTTTTCAGTTCGTTTTAACTGTTGTTCAGTCTGTGCTTGTGAGGTTTGTATCTGCTTTTCAGTGCGTTTGGTCAGTTGGCATTGAGAAATCTTTGTTTTATTGTCCGCTCGTTCCTGATTTTCAGGTCGCTCTTCACAGGCCTTGCTGTTCTTCAGTGCGTTCTGTTTAGTGCGTTCTGACCAGCCGACCGTTTTGTAACCATGTTACCTGTACGTACTCGTCGTCGAGCTCGTGCATTGTATGTGTTTGGTGCTGTAGTTTATTCTTCAGACCAAGACCAGTCCATGAACAGGGCGAGGAGGAGTTCATGGACCAAGAATTGGTTGCTCCAGCGTGACCAGTTCTGTCACATGCCATTGCTCCGTGAGATCCGTGAGAATAATCCTGAGGATTTCAGGAACTTTCTCCGGATGACGGACCCCGTTTTTGACCGTTTGTTGGCTTTGCTGACCCCCTATATCAGCAGGCAGGATACCTGCATGAGGCAAGCCATCACTCCGGAGCAGAGGCTAGTTGCCACGTTGCGGTACTTGGCGACAGGGAGAAGCCTGCAGGACCTCAAGTTCTCGACAGGCATCTCCCCCCAGGCTCTGGAGATCATTATCCCAGAGACCTGTTCTGCCATCATACAGGTCCTGCAGAAGGACTATATTAAGGTAAGATATTTTTCTTTGATTAGCATCACATGTTCTTTTATGTAATCTTTGATAATGTAATGTATTTCTTGCTTCAAACACTACTTACCATCATTGCAATATAGTGTGAATGTCCCCTTTTTATCCTCACACATGCTGCATTTTTTTCCTGTTCTTTTTTGTCAGGCATGTATATTTTCCTTCAATAACCTCCCCAACATGCAATGATGGGAACATATCCACCTAGTCTACTCATTTTGAATGTATTTTGTTTGAGTGTATTTAGTGTGCTGCTAATTAGCAATTAGCTTGATTTCCCAACCCCCCACCCCCACCTAAACTCACTCCAAATAGTGTGCTGCTAATTAGCAATTAGCTTGATTTCCCAACCCCCCACCCCCCACCTAAACTCACTCCAAATAGTGTGCTGCTAATTAGCAATTAGCTTGATTTCCCAACCCCCCACACCCCACCTAAACTCACTCCAAATAGTGTGCTGCTAATTAGCAATTAGCTTGATTTCCCAACCCCCCACCCCCCACCTAAACTCACTCCAAATAGTGTGCTGCTAATTAGCAATTAGCTTGATTTCCCAACCCCCCCCACCCTCGTAAAAATTGGCTTGAATGTACTGTGTTGTTGATTTGTATAAAGCAAATATATGTTGCACTTTGCAAAATGCATGTGCACTCTACAAGTGCATTTGTTCCAGTGCTTTAGTAAATGAGCAGAAGCTCTGCTGATTTCCATCATCAAATCATATGCAAGCCACAAAGTGTTTTCATTAATTGCCCTTGCATGTGATTGTGTACTCCTTGCAACATGACTGCCTTTTTACCTTCCCTCATTTACTGTAATCTGGTTAGCAACTGCACTTGCAGAGTGCGACAACTGCAGTCTTGTAGCCTTTTTAGTCCCTAAATTCCTGCGTGTCCTAAAAATAATCTTTTTTATGGATTTCACAACCCCCTAAAATGTAATCAATGTTCCATCAGAGGGGGTGAGCAATCTGATAAGTGTGCCTTTCCATATTAGATATTCCAGAAGATTTAAATTATTTAATGTTATACTGATGCTGGGGAATAATGTTTTTAATTGTATAATTTTCTTGCAATGTTAGCTTCCAAATTAATGATTTTGGTTTTCTTGTTTGATTCCCCAGTTTCCTTCAACGCCACAGGAATGGCAGACTGTGGCATCCCATTTTGCCAGCCGTTGGGACTTTCCCAATTGTGGAGGGGCTATAGATGGGAAACATGTCCACATCGTGCCACCACCCCATTCGGGGTCATATTATTTTAATTATAAGGGGTTCCACAGTATTGTTTTAATGGCGGTGGTGTCGGCACACTATGAATTTTTATATGTGGACGTGGGGAAGAATGGCCGGATGTCGGATGGAGGAGTATTTGCCCAGACGGAGTTCTGCCAGCGTCTCCAGAGTGGTGGCCTGGGATTGCCACCTGATGCGAATAACGTGGAAGGACTCCCCTTTGTCTTCATTGCCGATGAAGCCTTCGCTCTGAGCAAGCACCTCATGAGGCCATTCCCCCAAAGAACCCTCACCCCGGAGAGGAGGGTTTTTAATTACCGGCTGGCCAGAGCTAGAAGGGTGGTTGAGAATGCGTTTGGGATTCTGGCCAGCCGGTTCCGCCTGTTTCAAACATCGATTAATTTGGCGGAATACAAACTTAATTTTATCATTTTATCCTGCTGCATTCTACACAACTTTTTACAAAAACATTCTCAAAATTATATCGGAACAGTTGGGCCTGAGGCCGTACTTCTAGATGACCACCTTACGGGCCTGGATACTGTCCGTACTGGCTTGGCCCCCCAAAGTGCCCGTCAAGTTAGACAGCAATATGTGAATTATTTTATGGGTAGGGGGGCCATTGCAATGGGCCAGGATCTTTAATTTTTTTAAATAAAAAAAATTTGGATGAAATCTGGAATTATATTTATTGCTTGCCTTTCTTTTGGGCTTTCTCCTAAGGTTATGGTCGATCAGTTGTAGTGCCAACTGTATTTTCCTTTTAAATGTCTAAATAAGCTCCATTGCCACTGTAAACAACTTGTTGACAATTATAACCAAACTGATACTGAGCATAGAAATAACAAACCACACATTTATTGAATTCCTATAAGGAGATTTTTTTATTATTCGTTGTTATGCATTCAGTTATGCATTTAGTATAAAATGTTCCTAGCCAAAAATATAATGATATCTTAAGAATTATGAAAAATATAATTATATATGAAGATTTGTACATAATCCATAAAATATTTTTTTGGGCTTTTTTAAAATCCTTTTTTTTTTTTTTTGAGTTTTTTTTTAAATCTATTTTTTTTTTTTTTTTTTAAATAAATTTTTTAATTTTTATTTGTGTTTTTATTAAAATCTATTTTTTTTTTTTTTTTTTTTAAATCAATTTTTTTTTTTTTTTGGATTTTTAAGGTATTTTCTATAAACAGCCCTCCTTTTTTAAATTTTGTTAAACAGCCATATAAGTAATGCAAAAATAATAAAGAGAAGGCCCAGAATGGGGTCAGCAAAACAGGAAATGAAGGACATGATCGATGTTTTGGGGTTTCAAAAAGGGAATTTAGATTCGACCCAAAACATCAATCATGTCCTTCATTTCCTGCTGCATATGATCCAGCCGATTCCGCATTTCATCGATCTCCCCATTCCAGGCCATTATTTGACCAATTAGCCGTTGGGCACTGTCTGAGGTGAAATATTCAGTTCTTGTACCTAAAGTGGAATGAAAACAAATAATGTGTTTAGAAATATGCACACATACATAGTTTACCTTACCATAATAAAGCTGTTGTCTCAGACACTGACCTGGTGGGGTGCCCATGTCGCATAATTCCTCCACATCCTCGGGGGTGGGGCTGTTGCTTGACTCAAGCACAACCAGATCACCTAAAATAGAGTAGAATAATTACATAAAAGAAAAGGCAGCCATGCATAGATTTCCGTAAGCTGGTGTGTCAGACACTCACCTGGTGGGGTGCCCATGTCGCCCACCTCTCCTTCATCCACATCCTCAGTGGGGCTTGGGCTGATTTCCCAAGTATGTTGTTTGGCTTGGGGTGGACTGTGTTCTTGTTGGCTGAGTGATTTTTCCCCTATGTGAACCAAAAAATTAATCTACTTAGCACACAGATATTTTAGTACATAGTAATTTTCCAACCTTTGTAGTGAAGTGGTGTACAAATGTTCTGTTTGTGTAGAGTTCCTATTTTACCTCAATATTAAAAATTAAAAAGACATATCGGATAGATAGATATCTAGATATCAATATCTCGAAATATAGTTAATAATCTTTTAATCTCTCTCTCTCTCTCTGTATCTGGAGCAAAATATAAATATCTAAATAAATGTTAAAAAAAAAAAAAAAAAAAAAACATAACTTAAAGAGGAGTTCCACCCAGGGGGGCCGTCCAAAAAAAAAAAAAATTAAAAGTCAGCAGCTACAAATACTGCAGCTGCTGACTTTTAATTGGACACTCACCTGTCCCTGGGTCCAGCGATGCGGGGGATCGAAGCCCCGCTCGTCTCCCCCCTCCGCTCGTCGGCGCCGGCATTACAACTGTGGGCGCCAGGCTGTGGCTTCACAGCCTGGCACCCACTGCGCATGCGCGAGCGGCGCCGTGCGCCGTGATTGGCCGCTCAATCACCTGGGACCTGTAATGGGTCCTAGATGATTGACAGGAGGGAGGGAGCAGAGCGGAGCCCTTCCTGTGCCGAGGAGGAAGTGATGTCACCAGCCCAGGCTAAGGGACAGGCAGACTACGAGGGCCCACCTAGCAACAGGCATTTAGAGGTAAGTGAAAAAAAAAAAAATATCCAAATGTTTTTTTGGTTTTTTTTTTAGAATTTTTACAGGTAGTTTTGTTTTTTGGGTGGAACCCCACTTTAAATTATTCCAAAAGAATGTTTTACATTTCTAGATCTATCTATATCTATCTATATCGATCTATCTATCTACCTATCTCTCTCTCTCTCTCTCTCTCTCTCTCTCTCTCTCTCTCTCTCTATATATATATATATATATATATATATATATACATATATATATATATATATATATATATATATATATATATATATATATACATACACATATATACATACACATATATATATATATATATATATATAAATAGAGATATAGATATTCCTACATACATATATAGCTATGTAACGATGTTTATTAAAAGATCGTTTGAAACGACGAGAAAACAAAAATCGTATAGGAATGAAAAGCACATGGAGCAGTATACAAAGTAATAAACACAAGAGAAAAACACGACAAGTACTTACTTTTTTTAAGCACTTTACGGATCCGTCTGTACTGATCCGGCTCCCTGAGCTTGAGGTCAGACCATCTTTTTCGAATTTGATCCTTGGAGCGCTGGACCCCAAAAGAAGCCTGTAAAGTGTCCACCACCTTCGCCATTATTTTGGCCTTGCGCAAATTTGGCCGGGCGTACGGCCCATACTTCCCATCATAGTCCTTTTTTAGAAGAATGGCCACCATCTCCACCATCTCTTCAAAACTCATATTGGTGGCCTTAAATCTAGGCTTCACAGATCTTGTTGACGTTCCAGCCTCCGGGCTTTTTTCGCTACCTGAGGTAGTTAACATGTCATGTGTCTCCGCCATTATTCACCCCACTACGCGCCGTAATTAAAAATGGGCGGAGAACATGAGTTAAAATCGAACGTCAGGGGCGGGCGACGCAGGCGGAGTTTCACACATGCGTAGTGTGTAAAGAGGGGCCTTGTGCACGTGTCGTACGTACGTTCTGTGCGTCGAATTAGGGGGCGGAGAACATGAGTTAAAATCGAACGTCAGGGGCGGGCGACGCAGGCGGAGTTTCACACATGCGTAGTGTATAAAGAGGGGCCTTGTGCACGTGTCGTACGTACGTTCTGTGCGTAGGTGATAGTGGACCGGGACGTTACTAAATGAAGGTAATTTAAAATTTTATTTTTTTTTGATTTTTTATGGTCATGACTTTGTAGCAAGCGGCCTATATGGCTTGATAGATTGATGAGGCCTACATAGGGAGAAGATGATGAGGGGTTAGCAGAAACCTAATAAGTGTTTTTTGTCTTGTGACTTTATCTTTTCCAGATATAATGAATCCCCTATTTAAGGATCCAGAGTTCCTTACAGCTTTCATATCTAAATATCGAGAGATGAGGAATTTGTGGGAGGTGAAACACCCTCAGTATTATGCTAAGCATGTGAGGAAGTCAACGCTGGAGAGACTTCTGTCCTTTGTCCAGGCGACCATCCCGGACGCAACAATGGAGAATTGCTCAAGAAAATTGGGGTCTTGAGGAATATGTATAAGAGGGAGCATAGGAAGATCCAGGAATCAATGAGATCAGGAGCATCAGCAGATGATGTTTATGTACCCAGGCTGTGGTACTACAATCAACTACGTTTTCTTGATGACCAGACTGAAGCCAGGGCATCACTTTCAACCCTTCCCTCCACCCTTCCCTCCACCCCAGCAGAGGCTGATGAGGAGCAAGCTGGGTCTTCCATCCTGGATGAACCGGATATGACCATCTGGAGTCAGGTAAATTAGTTTAAACAATATTTACTGTACTAATATTAATGAGGTTAACTGGATGTTATAATTTTCTCCCAGATTTTTGCACTCAAAATTGTGTAGACATATCAATTGACAGGAGTGGCTAAATATGTTTGGCACCTGCTAGAAAAAATTAGGGTGTCTGATTAGACTCTTTTATTAAAGAGATGTATTCACATTGAATTTGCTAGTCATGAGAAGCAAATTGTGTGTCATTGATGAACCCCAAACAAATTAATAAAACTATGTCCTTTTTTTATACACAGGATGAGTCCATCCAGGAGGAATGTGTGGAAAGTGGCAGGCAGGAGGAGACCGGGCCCATGGACAGCCTGGAGGAGGCCGGATTCCCCATCATCCTGGAGGTGGCTGGTCCCAGTGAGGTGGCTGGGTCAAGTGAGGTGGCTGGTCCCAGTGAGGTGGCTGGGCCCAGTAGGAGCATGACCCAATCCCAAGTGCCTCCCCTCCACCTTCCCAAAAAAAGGGCCAGGAAGGGGGCCGTCACACAGGAGGCATCCCTGCGCCTCATGCAAGAGGCCACACGTTTTTTGAGGAGCCCCCCCGAAGCAGAAGAGGCCTATGGCTGCTACTTAGCCAGCAGGCTTCTTCAAATGGATTGGGAGCAGCGTCTCATTTGCGAGCGCCTATTTGGGGAAACTATCCAGAAGGGGCTGCAGGGCACGCTAACCCGAAACACACAACTACATGAGGCAGCCCCCCTCCTCCTCCTCCTCCTCCTCCTCCTCCTCCTCCTCCTCCTCCTCCTGCCACAACTGAAACACCACAGCCACAGCCTCCGAAGAAGGCTACAGGGAAGGCTGCATGGAAGGGTGCAGGGCAGCGTGGAGGGAAGGCTGCAGGGAAGAGAAGAAAGTGATGACCTGGGTTCAGTCTGGTCTGACAGAAGACGCAGGCTGTTGTAGTACCACAGTCTGGGGACATCTATATCATCTGCTGGTGCTGTTGATCTCTGGGATTCTTGGACCAGATTGTGCTCCCTCTTATATGGACTCCTCAAGATCCCAATTTTCTTGTACACAGACTTTTTCCAGCGTTGACTTCCTCTTTATTTTATTTTGACCATGAATAAATGGATCTTTTTTTGAGTTTAGCAAAAGACTTTATGTGTTTTCTTTTAAATCATTGATTTTACACACAATGTTAAATTATCAAGGGACAACAATCTCATTGAGTTTGCAAAAACACACCAAAAATACATTACTAATGTTAATAATGTTCGAGTGGTAAGTCTGGGAAAGAACAAAAATATACATAACCAAAAACGGTGCTTTGGGTTAACTTTATCTTAAAAATAAAAAATAATCACCAGAAAAAAAAAAACTATAATAATGGGTTCTTTGTGGTAACTTTACAAACCTAAAAAATATAAAAAAAATAAAAAAATAAATAAAAAATACAAATGGGTTATTTGTGGTAACTTTACAAACACCAAAAAATGAAAAATAAAAATCTAGAGATAAACATATAAAAAAGTTCAACACCAATCATAAAATAAATATCTGGATAAAAATTACAAGAAAATATGACTCCACACAAAAAAATCCCAAAAAAAAAAATGTAAAAAGTATTATATTAGTATGGAAACATTGTTTTTAAAAAGCATACTATATCATTCATGAGATCAAAGAGAAAAAGAATCCAGAAATCAGTTTGGGAGAACTCTGAATATGAACAGCAAAACACCTTCGTTCTTTATAGCATTCGTAAAGAAGAAATGCGCTGCATTCAACGATCACAGATTTTGCAGCGTGATGAATGTGCTACCTACAATACGAACACTAGTTTTACTAGACCGAGTGCTTCCGTTTAGTTTTTGCTTATGAGCATGCGTCGTTTTTTTTGTCCGTCGGACTAGCATACAGACGAGCGGACTTCGGGGTCCGCCGTAGTTACGAAGTAAAGATTTGAAGCATGTTTCAAATCTAAAGTACGTCGGATTTGAGGCTAAAAAAGTACGTTGAAAGTCCGGAGAAGCCCACACACGATCGGATTACCAGCCAGCTTTAGTCCGTCACCGTCCGTTGGACTTTTGTAGACGAAAAGTACGACCGTGTGTACGCGGCATAATGCCTCGTACACACGATCGGATTGTTGGCCAACAAAAGTGTGGAATTTTGTCCAAAGGTGTTGGCTCAAACTTGTTTTGCATACACATGGCCACACAAATGTTGGCCAACAATTACAAATGTAATGACACACTAGACGTACTACGTAGTTTTTCTGCTCTTTAGCACCACCCTTTGGGCTCCTTCTGCTAATTTCGTGTTAGTAGAAGTTTGGTGAGTGTTGATTCGCACTTTTAAGTTCGCACTTTTCAGTTCGCGATTTTCATTTCATGCTTTTCAGTTAGTTTCTGAACGTCCGTTTGTCAACCAGACATGTTGCGGAATCAGAGGAGATAACATGTTTTTTATTATTGGCCTTGGAGTTATTGCTTTGACATTATTTTTTTGGTTATATTTTTGGATGCATAGAATGCACTTTTTGGTTAGGTTCTATTGGCAGATAGCATGTCTAATTTTATTTGTTTTCTTTTTTAATGCGCAATAAAAAAATTGTGGAGAATAATACTTGGCTGTGTGTTTTACTTCAAATGACAGTTTGGGAGTAAGCAGTTACATTTTAAAAAATACAATGTAATATTGACAAGGGACACCAACATAGTTGTATCTTTGATCTTAAAAACTACGGGCTAATAGTGTTGTGGTAACTTGCCCAAATAAAAAAAAAGCATAATAATATTATTCTTGATATCACTAGAAAAAAAAGCCTTTGAAAATTCGTTTGCAATAACTCCATCAGTATCACCAGCAAAGCAGCTTCATTGTAATAAGAATATTCCTGCGCTACCCAATTGGAAAAAGAAAAGAAAACAAAAACTCAGAAAAAATAGTAAAAACGCACGTATGCGACTGGACAGCTGCATGCACCGAAGCAGGGGTCAGACATAAGCCCAAAATCAAACTGAGGTATAGGGGGGGAGGTGCTGCGCTAACCAGAAGAAAGCTGTAAATCTCTGTCTGTGGTCAATTAATAAAATGACATAAAATCGCATAATAACATAAATCGCATAAATAAGTGTTGACACTAAAAACATTCAAGTCTTAATGATCAGCATCCTGTGTATGTGAAAAAAGTGCATAAAAAATCCTTTTCAGTTGGTATATACTAAATGACAAAAAAAAAAAAAATCGCATAAATAAGTGTTGACACTAAAAACATATAAATCTAGATAATCATGTGTAGGTGCACAAAGGGACGTAAACACTACTTCATGTGAATAATTCTAAATAAAAATACATAGAATAAATCAGAAATAACCATCAAAAACATATCCTTATAAATGGTGCAAAACGTACAAAGTGCCAGTGCTTAAAGGTGATCTAGATATCGCAAATAAAACACATCAATCCAACGCAATATGGATGATAAATAATATAAATAAATGTCCCAATAATAGTGATGTAAAATATATTGTGCTGGCCTGCGAAACAAATGACCACTGACATGCCAGTAAGTGCAGCAAACTTAAAGTGCCAGTGTAAAAGTCATTGAAGGTGCAAAAGCAAGTTCTGGTGTATTCAACAAAACAACAGTGGGGTGTCTGGGATGCAATTCACTCAGTGTCCTCTTCGTGCATAAAACACTAATGTAAGCAG
Organism: Lithobates septentrionalis; assembly: GCA_037952835.1. NCBI lineage: Eukaryota > Metazoa > Chordata > Amphibia > Anura > Ranidae > Lithobates > Lithobates septentrionalis. The sequence goes on from JBBDGP010001390.1 coordinate 893,374, forward strand.
TGGCCCCTTACCTAGCGGTGCTAGGTCAACCGCATGAATTGTAGCTAAAACGGCAGGTCCTGAGCCTCCATCGCGTCCCTATATCCACGCTTGCCGGTGTTGGGTTATCCTAATGGCAGCTGATTACAAGGGGATGAAGAAGTCACGTGATCGGTGATGACACGCGTAGGGACGGAATAGGCTGTTTCACATTGCTAGACACAGAACGAGTTCGCTGCTCGTAGGAGAGAGGTTTGCTCTGCATTGTTTTTATGTGAGTACATCTACTTAAAGATTTTTAATAAAGCATTACCTGGTTAAGAGATACTTCACTATCAAGTACCTTTGTCCTGCATATTCCTGTACATACATACCTGAGATATGGAGGCTGAGCTAGGATCCGCGCTGGTCCAGGACCCCTGATAGGACCATAGCCACTTGTAATCAGCTGCCATTAGGATAACCCAACAGCGGCAAGCGTGGATATAGGGACGCGATGGAGGCTCAGGACCTGGCGTTTTAGCTACAATTCATGCGGTTGACCTAGCACCGCTAGGTAAGGGGCCACTGCTTACATTAGTGTTTTATGCACGAAGAGCACACTGAGTGAATTGCATCCCAGACACCCCACTGTTGTTTTGTTGAATACACCAGAACTTGCTTTTGCACCTTCAATGACTTTTACACTGGCACTTTAAGTTTGCTGCACTTACTGGCATGTCATTGGTCATTTGTTTCGCAGGCCAGCACAATATATTTTACATCACTATTATTGGGACATTTATTTATATTATTTATCATCCATATTGCGTTGGATTGATGTGTTTTATTTGCGATATCTAGATCACCTTTAAGCACTGGCACTTTGTACGTTTTGCACCATTTATAAGGATATGTTTTTGATGGTTATTTCTGATTTATTCTATGTATTTTTATTTAGAATTATTCACATGAAGTAGTGTTTACGTCCCTTTGTGCACCTACACATGATTATCTAGATTTATGTTTTTAGTGTCAACACTTATTTATGCGATTTTACATGCGATTTTTTTTTTTTTTTTTTTTTTTTTTTTTGTCATTTAGTATATACCAACTGAAAAGGATTTTTTTATGCACTTTTTTCACATACACAGGATGCTGATCATTAAGACTTGAATGTTTTTAGTGTCAACACTTATTTATGCGATTTATGTTATTATGCGATTTTATGTCATTTTATTAATTGACCACAGACAGAGATTTACAGCTTTCTTCTGGTTAGCGCAGCACCTCCCCCCCTATAAAGCAGCTTCATTATTATCCCATTAAAGAAGAGGAGAATTGTGTGCTGCATTTGGAGATTTCATAATTTGCCGCGTCACAAATGTTAATTGTCCATTACAAGCGATAGTTTACAAGACCGACCGCTTCTGCTTCCAAGCATGTGTGTTTGTACTTTGGACTTTTGTCCGACGGACTTGTGTACACAGGCTCAGAAAATCCGACAACACACATTTGTTGGCGGAAAATTTGAGAACATGCTAGCCAACATTTGTTGGCGGAAAGTCCGACAACAATTGTCCGATGGAGCATACACACGGTCGGACTTACCGCCAACAAGCTCACATACAGCATTTCCCGTCGGAAAGTCCGATCGTGTGTATGGGGCATTACACTAAGCTACCAGACAGCCATGGGAAGGAGGGCTAAGTTCTCTGGGGCAGAACAAATGTTACAGCTCCTTACTGAATTTTAATTTAGATTTTAGTATGGTGAATGCAACAGGATGAGCTGGAACACACAAATATCCCAGGGAAACAAGAGCAGAGTTAGGACTTTGCTCCAGGAGCTGACTAAGCTCACCAGGCTCGACCAATAACGCAAATATCACTTTTGGGCAGACTAGTACTTAAAAAGTAAATTGAGTGGACCATTCATATCTTTTTCACAGTTGCAGTGTTTCCTGGACAGCAATCACAGTTAACTGATTTAACTTGTCCTAGTTTTCTCTTTAATACGAATCCGGGGGAGCTACTCGAGTATTTTTTAGGTTTTGATAAAGCACATCGTAAGGCTTTAGAAAACACCACCGCTGGCTATTTTATTTTTTGTGCTGATTAGGGACTTTCTAATAAAATATTGTGACATCAGAGCCCGTTTCCTGTACCCTGCGAGGACAAACATTGACTTTGCTGTATGTAAAAGTGGGCTGAGCTAGAAACGGAGCCGTTCTGTTGACACAGCCAGTGCCTCAACGCTGCGAAAATAGAGAGCAGCCAAGGGAAAAGGTTAAATGATAAATAGCCGCACATTTTATGGTTATTCATTTCAGGAACGTACAAAAACTCACTTTTTATGCAGGAAATGATATACAAACTTTTTCTCCATTACTTAAAGCAGCAGTGAACCTGAAATACAAGCATTATGGAAGATGTAAAAATAATGGTCACAGACTCTACCTAGATAAAAAATGGCGATGGTTGACGTGTTTATCTGTGCAGTTGATCCCACTGTAACGTTTGAAGGGCCCATTCATACCAATGAGTTGCAGTAACTCGTGTTGGTGTATTGCGGTACTATTCATTCTAAAGGGCACCCCAATGTCACTCCCTTAAGCCCCTGTGTTGCAGCGCACTGCAGTTTGCTGTAATGCAGCACCCTTTGCTGGAGAAAATGGTGCATGTGTGTTTTTTTTAGACCCTTGTGATGCGTTAGCCCATTCAATTGAATACACATGTTTACACATCTATGTTTTAATGCACTACAGTAGATATGAGTGGTGTGAATGGGCTTTTAGCAATTTGAAGTAGACGCCAGCCTGAATGACAGTTTGTCAAAGCACCGTGTCTCATAAACAATTGGCCTTTTAAAAATGAAATACTTGTTTTCACCTTTTTTCATTCATTGTTAAATTTCTGTGCTGCTGATCTCCTGCAGCCTCTTTCATCCACTCTCTGGCTACATACACATGCTCAGACGATGGCTGCACTGTATACCATTTCTCAGGGCAGGTTGTCTGTTGGTGACAACAGTGGACCATGCCTGATTAATGTATGCTGAAATGGGCACTTGTAGAATGCTCAGGCGTGTTTGGATCCTAGTCTGAACCCTGATAAGTGAGCCTGCCAGGAAGCTGTCACTTTACTGAGCCAGTCATAAGCAGCCAAGGCATCCCCTCCCCCTGCAGCCGCCACGTATACATGCCACTTGTATATGTGCGATTTTGGGGTGAAGAATGCCCCAGCCGTAGATGATTGGCTCATTCAATTGATAGCTTCCTGGCTGGCTCACTGGGGTGGATTTGGACAAGCTAATTTCTAAGGATGGGCTCAGGTGTGTTAGCAACCCCACATGCCCGAGCCCACCAGGAAGCTGTCACTGCGCATCGCTAATCGCAGGCAGTGAGACGTTTACCGATCCGCAGCTGCACAGATCGGGAAATGTCTCACTGCCTGTAATTAGCGCTGCGCAGTGTCAGCTTTCTGGCGGAATCGGGCATGTGGGGTTGCAAACACACCCAAGCCCATCCTTACTAATTTCTAGTAGTCTCCATCAGAAGCCTCTGTGACGGGGTGGCAAAGGAGGAGCACAGTTGGGAGGCAGGGCCAGTATTTTCTTACCCCGTTACAGGAATGGCTTAAACAAAGACTTTTATGGCAGGATCACCATTTAATGAAAGCTGCATGTTTAAAAATCCAAAATGACAGCTTTTGAAATTAAATTAACACGTCAAGGCTTATTGAAGATTTTAGTGTATTGGTTTACATAAAGCAGCTTAAAGGGAAAAAGGGAAATTATCATGAAGAAAGCTGCCATTTTTTTTATAAAGCATGAAGTAAGTTGCATTTATGATGATGTCTGCTTACAAGAGAAGTATGGAAGTTGAAGAAAACAAACAATTATACTCACCTAGGTGGATACAGCATGGGTCTGATGCTGCTTCTGTCCCCCTGCCCCTTCTAAAACCAAGCTGAGCCAGCTGCTGGTCAAGAAAGTGGACTGTAACCCATTGTTGGCCGAGTACAGGTCACAGGAGAGCAGAATAAAGTACACTTCTGTGACCCACAGAAGAAGTGGGGCCAAAAGAGCTTTGGCCCTACTTCTCCTTTAATTTAAAACTACAGTCTTGCTCTGTTTCTATATACAGTACATACTGTACATACTTCTGATAGGAAGTTGGAACTTTGGCCTACACCTTCCACCTTTTGTGAACAGTGTCCAGGTGATCCTTTATTTCTTTACTGATGTAGGAGAAAATTTATGGTTAGCCATAATGGATGAAGCTCCTCAAGTGTCTCCTTTAAAGTGGTTGTAAACCTCAGACATAAAGTATGAACAAAGCATATCCTTCTATAGTGTATAGCTTGTCTCAATTAAAGGCAAGTTCTATAGAGTATTAGGCACTTTTTGAATCTATAGATTCTAGAGAGGGCCATGTATCTCTTTTTCTGCAGCACCAACATGATATAGTGACCTCTGTAGACGCAGACACATTACTTTGTAAGATTGCCCCGTGTAGCATCAGAAAGCTACGCTCTTTGCAGAAAAGTGCTAAAAGTGTTAACGTTTAGTGATTTCAGTAGCTTCCCCCTTTTTTACTTGTACGATATCCTGCTTCTAATTAATTCTTCTTTAACAAAAGTGTGTGGGATGGAAATATGACTCCACAGAGGACAGGTAACATGAAATAGTGTCCTGTTCACTTTCCTATAGCGTTCTATTGATTTATGGCTTCTCTGGGATGAGTAGGAGTACATAAATATTATTCCGCAGCAATTTTCTGGAGGTGGCCTAGTGAACAGTAGGTGTTACTGAGTTACATTCATTCTCCTCTCTCCATAATCACTCCCAGCCTGGTCCAATAAAGCGTGCAGGCTGACTTGTGCACAATAATGCCGAGGGTGTGGATAAGCAGGAGTGAAACCACAAGCAGGGCTTCGGGAGTCCGTTTGTTAATCTTGTAGGCTTTAGAGATGAATGTCTGTACAATGAAGGATTTGACATTGTAATGGATTAGTAGAAGCAGGTACAGAGCGTGATATGCCAGATCACAAAGACACATTGGCTCTGCTCGCTATGGATGCTAGTAAAGTACAATTTCATATCTGTTGTGTAATGGTGGCTGTACACGCTTCAATAAATGATTGATTTATTTTCCAATCAGTCTCTTCTAGTAGGAATTCTCAATCTATAGTCAACAACCTATTCAATAGATATGCCACACACAGAGAAGTGATTTTGAACTATTAGGATATGATCTTAACTTAGAATCGTAATTTATCGATCACATCTATATTTCCAACATGTAATCTCATATTCTGAAATGCAATGGTATTCATGAACAAAGAATCTCACTGCTGCCAATCAATGCAAAATAATCCCAAATTTCCCATCCTGGCTGATCGACTCAGTTCAATCAGAATCGATTAGAAGGAAAGTTAATGCTATATTATATTGGTTGCTAATTTGATCATTTTGATTGAATCACACAGCAATCAGTGTTTGTGTCCACCTTATCACTAAGGAAGGCATTTAGCCAATCATCCAGTGTTTGTGGTTTGTCCCCGTTTTCTTAAAGTGTGTGTGTGTGTATAGTAATTTTTTATTTTAGTTTTGGATAGAGTGCAGAAGGAAACGTTTTTATTGCTGTGTCCCCACTAGGTAGATTCGCTCTTTCTATTTGTCTGGGGACCCTTGTCCTAGAAAGTGATGGGAAATTCAAAATTTTACAGTATTCACTAACCAAGAGGTGAGGGTAAATCTTCCAATGGGACACATGATCTGGTGACTTCTGATTTAGGCTGGGTTCACACTAGTGCGAATTGGATGTGGGTTTCCCCGCATCCAATTCGCATGACAGGAGATTGTGACCGGCTCTCTATGGAGCCGGATCACATATCTCCATTGTGGCTGCGGAGCGTCTTGCACAGGAGTCCTGTGCTTCTTTGGCTTCGTTTCACGTCCCAGTTCCCAAAATTCGGCCCTGATTCGTCCCTGAAATGGAGAACAGGAAGGCACCGGACCCCTGCTGTGAGCCACATCCGTCTTAGATGTGAACCCACCCTAAAATGTGAATTTATCTCACTTTCTAGTAAATTTTGTTCTCACTTCCTGTCCTAAAGATGTAACCGGAAGTAAAAATATATCTCTCCAATGAAAACCAAATAGCAAAAAATAAACTGACCGTGGTTAACATTTTTCAAAAATAAATAAAATCTAATATTTGGCTATGCATACACTTTAATATTGAGTAACCGGCCATTTAAAGCCTTCTTTTTCCCTGCATGTTAGTCCAATTTCTCAATTTTTAGTCTCTTGGAACAGTGCTTCTCAACCCTGTCCTCTAGTACCCCCAACAGGGCCATGTTTGCAGGCTTTTCTTTATCTTGCACAGGTGCTTTAAATCAGAGTCAATGGCTTGGTATCTTGGAATGTTATTTTATCTAAGAGAAATTCCCAAAACATGGCCTGTTGGGGCTACTTGAGGACAGGGTTGAGAGCCACTGTCTTAGAACTTCATCTTGTATGTGCCATTTCAGTGTGCATTTTAATGAACCATCTCCAAAGAAAAAGCTGTTGCCATGATTAAAGCCCAACTCCATCCAAAACTTTTTATTCAGTTTTAGATAAAGAGGGATGAGGTAGAACCTCTGTCAGGTTTTTATGACTTGAAATTGCGTTATGTAACCCAGACCTCAAAATTGGCACAAGTATGATATCAAAAAAATGATATTAAAGCTGGGCTCTAGGCTGATATAAAAGGTAGAAATGAATGCAGCTCACACCATTAAATATATTTCTAAATGCAAGTACTGTAGCTACTTGAATTTGATCCTGTATCAGCCTCTTGTAGGCCCTGTTGAGCAGGAGTGGAGTGTGGCAGCAGAAGAGCCAATCGGTTTATGTGCTGACAAGAAGCTTGCTGATAGGAGGAGATCGCAGAGGGACCGAGAAAGGAGTTCATCCCTGTGCTACTTTTCATTTAACTGACCAGTTACAGGCTAGGGCTGCTTGAGATGGGTTTAGAGTAAGTGGGTTGAATGATGCCGGCCATCAAATTGAGGATTATGTGGAGCAGAGCACAATGTGGGGGGGGATTGAAAGTCAATATTGCAGCAAAAACTTTTTTTTAATGTTATCTTTGAATGAAACAATACGTTTATCTTATTATTTTTGCTCAAATAAGCTTTATGTGATGTTTGCTGCTGTGTATAGGTTTAATGTATTCCATCCTTTGGTTAATAAGACACTATTGATATAAATTGAGTAGTTTGAGGATAAGATGCTCAAGCCTAAAAAAAATGGAAGATGGTCAGGCTTCTTTCACACTTGTGCGACTTGTCCTGTGACTGCAAAGTCGCATGACAAGTCTTACCCCATGATTTCCAATGAGTACCGTTCACATCTGTGTGACTTCAAAGTAGTCCCTGCACTACTTTGGTCTGACTTTGATGTGACTTGAGGTCCATAGACCTCAAGATTACACAGGAATTGCTTCAAGTCGCGTCAAAGTCGCATGACTTTCAGGTCATACAGGTGTGAAAGGGGCCTTAGATAATACCTTATAAATCACAGTGGCATCAAGGATACAATTGTCTTCATGTTATTTTGAATGTTCTTATAAAGCTCCCAACAACCATCCTTACATAGTTACATAGTAGGTGAGGTTGAAAAAAGACACAAGTCCATTAAGTCCAACCTATGTGTGATTATATGTCAGTATTACATTGTATATCCCTGTATGTTGCGGTCGTTCAGGTGATTATCTAATAGCTTTTTGAAACTATCGATGCTCCCCGCTGAGACCACCGCCTGTGGAAGGGAATTCCACATCCTTGCCGCTCTTACAGTAAAGAACGCTTTATGTAGTTTAAGGTTAAACCTCTTTTCCTCTAATTTTAATGAGTGGCCACGAGTCTTGTTAAACTCCCTTCCGCAAAAAAGTTTTATCCCTATTGTAGGGTCACCAGTACGGTATTTATAAATTGAAATCATATCCCCTCTCAAGCGTCTCTTCTGCAGAAAGAATAAGTTCAGTGCTCGCAACCTTTCCTCATAACTAATATCCTCCAGACACTTTATTAGCTTAGTTGCCCTTCTTTGTACTCGCTCCATTTCCAGTACATCCTTCCTGAGGACTGGTGCCCAGAACTGGACAGCATACTCCAGGTGCAGCCAGACCAGAGTCTCGTAGAGTGAGAGAATGTTCGTTTTATCTCTGGAGTTGATCCCCTTTTTAATGCATGCCAATATTCTGTTTGCTTTGTTAGCAGAAGCTTGGCATTGCATGCCATTGCTGAGCCTATCATCTACTGGGACCTCCAGGTCTTTTCCATCCGAGATTCCCAAGGAGGTTCTCCCCCCCCCCCCCCCCCAGTGTATAGATTCCATTCATATTTTTGCCAGTCAAATGCATTATTTTAAATTTTTCTACATTAACGTGGATGTAAACCCGAAACTTTTTTTTTTTTTTTTGATATCATAATGTAGAGTATACGATTTCCTATCATTTGAGCCCAGTCTTGCCACACAGAGTTAATCCATCTCTGAGCAATCCCCTTTTATTGTTCAGTGAGAAAAATCTTGAAAAACTGACAAAAACTTTGTCAAATACTCCCCTTTGCTGTGAGTGACAGCCTAAGACACAGGCATTATTTTTTAATTCCCTGCCCCACTCCTTTCTTCAGCAGCTCTGCAAGGATTGGCTGTTCCACACCTCAGCATGATTTGGCATGCTGAAGTCATGTGGTTACTTTCCTGTCTTTTCACTGGATGTTAGAGATCATAGCAGAAGTTCAGTTAGAAATACACAGGAGAAAATGCATATTGACAAGGGGAGTGTAGAGGTGGGCGGGGAGTCTACTGACATCACGACTCCACCCACCGAGCTCCAGACAACAGACCCGCCCACAGAATCTGCAGTTTTTCAGCTCTCATAACAGACAGAGGGGAGACATTTGACAGGTAAAGATACATGCAGGAGGCAAGTATATCCTTATAGATAACCCCTATGGCAGTAGTTTAGAAAGGATGACATTGGGTTTACATCCACTTTAAACCTCATTTGCCATGTAGTTGCCCACCCCATTAATTTGTTCAGATCTTTTTGCAAGGTTTCCACATCCTGCTTAGCTTAGTATCGTCTGCAAATACAGAGATTGAACTGTTTATCCCATCCTCCAGGTCGTTTATGAACAAAATAAATAGGATTGGTCCCAGCACAGAACCCTGGGGGACCCCACTACCCACCTCTGACCTGTCTGAGTACTCCCCATTTATCATAGGCCTCTGAACTCGCCCTTGTAGCCAGTTTTCAATCCATGTACTCACCCTATGGTCCATGCCAAATTTATTTTGTTCAGTAAACGTTTATGGGGAACTGTGTCAAATGTTTTTGCAACATCCAGATACACCACGTCTACGGGCCTTCCTTTATTTAGATAGCAACTCACCTCCTCATAGAAGGTTAGTAGATTGGTTTGGCAAGAACAATTCTTCATGAATCCATGTTGATTACTACTAATGATACCGTTCTCGTTACTAAAATCTTGTATATAGTCCCTTATCATCCCCTCCAAGAGCTTGCATATTATTGATATTAGGCTAACTGGTCTGTAATTCCCAGGGATGTATTTTGGGCCCTTTTTAACCACTTCCCGCCCCGCCTATAGCAGAATGATGACCAGGCGGTGGTTCAGTTATCCTGAATGGGCGTCATATGACGCCCTGCAGGATAACAGCCGCTGAGCGCTCGTGGGGGCGTGCATCGCGCCGAACTGTGGCGCGGTGTGTCAGTCTGACACACCGCTACACTGATCTTGGTAAAGAGCCTCCCATCAGTGCCCACCTTATCAGTGCCCATCCGTGCCACCCATCAGTGCCACCTATGAGTACCCATCAGTGCCGCCTACGAGTGCTCATCAGTGCCACCTACGAATGGCCATTAGTGCTGCCTATCAGTGTCGCCTATTAGTGCCCATCATCAGTGCCCGTCGGTGCCACCTCATCGGTGCCCATCAGTGCCGCCTTATCAGTGCCTGTCAGTGTAGCCATATCAGTGCCCGTCATTGAAGAAGAAAACATACTTATTTACAAAAAAAGTAACAGAAACAAAGAAAAACGTGTTTTTCTTCAAAATTTTCGGTCTTTTTTTATTTGTTGCGCAAAAAATAAAAATTGCAGAGGCGATCAAATACCACCAAAAGAAAGCTCTATTTGTGGGAACAAAATGATAAAAAAATTGTTAGGGTACAGTGTAGCATGACCGCACAATTGCCATTCAAATTGCGACAGCGCTGAAAGCTGAAAATTGGCCTGGGCAGGAAGGTGTCTAAGTGGCTGGTATTGAAGTGGTTAAATATTGGGGCTACATTGGATTTTCTCCAATATGGTCTGTCCTCACTTTTTTACTGTTTACATACCTAAAGAATTTCTTGAGATTTTTTTTGCTCTCCTCCACTATGTGTTTTTCGTGTTCTATCTTAGCTGCCCTAATTGAACCCTTACATTTCTTGTTGCATTCTTTGCATTCTTTATAAAGTCTGAATGCTAATGATGATCCCTCAACCTTGTATTTTTTGAAGGCCTCCTCCTTCACTTTTATATGCATTTTTACATTGGAGTTAAGCCATCCAGGACTTTTGTTCGCTCTTTTAAATGTATTACCCACTGGGATGCATTGGCTAATGCCCTTATTTAATACGCTATTAAAGCAAACCCATCTCTCCTCCGTGTTCTTTGTTCCTAAGATTTTATCCCAATTCATGCCTTCTAACAGGGTTCGTAGTTTAGGGAAGATGGCTTTTTTGAAATTCAGTGTCTTTGTATTCCCCTTATGTTTCCTATTTGTGTGATTTATACTGAAGCCAATTGACCTGTGATCGCTGTTTCCTAAATTGCCCCATATTTCCACATCCGTGATCAGGCCTGTATTGTTGGTAATCAGTAGATCCAGTAACGCTTTATTTCTAGTTGGTGCATCTACCATCTGAACCAAGAAATTGTCCTTCAAGACATTTACAAGTTGGTCATAATGTGTTTTACTTCATCCTGTACAAATATTCTTAGTGCGTATTGCTAGGTGTTTCTTGCAGTATCTCAACAATCTCAGGTTAAAAAAGAATTTCAGTTTTGGATATTTTATACATAGTTACATTGGTCCAGCCTGGACCAATGTAACTATGCATATACCATACCTGGCAGATGCACCTGGAAACTGGAAATTGTTGAAGTAGACACCTCTACTCCAGTGTTCTTCACTTGCTCCCTGGTCCCGTACTAAACGGCTGCCCTGCTGCATTCAGAACACAGGAGGCTGGTCACTCTGCATGGACACCATTCAGAGAATACTTTGCATTTTCTGAATGAATGCAAAGCATCCTCTAACTGGACAAGGTGGAGAGTGTGATGTCGCCACCCTGCCTCTCCACCTTGTTCAATCAGAGAATGCTTTGCATTCTCCGAATGGGGCCGTGCCGGGCGGCCGACTTCCTGCGTTCCGAATGCAGCGGGGTAGCCGCTCAGCACGGGACCCAGAAACAAATGTAGATCACTGGAGTAGTGGTGCGTACTGGCTGATGCCCCTGGAAGCTGGAAATCCGTGATCTCCACTTGTTTCTGGGTCCTGTGCTGAGCAGCTGCCCTGCTGCATTCTGAACACAGAAACTCAGCCACTCAAGACAGCCACATTCAGAGAATGCTTTGCATTCTCTGAATTAGCGTTGCACTGATACCAGTACTGGTATCAGTGCTGATACTAAGCATTTGCACAGGTACTCAAACTCGTGCAAATGCTCCGATACTAAAAAAGGATACTTTTTTGCGATTTCATTGCAACTTGCATTGACGTTTGTTAAATGAAGTCACAAGTCACAATGAAATTGGAGGTCCAAATTGCACTGATCTTCACGCAGCCACAGATCAGTGCTACTTCAGCACGATTACAAAGCCACAGATTAGGGCGATTTGGACCTCTGATTTCATTGCGCCTTTCGACTTCATTTAACAGAAGTCAATGCAATTCGCAATTAAATTGCAATCGTGGTGCGACTTGTGCGATCCTGAACTGTCATATTGCATGACAAATAGCACTGGTGCGAACTGTAAAAAATAAAAGCATCCATGGGCAAAGTAGGTATTGGAAATTGGTATCGGCAAGTACTTGAGAAAAAGCATTGGTACTTGGTCTTAAAAAACTGGTATTGGTGCATCCGTAGTTTGAATGAATGTAAAACATTCTTTGATTGAACAAGATGGAGAGTGGTAATACTCTCCACTTTGTCCATTTAAAGAATGCTTTGCATTCATTCAGAATGCAAAGTATTCTCTGAATGGCGCCCGTGCCGAGTAGCCAACTTCTTGTGTTTCTAAAGTAGCAGGGCAGTCAAACAGCACGGGACCCGGAAGCAAGTGGAGATTACTGGAGTAGTGGTTTCTACTTCAATGAATTCTAGCTTCCAGGGGCATCGGCCAGGTATGATGTATATACATAGTTACAATAGTCCAAGCTGGACCAATGCAACCACATATAAAATATCCATACCTGGATTTTTTTTTAAGTATGGATGGATCTTATTCACATAATGCATTGTGAAGCATGCAGTAAGACAGATTCCTACATCACACGGTATGTCCTATCAGACATGCTAATATTGTACACATGTAAAGATGTCCCGTCACCTCTCTACAACCGGATGTGCTGTTGACTTACAGTGACAGAATTACTTTTTTTGGTGTGTTCCCATACTGGACAATTTTTTGGCTCTCCTTTTACTGAGGAACAAGCTGCAAATTAAGTCACGCAGACTCTTGTGGTACATCCAGTGATGGAAGGATGAAGTAACAGTGATACATTTTCTATTTTAGCAGCCGTGACAGTGATATATTTTCTATGGAACTACCAAGTTCATAGACTCTTCAATGAAAATGCCAAATGCTACAGAGAGGGAACTGGAAGAAAATATTTAAGATTTTGGTGATTAAACCAAGTCCAGAACAGAAAACACCACATGGGCCGTTCAGGATAATTACTTCTGTAAAATAAACCCCACTGCAACCGCGGCAAGTGATGTTCTAATGCTGACTGCAGGCTTCTTCCACCACATCCCTTTCTGCCACAACTAGAAATTCCCTTATTTCCCACTTCAGTTAAGAGTAGCCTCCTCTGTTTGTTTGTTTTTTATTTGCCAGACCTTTTGCCCCCCCCCCTTATTATAGAACAATAGCCATAACGTGTACAATATCGACTAGCCGCTGAAGTTGCGTAGCAGAGATGAACAGAAGAAGGGAAACCAGAAGCTCCACTTAAAGTAATTGTAAAGCTAATTACTATAATTACCCATTAGGGTTTACATATTTATGTAATTTCACAAGTACTGTATCTTTAAATTATTTTTGAATGTGCAACTTTCACTAAAATTCTACCTGGTGATCCTGCCATAGAGGTCCTTTCTTCAAGCAGTTTCTGTTTTGGAATATAAGGGCACTCTTATTGGACAGTTGGCTGGCCATGAAGCCTGGAAAGGCCAAGCTCCAGGGAAAAAAATGAAGTAAAATCTTAGGGGGCACAGGAGTGGCTTTTTTTATTTTTTGTTGGCTAATAAACATTACAGCAGGCAATTTATGTTGTCTGCTCTTACACAGGACATCCATTGTTGCCACCAAATTCGTTATAGCCTTAATACAGCAAGTTTAGTTTGTACAGAACACCTGTGTGGACAGCTATACAAGGTGTGTCTAAAAAGTTTGATGAATGGTTTCAGAAAACAAACAAAACAGAAGATACAAACAAATTACCTTTATGGGCCTTCAAAATAATTGGCACCCCCATGGGCCTGAAGTACCACGGAGAAGCCGATCATCCAGGAATTGTCAGCTACATTCATCATCGCTCATCCCCAACAGGAATATAAGTTCAGGACACCCTATGGTCGGATCCAGTAAGGAGGAAGACAGTTCCAGCCAAATCCCCACCTTATGCGGTTCACCCCTGCACGGGTATGGGAATCTGGTGAGTTCCAACTGAAGGGGAGCATGAATGTCACCTCATGCTGTTTGCACAGGAATTTGCACAAGCCATTTTGGATTGCTTCACATGCAATTAGCACCACAGATTGAACTTATATACCTTCAATTTATGATTGTTTTTGCACTAGAGACTTTATTTACCTTCTTGATGAATGCACAAGAATTTTAAGTTTATTTCTAGTTCCTTTTTCACTACCCAACAATTTTGTATGAATGTTTGAATGTAATATGCATGTTTGTATATAGGTGTGGAGGTTTAAGGGGCCTTATATATGAGCACCGTAATACGGGCTCTTTGGATCATTTTACACCAAAAATTCCTCCCTTTTCCTATACCTTGTTATCATAGGGGATAGGTAGTGTCACATATTATCACATATAATTTGATCCCAGTTTACATCACTTAGTGGTCTAACTAGCACTTGCATTTTTAACTGTTATTCATCACTGGAGGTCACTCTCCAGGTGACAGGCAGTGCCACCCACCCCTGCACATATACATATACTCTTTGGCAACGTTCATAAAGCTTCTGGAGACTATCAACAAAGGCCTCTTTAGGAATCGATTGCAGAACCACTATCGCATATTCTTGGATTGCCGCAACATCTGCAAAACATGCGCCTTTCATGACGCTCTTCAGGCAGAGAAATAAAAAGATGTCCGCAGGCGCCAGAACAGGGGAGTATGGTGGATGCTGCTTGGATTCTGGATCAAACTGGTAGCACCAGGTCTCATCCCCTGTGAGGATGGTTCGCAGAAAGGATGGATCCTGGTCACACATGGTAATGAAATCTCCAGAGGTTTCCATCTGTTTTGCTTTCTGTTTGTCTGTCATCTTGTGCGGCACAAACCAGAAAAAGATCTTCCGCTTACCCAAATCTTTGCGGACAATGGTGCGCACCGTGTCCTTGCTAATGCCCACTTCCTCGGTCATCAATTGTAGAGTCAGTCGCCTATCTCATGTCAGCATTTGTCGCACTCACTCAATCATGTCTGGGGTTCTGCTTGTCGCCGGCCGACCCAATTGTGGCTCATCAGTTGTCTCCTTCCCGTCGCAAAAGTGTTTGAACCAGTTGTAAACACATTTTCTGCTCACGGCTTCCATCTCGAACACTTACATTAACATTTAATGCATCACAGTCGGCATTTTCCCCAATTTGTAGGAGAACTTGATGTTCACTCGTTGCTCCATTGCACTGTGACCCTACCTCTCACACTGACTATGTTTGACTGCCAGCAGCGGGTTTACCCCGATGGTCATGTGTACTCCATGCTAGGTGGCACTTCTTGACATGTCTCTGGATAGCCATGTACATGTGCGTGCACCTGATGTTGCCTTTGATATATCAGACCATTCACCTAACTTTTTAGACACATCTCGTATATGTACTTCAGGGGGGCACTCATCCCTATGTTCCTAAAGGTGCACATGTGGTTATACGTGTGCGACTCAGGTGATTGTAGCTGCATTGGTGCACTTGCAACAACACATATGAGTAATATCTGTTATATATTTCTTATTTGCACTTAGCATTAGGGCTTGTTCACATCATATCTGTTTAGCTGTGTTGAACAGCATAGATCAATGTAGGCTTCAACACAAGGGCATGTAGAAGACATCTGTTTTCTATGTGCCCTGTTCATACCATAACACTGCGGTGAGGTGCAATGCTCAACATAAAAATACTGCATGTCTGCATTTTCACCTAATGCAATTCACTGTAGGTCACGGTGTTGCAACGCACTGTGATTCATAGACTTGAAGTGTCATTTTGGGACACATTAATTAGGCTGAAAAAAAACAAACAGTGTGATATGGTGTAACAATGCATAGCACCACTCCTTTTTGCCCTTACACATTGCACACCAGTGGACATATGTTTTAGTTTGCAGGATGGAATATATGAATCCATAAAGTTTCAAGGTAAGTTTCTTGTCGTATATACAGTGGGGCAAAAAAGTATTTAGTCAGCCACCAATTGTGCGAGTTCTCTCACTTAAAAAGATGAGAGAGGCCTGTAATTGTCATCATAGGTATAACTCAACTATGAGAGACAAAATGTGGAAACAAATCCAGACAATCACATTGTCTGATTTTTGAAAGAATGTATTTGCAAATTATGGTGGAAAATAAGTATTTGGTCAATATCAAAAGTTCATCTCAATACTTTGTTATATATCCTTTGTTGG
This sequence comes from Lithobates septentrionalis, assembly GCA_037952835.1. NCBI lineage: Eukaryota > Metazoa > Chordata > Amphibia > Anura > Ranidae > Lithobates > Lithobates septentrionalis. Next base: position 909,548 of record JBBDGP010001390.1, read on the forward strand.
CAATGACAGAGGTCAAACGTTTTCTGTAAGTCTTCGCAAGGTTGTCACACACTGTTGCTGGTATGTTGGCCCATTCCTCCATGCAGATCTCCTCTAGAGCAGTGATGTTTTGGGGCTGTCGCTGGGCAACACTGACTTTCAACTCGCTCCAAAGGTTTTCTATGGGTTTGAGATCTGGAGACTGGCTAGGCCACTCCAGGACCTTGAAATGCTTCTTACGAAGCCACTCCTTTGTTGCCCGGGTGGTGTATTTGGGATCATTGTCATGCTGAAAGACCCAGCCATGTTTCATCTTCAATGCCCTTGCTGATGGGAGGAGGTTTGCAATCAAAATCTCACAATACATGGCCCCATTCATTCTTTCATGTATATGGATCAGTCGTCCTGTTCCCTTTGCAGAGAAACAGCGCCAAAGCATGATGTTGCCACCCTCATGCTTCACAGTAGGTATGGTGTTCTTTGGTTGCAACTCAGCATTCTTTCTCCTCCAAACACGACAAGTTGTGTTTCTACCAAACAGTTCTACTTTGGTTTCATCTGACCATATGACATTCTCCCAATTCTCTTCTGGATCATCCAAATGCTCTGTAGCAAACCTCAGATGGGCCCGGACATGTACTGGCTTAAGCAGGGGGACACATCTGGCACTGCAGGATCTGAGTCCCTGGCGGCGTAGTGTGTTACTGATGGTAGCCTTTGTTATATTGGTCCCAGCTCTCTGCAGGTCATTCACTAGGTCCCCCGTGTGGTTCTGGCATTTTTACTCACCATTCTTGTGATCATTTTGATCCCACGGGGTGAGATCGAGGGAGATTATCAGTGGTCTTGTATGTCTTTCTTTTTTTAATTATTGCTCCCACAGTTGATTTCTTCACAACAAGCTGCTTGCCTGTTGCAGATTCAGTCTTCACAGCCTGGTGCAGGTCTACAATTTTGTTTCTGGTGTGCTTTGACAGCTCTTTGGTCTTCACCATAGTGGAGTTTGGAGTGTGACTGTTTGAGGTTGTGGACAGGTGTCTTTTATACTGATAACAAGTTCAAACAGGTGCCATTAATAAAGGTAATGAGTGGAGGACAGAGAAGCCTCTTAAAGAAGAAGATACAGGTCCGTGAGAGCCAGAAATCTTGCTTGTTTGTAGGTGACCAATTACTTATTTTCCACCATAATTTGCAAATAAATTCTTTCAAAAATCAGACAATGTGATTGTCTGGATTTGTTTCCACATTTTGTCTCTCATAGTTGAGGTATACCTATGATGACAATTACAGGCCTCTCTCATCTTTTTAAGTGGGAGAACTTGCACAATTGGTGGCTGACTAAATACTTTTTTGCCCCACTGTATAATAGTCTGATTGTGAGAAGTGATCAGCCTCCAGTAATACGTCATTCAATGCATCAAATACAACCAGGGATGTTACATTGGTGAAACAGAACAGGTATTACAATAAATAACAAATCTACATAGACATAACATAAAAGAACATACAGTGGGGAAAATTCCCCTGCAGATTTTGTAAGTTTGCCCACTTACAAAGAAATGAAGGATCTATAATTGTTATCATAGGTTTTATTTTAAATGATAGAGACAGACTATCAACCAAAAATTCTGAAAAAACACATGATACAAATGTTATAAATTGAGCTGCAGTTCAGTGAGTAAAATAAATACCAACCAACAATAATTCTGTCTTCCACAGACTGGCTACAGTATGTGCTCATGTGGTACACAGATTAGTCCTGTCAATTTAAGAAGGTGCTCCTAATGACAACGCGTTATGTGTATAAAAGACACCTGTCCACAGAATCTCTTTTTTCCCATTCAAACCTCACCATCATGGGCAAGACCAAAGCGCTGTCAAAAGTCGTCAGGGACAAGATTGTAGACCTGCACAAGGCTGGAATGGGCTGCAAGACCATCAGCAAGAAGCTTGGTTAGAAGGAGACAACTGTTGGAGCGATTATTCGCAAATGGAAGAAATACAAAATAACCATCAATTGCCCTCGGTCTGGAGCTCCATGCAGGATTTTGCCTCATGAGGTAAGGATGATCATGAGAAAAGTGAGGGATCCGCCCAGAACTACACGGGGGAAGCGTGTGAATGATTTCATTGCAGTTGGGACAACAGTCACCAAACAAACCATTGGTATCACAATACGCCGCCATGGATTGAAATCCTGCAGCGCCCGCAAAATCCCTCCTGAGATGTGTGCAAATCTGGTCACCAACTACAAGAAACATTTTACCTCTGTGCTTGGGGATCAAATACTTATTTTACTCACTGCACTGCCACTCAGTTTATAACATTTCTATCATGTGTTTTTTCTGGATTCTTGGTTGAAATTCTGTCTCTATCATTTAAAATACACCTATGATAACAATTATGTACCCTTCATTTCTTTGTAAGGGGGCAAACTTACAAAATCTGCAGGGGATCGAATCATTATTTTCCCAACAGTAAGGAAGATGGTTTGTGCCCACATGTGGGACATCATTTTTCATAGCCATGACATTATATGGAAGACATCAATTTTATAGTTCTTAAAGGGAAATTTTAAAATACTCCAGAAAAGAAAACCTTTAGAATACGAATAAAAATTCTGTTTCACACAAGAGTGTGGACCTCACTTTCTAAATCCCTATCAAATTCTTCTGAGACCAATCCCAGCTCTGAATCCCCCTAGTAGGTACACAAACACCATAACAACTGACAGGTGTTCCAATCCCTCTCCATTCTATCTAAAACGGAAAAAAGGTATTTTGCATTTAGTGACAATTTAGTTTTACTTTAAAGTGGAACTAAACCCATTAATTTAATGGTTTCCCAAAATGCTTACATTCAAGGCATGCCTTGAATGATAACTGTCACAGGTGCTGGTGCTCCCACCCAGACTGTGAAGCAATCAAATAGCTTGCATCATAGCTGATCATGTGCAGCACCATGGTATCTTTGGATCAAACAGAGGCTAAGATGGCAGCTTCCTTGGCTGTAAAGGATAGGAGGGTTTAGTTCCTCTTTAAATGTGTTAACTGGAGTTTCATTTGTTAATCACTTTTGTAAGGTCCATCCAACACTCTCCTTTACACAGGGTGACAGTGCTGCTGTTCAGGGGTGTCTATGTTGCTCACCCATGAATGGAAAAAAAAAAGAAAATGAATGCAGCCACCACATCTACGGATAAGCCACAATATATTACATTTTTGTTTTGTGTTTAGGTCCATTTTAAGACAGCCAACCCAGATAAATTCCCTGTTGCACATTAGGATGTAGCTCTACACTGGCTGGTCACAAATGGGTTAAATTGAAGGTGTGCGGTATGCAGAGGCTTTTTCTTTTTCTGCTGCGGTATCCTACTATTCTCGGTACCCTCGGTCTTACCAGTTTCCACAACTTACCTTCTTTACTCATGCCGAGTGTCCTGGCAAAGGCCAGCTCAGGGAGAACAGAACTCTTTTTGTGTTGCACTTTTTCTAACCTCGGCTGTAAGTCCACTTTTTTCTGGCAAAATGCGAGACTGAGCAAACTGCTTTGAAATGCCCAGATCCAAATTAGTCTTGGCATGCTTCCAGAAAAGCTGAGAGCTGGCAAATTTAAATTATTTTCAACTCCAAACTATTTTTTTTTTCTCGGTTTTATGTCATCACGCGTGAGTTAAAACTGAGGCAAAGGCCCCTTGGTTGACTTTTTAACCTCTTTGTGCCGGGTGGATTCCGAACAACCCATTGACCTTGAATCTTTCATAATACAAGATTCTCTGAAAGCCTCTCAAGTTAAGTGCGATTCCTTCAGACGTATGTGTCAGTTATTAATGTTATAAATCGTTTTATTGATTTGGCAAGGATTTACTTCAGTTTTTCTATTTTTCCTGTTCTTAACACTTACAGCCCAACTCCAGTTTAAATAAAAGTAAAAAGGAGCCCAGCATATTTCGAAGAAAAAAAAAAAAATCACCTCCTTTCCAGCGCTGTCTTACAGACTCACCGCTTCAGGGTCCATGCCAGTCTTCTTACAGGATGATGGATGCTCAGCGCCATTTGACCCAATTCCTGTGAGCCCAAAGTGTCATAGACTCAAGCATTGCAAATGCAGCATTAGTCACTTTGTGCTCAGAGTACTTATGGAAACCGCTGAAGAACAGGAGTGACCCTGGGGCATTATAGATAAAAATCACCTATGGGTAAGGGGACTGGAGTTGGGCTTTAAAGAAAGGACCTTTCACCTGACTATTTACTTAAAGTGTTACTAAACCCACAATCATAAAATCAGCCTGTATATGCAGCAAAGCATGCTTGTTACACTCACTGTGGAACCTAAGGGGCTAATCCTGCACAGTGTGTAAAAAGGCTGCTTGATCCTTTCTTCTCTGATCCTCCCCTTATTCCACAGTCCCCAATCCATCTCCTGATAGAACAGAGCCTTGGGGGTATTCTGCACATGCTCAGTTTGGTGTGTATTGCTAGAGAGTTTTTATTTTCTTGGGAGGCTGCATGTGATCAGCACAGGGCCAATCAGCACTGTCCAAACAGAGGGTCAGGGGTCCTGCAGCCTCATAGGACAGTCGGAGGAGAATTAAAACTCCTCCTACAAGCCAGTGCTTGGCTTGACACTGATAGAAGTCACAAGACTGATGTATACTGCTGATGAGAAAAGGTATTTAGAAGTGTATATTTACTTAAATAATTGCATGTTCTGTTTACTGTGGGAGACCAGATATAATGAATGCAGGGTCCTGGGTTTAGTAACACTTTAAGACAATTAAGTGCAGTTTTACATATCATTAGTACAGCTAAGGAGAAGGGTAAGGCCTCAATTACAGATTAGTAGAAAGCTAGTGCAGGTACCATCATCCCGAAATTATATAGATTTAGATTTCTGTAACTGTATATTATTATCGAGTACCGTGATAGTCCCAACTTCCAATTTTGGGGGTGCACACGTGAATAGACAGTAGCAGCAACTGCCTTCACGCCTCCACCCCTGTATCCCTTTCATTAGTACAGCTAGTTGAAACATACCCTATATTATCAGAATCTCCTGCACACCTTGACCCTGATTAAGAGAGGAAGCTTCAATAGTGTGAACCAGTCAGCATTCTGGTGCATTGTACATTGCTGTCAATTTAACACTGGGAACATTCCTACAAGATATAGGACTACAGGGGTGACCGCATACGTGTGCTGGTGTTTCTTAGTTATCCTGTTAGCAGCCTGGTAGAAGGACAGTGACTAAGGAAGCAGGACTTTTTTTCCCCAAAAGTGTGCCCATACACTCATATAACTGTTAACAGAAGGTGCACATAGGGCATAAAGCTAAAATCCTGAGAGACCAGGATTAGGCTCTGTTCACACATGCTGCGTCTCACAGTATGGGGTACAGTGCGTCCCTGTTCACTGACTCAGGTGCAAATCTTTGCCTGAATTCGCACCTGAATCGGACCAGAAGACGCACAGGACCCTTTCCAAATGTGGACTGCGACCGCCCCAGAGCTGTGTGAACCGGTCACACTCTCCTGTCATGCAAATTAAATGCGGAGAAACCCACATCCAATTCACATATATTTGAACCTGGCCTCAGAGATCGAGATTAGAGATCCATTCTAAGCAAATTATTTTGGAATATACCACAAGGGCCCATTCACATTTAAGCAATCTGTTGCAGTATGGTAACACGCACTATGGCATGCATTAATGAACCACAATGAATAACAAACATGCATGCTTCTTTTTTTTTACCAATGCAGTGCACAAGAAAACACAAGGTATGTGTGTTGTGATGCACTGTGCATTACTCTCTATTGTACATTGCATTAGGTGGCCATTCACAATTACTAGAGCAGTGCATTTTCAATATCTTGTGTCAACGTTTGTTTTAATGTGTGTGGCCAAGATGCACAAGTGTGAATGGGCCCTAAATGTTGCTCTGAAATATCTCCATGGTTTGACTTTGAATTTAGTAGACATCATTCGGTCACCAAGTTCAGCTCTTTGCTGCTATTATGTAAAACTACAGCTTCCAAGTAAAACAGTCCCAAAATTGGTTGGCTTTGTGTTTTGCAGTTCTCCACACCTCTGCTGTTGCCCTGTTATTTGCCTATTTCTAAAAGTGCACCTGTCACAGAACGTTAACACATAAGTTTTGCATGTGAGAAATGACACCAGCAAGTGTCTTCCCTTACCTCCAGAAGTTTAAAAGTCTTTATACAAGATAAAAAAAGGTAATCAGTGGTAAAGTGCCCCATTACATCTGTGATCAGTGTCGGCTCCCTGCATCGAAACAAGGAAAGCTAGGTTGGACACCAGCCAATGGTGACTGTATAGTGTTGTCACTAATGTAAGGTAGCACTACTGTGCTCTAAATGGGCACTTTAAAGCTTTGTGATCTGTAGAAAGTATATATGGCTATTTACAATGCTCCAAAAAAAAAAAATATTTGCCCCCTCCCCTTTTTTTTTCTGCGTATCACACTTATATCACACTTAAATGCTTCAGGTCACCAAACAAATTGTAATATTATACAAAGATAACCCGAGTAAATACAAAAATGCAGTTTTTAACCCCTTCCCGACCTCTGCGCGGCGCTATACGTCAGCAGAATGGCACAGGTGGGCAAAAGGGCATACAGGTACTCCCCCTTTAAGATGCGGCATTGTGGCCGCATGCCGCGTGCTCCTTGACCGTGACCGCGTGTCCCGCGGACTCGATGTCTGCCGGATGCCCGCGATCGTGTCACGGGGCGGAAGAGCGGGGAGATGTCTTTGTAAACAAGGCATTTCCCCGTTCTGCATAGTGATATGACAGAGATCACAGCTCCCTATCATTGGGAGCAGCGATCGCTGTTATGTGAGTAGTAGCCCATCCCCCCCACAGTTAGAATCACTCCCTAGGACACACTTAACCCCTTGATCGCCCCCTAATGGTTAACCTCTTCCCTGCCAGTGTCATTTACACAGTAATCAGTGCATTTTTATAGCACTGATCGCTGTATAAATGACAATGGTCCCAAAATAGTTTCAAAAGTGTCCGATGTGTCCGCCTTAATGTTGCAGTCCTGATAAAAATCGCAGATTACCGCCATTACTAATAAAAAAAAAATTTATAATAAAAATACCATAAAACTATTCCCTATTTTGTAGACGCTATAACTTTTGCGCAAACCAATCAATATACGCTTATTGTGTTTTGTTTTTTGTTTTTTTACCAAAAATATGTAGAAGAATACATATCGGCCTAAACTGAGGAAAAAATTTTTTCTTTTTATATATACATACAGGGATATACAATGTAATACTGACACATAATCACACACATAGGTTGGACTTGGTGTCTTTTTTCAACCACACCTACTATGTAACTATGTAATATTTTTGGGGGATTTTTATTATAGCAAAAAGTAAAAAATATTGCGTTTTTTTCAAAATTGTCGCTCTTTTTTTGTTTGTAGCGCAAAAAATAAAATCCGCAGAGGTGATCAAATACCACCAAAAGAAAGCTCTATTTGTAGAGGGTGTCCGAAAAAGCATGACAGAGTCTGGAGTAAGTGGTTAGCCCTCCACTGCTGTAACAAATTAAGTGACTTCTCAGATATATAGCAGCCTTTCACAATGTCCTAATAGACTAACCTGGGTTGTGAGAGCTATTCTGGGTGTGCCAGCCCTATGTCAGCCCTCCCTTGGAGCAGGAGCCATGACAACTTGTTGCTGTTGTTATATCTATGGTAGTTGTAGATAACTTAATGTTCCTGGATATTATAACAATACTTTATGACCCCTGCGTGGGTCCATTCCCTTCTGAAGGCCAGATGTTGGCTGAGCTGCTGTACGTCTGTATTGTTTTGTGTTTGTCAAGAAAATAAAAAAAGTTTTTCAAAAAAAAAAAAAAAAGAAAGCTCTATTTGTGGGGAAAAAAGGACATCAATTTTGTTTGGGTGCAACGTTGCATGACTGCACAATTGTCAGTTAAAGCGATGCAGTGCCGAATCGCAAAAAGTGCTCTGATCAGGAAGGGGGTAAATCCTTCCGGGGCTGAAGTGGTTAAATTATGATTTCATTTATTAAGGGAAAAAAGCTGTCCAAACCTGCATGTGCAAAAATAATTGCACCTAAACCTAATAACTGGTTGCGTCACCCTTGGCGGCAACAACTGCAATCACGCATTTGCGATAACTGGCAATCTTTCACATTACTGTGCAGGAATTTTGGCCCACTCTTCTTTGCAGAATTGTTGTAATTAAGCCACATTGGAGGATTTTCCAGCATGAGCGGCCTGTTTAAGGCCATCGCAATCGGATTTACGTCCGGACTTTGACTATGCCACTCCAAAACCTTAATTTTGTTCTCTCTGAGCCATTCAGGGGTGGGCTTGCTGGTGTGTTTCAGATCGTTGTCCTGCTGCATAACCCAAGTGCACTTGAGCTTGAGTTTAGGAGCTGCTGACCGGACATTCTTCGTCAGGATTTTCTGATAAAGCACAGAATTCATGATTCCATCAATTATGGCAAGTCGTCCAGGTCCTGAAGCTGCAAAACAGTCCCAGAGCATCACACTACCACCACCATGTTTGACTGTTATTTTTTATTTATTTCAGGTACTTAAATAGTGCTGTCAATTTACGCAGCGCTTTACATATACATTGTACAGTCACATCAGTCCCTACCCTCAAGGAGCTTACAATCTAAGGTCCCCAACTCACATTCATACATACACATACTAGGGCCAATTTAGACAGGATCTAATTAACCTACCAGCATGTCTTTGGACTGACTGTTGCTATGATGTTCTTTTTAAAAAAAGCTGTGTTAGTTTTACGCCAGATGTAACTGGACACGCACCTTCCAAAACATTTAACTTTTCTCTCATCAGTCCCTAGAATATTTGCCCAAAAGTCTTGGGGATAATTAAGATGTTTTTTGGCAAACGTGAGATGAGCCTTTGTGTTCTTTTTTGGAGAGCAGTGGCTTTCACCTTGGAACTCTCCCATGGATGCCATTTTTGCTCACTTTCTTTTTTGATGTTGAATCATGAAGCCTTAACTGAGGCAAGAGATGCCTGCAGTTCTTTAGATTATGTTCTGAGTTCCTTTTTTGACCTCCTAGATGAGTCGTCGTCATGGTCTTGGAAAATTTTGGTAGGCCGGCCACTTCTTGGAAGGTTCACCGCTGTTCCAAGTTTTCTCTATTTGTGGATAATGGCTCCCACTGTGGTTCGCCGGAGTCCCAAAGTTTTAGAAATGGCTTTGCAACCCTTTCGAGACTAATACATGTCAATTACTTTGTTTCTCATCAATTCTTAAATTATGTGTTGCTTTTTGAGATCTTTTAGCGTGCCTCACTTTGTCAGACAGCTTCTTTTTATGTGATTTCTTGATTGAACAGGTCTGGCAGTAATCAGGCGTGGGTGTAGCAAGTGAAATTTAACTCAGTTTTCCAATAAATGTGGTTAATCACAGTTCATTCATAATTTAGCAAAGGGGGGGGGGGGGGCGGGGGGCAATTACTTTTTCACATATGGCCAGCCAGGTTTGGACAGCTTTTTTCCCTTAAAAAAGGAAATCCTCATTTAAAAACTGCATTTTGTATTTGTGTAATAATAAAATTTGGTTGATGATCTGAATCATTTAAGTGTGACAAATATACATAAAAAAAAATAAGGAAGGGGGCAAATACTTTTTCTCAGCACTGTACCCGATGTGGTCCCACATCTCTGGCTGTTGGTGAGGTAAGTTGCTGTATATTCCCGGAGCTGGATATGTGCAGCACAGTTCAATCTGCTGGCAGACAAAACTGTACATTATAGTGGGCCTGAAGACATGCATTATTTTTTTTTATTATTTTTTTTTTATCAGCCGCACTGTTTGCTTTCCTATTCCCAAATACACAATTGGGTTGATTTACTAAAACTGGAGAGTGAAAAATCTGGTGGAGCTCTGCATAGAAACCAGTCAGCTTCCAAGTTTTTTTTTTTGGCAAAGCTTGATGGAACAAGCTGAATTTAGAAGCCGATTGGCTACTATGCACAGCTATACCAGATTTTGCACTCTCCAGTTTTAGTAAATCAACCCCAAAGTGTCCCGGACAATATGGTAGCAGACAGAGCTGTTGACAGGTAAATGACAATAATGAAATTCTACATTACTTGCGGCTTCAGCTACTTAGTAGTCACTACTTCCTAGCCTCTAGATTTAATATAGTTATATTATGATTATTGGCCGGCGGACCAATTTAGCATCTAGGCATCTGGGAATGTTGGAGCACTGCTTTGTGTACATGTGACATGATGGAGCACTGCTTTGAGTACATGTGACATGAATGAAACAAGCATTTTCGAAAAGAGGAGTTGGCAATGACCGCTTCCATATCCCTTCACTCCAGGTTTTCCTATAAGTATCAAAAAAAATTCCAAATGTTTGTGTAAAAAGTGAAAATGCAGTGTGACCATTTCTTGCTAAAAATAAAATGGTAGTCGTCGTTCTTCCTTTAAAATTTTTTTTTTTTTTTTTAAATAAATGCATGCTCTGCACCAAAATCAAACCACCTGATCTAATCAGGCATGAAAAGAGATGAGAAAAGAGGAAAAACACAGCAAAAGAAAATAATGAATATTGAAATGTCAAACCACATTTCAGAACAGTTTCTCCGATTCCATAAACACATCGGAGAATTACCCCGGCTCTGCATGAAATTGTTTACACTCATATTCAGTCCTGATTTTACAGCGTTCATAAAAACCATGTCTAATAATTGTGAGTATTCTAGGAGGGGAAAGATCAGAATTTAGCATTTTTTTTTATTGGTTTGCATATGTGGGTTCTTCCTGGCATCTGCATTATAAAATATGTCCTCTCCCAGAGAAGAGACTGTGGCCCTCAAATGATGAACTGTCCTTATTGACCAACAGCCACTAATGCCAGAGCTGTTCTACAAAATGACAGTTGGACTATGATTGTAGTTCAACATGGAGGGATGGTGGCCAAGTTGTTAACATTTCTGCCTTGCAGCTCTGGGTTTTGAGTTTAAATGCCACCTGAGATGCACTCTGCTTGGCGTTTGTATGTTCTCTTAATGTTTTTGTAGGTCTACTATGGGTGCAGCAGTTTCCTCCTAGAAATATGCTTCTAAAATTGGCCCTAGTATGTGGGATGGAGACTGTGAGCCACTGTAATAATGCAGCAACAAAATAATATGTTAAAGGTAGAGGTGCTCATTAAAGCAGACTTCTAAGTGTCAAAGAAGCCTGTCATAGGAGCAATATGTAGGCTGCTATTGATGGAAAAACATCTGAAAACGTTGATTTATTTACCTGTCATGCAGATATACTACCTTCAGTTCCTTCGGAGTCACTGACCTGGAACAAATGTACATTTTAGGAGTTATAACTTCACTTTTCCCAGGATCAGAGACTTGGAACATACTGAAGCCAAAGGATCAGCATGACAGCCAGGCAGTTGTCACTTTCACAAGGAAGCAATAACAGATTACATGGAAGGCTTCTTTCTAAATTAGGGGCTAGAGCCAACACTGAAAGCTTGGCAAAACATATTATACAGTATAATGCCAAAAATGTTTTTTTTTTTTATATCACCTTTTGGAATAGAGCTGCTGGGGGGTTTTCATGATGTCCACTCACAGGGTGGAAACAGTAGGTGTCCTTTAGGTGTCCTTTGCCCACTTCCTTGCCATGTAGTATAAGCCATGTAAATTACAACTCCCACCAGCCCTTGTTACTACTTAGCCACTAAAGGTGTGTTCCAAATGCAGGTGGAAAGTAGCTTTAAACAAACCTGGGTGAATCCAAAGTCTTTATAGATCCACCCAGAGCCAGCTGCATCCTGACCTCCGATACATTAGGATGCCAGTACAGAAGCACTGTGATTACCCATGGCACATGTGTTGGGGTTCCACTTTTAACTATTTTATTTTCAAGAAGGAGCAGGTAATATTTAAAGTGTATGTATAGCCAAAACATTTTTTAGTTTTAAAGAGAATAGGAGATGCTTAAAAACGCCCTTTCTTTTTTTTTGTGTTTTCAAATTGGGGAGATTTCTTTTCACTTCCTGTCCTGAAGCCCTAACAGAAAGTAAGGGGCAGTTTCTAAAAAGTGAATGAAATTTCCCTCCAAGGGCAGCCATTCATGGATCAAAATTCTGCCTGTTCAACAGGGACTCGCCGAATTTTGATCCATGCATGGGCAGGCTGGTTGTACAGGAGTCAATTTACCAATTGACTTTTGTAAAGCCAGCCTGACTGTTTTTTCCTGGTCAGTGCTGTCAGCTTTAGCCAGTGGCACTGATCAGTGTATTCTGAAAGTGAGGAAGGCTCCCCGCTGTCAGAACACAATAGGAGAGCAGGGGTGATTTCCCCCATCCATGTAGAGTGTATCGATGGTGGAATTGGGTCTTTAAACTTTAAATATATGGACAGCTTTAGGCAGTTGTTACTGGAACAAGTGCCCTCAGAAAATGTCCCATCCCTTTTGTTTTGGTAACACCTGTACAAATTTGGATTTCTTATCATTTTCTGGCTCTGTGACAATCATCACCAGGACAAATAGAGAGGGTGAATCTCCCTAACAGGAACACAGCCAACAATAAATAACTGACAGAGGTTGAGGTTGCGGCACTTCCAAATTCTATACAAAAAAAGGTATAGTAATACATATACTGTACTCTAGAATTTGACATCCTGAAAAAGTTGGTGCCTGTATTTCTCACCATTTTAACTTCATTTTTTGGATCCCACATGTGCCTTACAGGTAAAGGTATAGAGACCCCTATAAAATATATGGGTTTCCCAGTCATCATTGGGGTAAATATCCTCTTTATAGATAAGTATCATTTCTTTAATGTCTTTATATTTCTCCCCTTCTTTTCTTTCGTCTTGTTGGCTCACATCTGGCTTTTCAGAACCAAAAAAAAAAAAAAAGGCAAAGAACAAACTATTTTCTTCCATCCTCTTTCAGGACTTGGCTTGTTGACATCAATAATTCTGCTTTGACTTCACATGGAACATTGTGTTTAAAGAGAAAATGAGAGTGAGAACTTCCTGTTTTACTCCTTAAGTAGCACATTCGGCCCAGAAGCTCTTTCCTTTGGGACCGTCCACATTGCACAGCGGAAAGCCAAGGACGTCCAATATTGTTTCCCTTCACAGATTTTATTGGTGCTATTAAAAGACAATCACATGGTGTGTTGGTGGCAGACAGTGTTATGTGTTTAAGGGGTTTGTGGTCTCTAGACTTGTGAGGAGTAGAAATTGTCTTGGACGTGTTTACTTTATCAGAAAAATAGAGTAATTGGACAGGGCATGAGCCAGGAATAACATAGCATAGCTTGAGCTGACATTGTGCTGTTTCTGTTTATGTAAAAAAAAAAATTATATTTTAAAGAAACTCCAGCTTTGTTAGGGTAAGTCTAAACCATAAGTAGATGACATTTGATTTGCTAAAGCCCCCTGAATCGTATATTAAGTCCATACTTTTTTTCTTTTATAAATTATATATTTTTTTTATTCATTTTTGGATCTCAGTATTACAGATCTTTTTCAACCTTTTCTTATCTACTTGCACTTGCTCCAAATGGTGATTTTGACAATGCTCAGGGTGGACTTTTTGATGTTGAAAATGGTGGAACATGCCTTTGGAGTGAGCGTTGGTACTTATAATTTTCCTTAATTTTCTTAGTTTTTTTATATTTGTCTATTATTTTGTTTCTCTCCTTTGTACTGTAGGTGCTAACATTTTCATGGGCCTTAAGCACTGTGCCCCTCAAAGCCTAGTAGTAAATCTTGCTCTGAAGGTATGCTCTACTGCAGCATACAATATCCAGGCTGCATTTATACACCTTAACCCCCTTGTGCCAATTCCTAAGCCCCGCTTGACTAACTAGCCCTGGTATCACACCAACAAAATAAGATATGACAAAAGTCAGCCATGGCTTGGGGGGTGATGATTCTGAAACTCAGTATTTCCATTCCATGCAAGTACTTGTAGAACCAAGGACAGGGCAATCTGAGCCTTTATCTATCAGTTTGGTTGTAGGTGTGCAGACTCAGACTCGATGAACTATAATTACACAACAGTGAAATTGAACAAATTGTGCAGGAACAGCATCCATGACGACCCAGTCAGATGGGACTGGCAGCTAGGGCAGCAGCCCTTTTATTACTCATGGGAATGTTTTACTGATCAACTTAATGTAAGAGGGATATGTGTCGCCCAGGCCTCAGCCTATGTGGACTAAGCAGAAATCCAGACATGTACATTATATGGAGTTGTAAGTACATAGACTAGCTAAAGGAAAAAATAGCAGTTCATCTTTTTGAACAGTGGTCTCCTTGTTTTAATTCCTTTGTCTCTTGGTAACGGTCTTAGCCATTTTCTGTCTATTTTTTTGTTCTTTGAATTAACGCAAACGGGTTTTTACACCTTTGTTTCTATGTGTGTTGAATACAATTCAATGAAAAAAATACATGGTGTTCTGTTAATGGTGGCGGTGCCAAAAGAGCAACCCATTGTAATCAGCATGCAGAGGGGAAGCTGCTTGCATAAAACTCAAGCAGGACCCAGAAGACTGGGGTTATCACTGTAGTAACAGCGACTACTATAGTGATTGTCAGCTGCCCCCCATGGCCCACGTGGTGCTAGATATGTAACCTAGTTGGACCAATGTAAGTGTGCAATGCAAATAATTCCTGGAGTTCAGCTAAGCAACTCAATAGTGACAAACCATGGATTAAATCACCGGCCACCTTTATATATCTCTAAGAGGTCCGAGAGGCAAAATTTCTGTACACTTTTTTTGTCGCCTCTATTTCCAAAAAGCCATAAATAAAGTACAAGTTTCTCAAAATTAAAGTTTTTCTTTTATGGAGAATCTCTCTTAAATTGTATGTCTGGGCAAAATAAAAAGTATATGCAGCACATCTCTGAAATACATGCACGTATCTCCATGTTTTATTACTTTAAAAATGCTGTAGATAGAGAAAATTACTTGTTGATCCTGCCAGAAGTCCAGTGAGCTTCTCACTTCCTGTACTGAGCTGCCTTTGCTGCACTAAAACCCCAAGCAGTGTTGTCAATAGAGTTCTCTGCTGGACTAAAGGACTCTGCCTATGCTGCCCTCTCTGTCCCTATTCACATGGGTACATTGATTTATTTCCCAGCAAAACAGTGCTGCTGCCTCAACTCCCAAGAGCCTGTGTAGGAATGAGGCTCTCAGGAGTTGTACAGTGCCTTGAAAAAGTATTCATACCCCTTGAAATTTTCCACATTTTGTCATGTTACAACAAAAAACATAAATGTATTTTATTGAGATTTTATGTGGTAGACCAACACAAAGTGGCACATAATTGTGAAGTGGAAGGAAAATGATAAATGGTTTTCAATTTTTAAATAAATATCTGAAAAGTGTAGCATGCATTTGATTTCAACCCCGTTTACTCTGATGCCCCTATCTAAAATCTAGTGGAACCAATTGCCTTCAAAAGTCACCTAATTAGTAAATAGAGTCCACCTGTGTGTTATTTAATCTTAGTATAAATACAGCTGTTCTGCAAAAACCTCAGAGATTTGTTAGAGAACCTTGGTGAACAAACAGCATCATGAAGGCCAAGGAACTCACCAGACAGACAGGGATAAAGTTGTGGAGAAGTTTAAGGACTCATGTACACACAGACTAATGCCCCGTACACACGGTCGGACATTGATCAGACATTCCGACAAAAAAATCCTAGGATTTTTTCTGATGGATGTTGGCTCAAACTTGTCCTGCATACACACGGTCACACAAAGTTGTCGGAAAATCCAATCATTCTGAACGCGGTGACGTAAAACACGTACGTCAGGACTATAAACGGGGCAGTAGCCAATGGCTTTCATCTCTTTATTTATTCTGAGCATGCGTGGCACTTTGTGCGTCGGATTTGTGTACACACGATCGGAAATTCCGACAACGGATTTTGTTGTCGGAAAATTTTATAGCTTGCTCTCAAACTTTGTGTGTCGGAAAATCCGATGGAAAATGTGTGATGGAGCCTACACATGGTCGGAATTTCCGACAACAAGGTCCTATCACACATTTTCCGTCGGAGAATCCGACCGTGTGTACGGGGCATAACATTGCAAAATCGCAGCATGGTCAAAACGTCCCTAACCTTCCCTAACTGCAGCAGCTTGTAAACTCTTGTAAAAGCCTATGTGTACATGGACACATAGGCTTTTATGGAGTTGAGTTTAGGAGCTTTGCAAAAAAAAGCTCCAAAACTCAAGTTTCAAACTGTAGTGTACATGAGCCCTAAGGCAGGGTTAGGTTCTAAAAAAAATAACCCAAGCGTTAAACATCTCATGGAGCACTGTTCAATCTATCATCTGAAAATGGAAAGAGTATGGCACAACTGCAAACCTACCAAGACATGGCCGTCCACCTAAACTGACAGGCCGGGCAAAGAGAGCATTAATCACAGACGCAGCCAAGAGGCCCATGGTAACTCTGGAGGATCTGCAGAGATCCACAGCTCAGGAGGGAGAATCTGTCCACGAGACAACTATTAGTTGTGCACTCCACAAATCTGGCCTTTATGGAAGAGTGGCATAAGAAGGCCATTGTTGAAAGAAATCCATAAGAAGTCCTGTTTGCAGTTTGCGAGAAGCCATGTGGGGGACACAGCAAACATGTGGAAGAAGGTGCTCTGGTCAGATGAGACCAAAATGTTACTTTTTGGCCTAAATGCAAAATACTGTGTGGCGGAAAACTAACACTGCACGTCGCCCTGAAAAAAAAACATCCACACCGTGAAACATGGTGGTGGCAGCATCATGTTGTGGGGATGCTTTTCTTCAGCAGTGACAAGCAAGCTGGTCAGAGTTGATGGGAAGATGGATGGAGCCAAATACAGGGAAATTTTAGAAGAAAACCTGTTAGTTTGCAAAAGACTTGAGACTGGGGCGGAGGTTCACCTTTCAGCAGGACAACAACACTAAACATACAGCCAGAGCTACAATGGAAGGGCTTAGATCAAAGCATATTCATGTGTTAGAATGGCCCAAAGTCCATACCTAAATCCAATTGAAAATCTGTGGCAAGACTTGAAAATTGCTGTTCACAGATGCTCTCCATCCAATCTGACAGAGCTTGAGCTATTTTGCAAAGAAGAATGGGCAAAAATTTCATTTTTTAGATGTGCAAAGTTGGTAAAGGCATACCCAAAAAGACTTGCAGCTTTAAGTGCAGCGAAAGGTGGTCCTACAAAGTATTGACTCATTGACCATTAATCGTTTTCCTTCCACTTCACAATTATGTGCCACTTTGTGTTGGTCTTTCACATAAAATTCCAATAAAATACATTTAAGCTTTTGGTTGTAACATGACAAAATGTGGAAAATTTGAAGGGACATGAATACTTTTTCAAGGCACTATGGCACTATAGTTCTGGGTAGTGTGACTAAATTGTCAGGAATAGTCATAGGGCACCCTGCGATCCTTGGAATGGAAGTAAGAGTAAAAAAAAAAAAAAAAAAAAAGAAAAAGTTTTCTCATTTTAGGAACAATGTAAAAAAAAAAAATAATAATAATGTTGAGACATGCTCTAGAGCAGGGGTCTCCAAGCTTTCTAAACAGAGGGCTAATTTACTGTTCTTCAGATATCAGGGGGGTAGACTCTGGCCAGTGGGAGTAGAACATGACCTGGCACCATTGGCTGTAGACAATGTCTCATTCTTGGTGGTCAGTGGGAGTAAAAATTACAAAGCACCTGTGGTCATTAGGAGGAGAAAGAGTTGCCCCATCAATAATAATAGTGGGAGGGATAGTGTCCCATCTTTGTTATCAGTGGAGGAAGGAATAATCCCTCTTCGTTGTTGTCAGTGCGAGAAATAATGCCTCATCATTCGTGTCAGTGGGAGAAACAGTGCCCCAAGGCTTGGAAAAAGTCAAGCAATGAGCCGCAGTTTGGAGACCACTGCTCTTGAGCGAGAGGGGGAGGATTGGAAGTAAATTTGTATTGTGCAAATACTTTAATCCAAATGTACCAGTGTGACACAATTGTCTAGCTTACTATTAGTGTTGACTAGGAATGGGGTTTCTGGTAGGATAAGTCACCACTGTAGTCTAATCAAACGTTCAAGAATCCAGCTTGTTTTTTCACTTTCTAGCAATTGCACCAAACTGTAGTACTATACAGCTGACCTTTAAGTCATACCTGGGAACACAAGCCCAGACTATATACAGTAGAGCTTCCACCTGTAGAAAGTTAAGATTTGTATGGTGAAACTTGGCCAAAACTTTCCCTTCTCAAGCATTCCTGTTGCTCAGTGACGCCACCCATTGCAGCAAATGATCAATAAGGAGGAGCAGGTGAGGTGGGGCCAAGCTTGACTTTTTGGAAGGATATGTCAGGATTTGCATATAAATTCAAATGAACATTTTGTCTGAGGGTAACCTTATGCATTTGAATTGGCCAGGTTTGGGACAGGTTTCTTGTAAAGCGGTGAATTAAGAAATTATACTTTGAACTGTCAAATAGGTGTTTATTAAGAAGGTAAAGTTGATTAAGACCAGAAAACAACTTTTGCTACTTTATACTGTAAATACATACCAATTTTTATTACTTTGTTTAATGCTCTACAATATATATTGGTTTTTGGAGGTCATAGTGGTCCTTTACAGTAAACTTGTCTTGTGACAAGAGACTGCTTTTGCTGCCCCCCTAAAAACGCCAGTTCCCTAGCCATTTTTTGGATCTATTGACATTCATTGTTTCTGGAGATTAGGAGAGTCCATATTTGCACACTCTTTCCAGGTCACCATTGAAGAATAGGGGTCATTGAGGGTCAGCATGACAGCCAGGCAACTAACATTTTCAGAGGGGGATGTCAGCATTGGCAATCTCCTTGTTCTTGTTATGAAAAGTTCACTTTAGGGGGGTACTGGCTACAGCAATAGCAGTTCGGGAAAGCTCAGAGTTTACAAAAAGAGGCAGAAATCATCCCCACCGCTTTAAAAGAACAAGTCCAGCAAGCACTGTGTTTCTTTAGCTCTGCCGAACCTATTCTCGCTGAGCCGTGTTGGTTTAACCTGGCAGATTGGCAGTACATCTGTGCTGGGTTTGCCCATGACACTGTGACTGTAATATCTCATTTCATTTTCCATCCCAAACAAAAATTCTCTGAATAAGTAGAAAAACGTTGACTTTGTGCTGCCTCTTCTCAGACAGGAGGTCACACAAAGGTTTCTACAATTTCACATTCACACCCTACAAGATGGGGATTTCTGGGAAATAATAAAAAGTATTTGCAACACCAAGTCTATTCTGAGATCCTCTTATGTGTGTTGAAATTAATTCATTAAAGGAATTTTCCGGTAAAAGTGAGCCTTTTTTGAGATGAATGTGACCCATCTATTTAATGACATGTAATAAACAATGTTCCATCTTGGTTCTGTTGTTATAAATGTGTCAGCAAGTTAAGACAACCTTTAAATATATAGTGGAGCTCCTAGAGCAGTGCTGTATCTGAATGGTATAGATTGCAGTCTTAAAATGACCAACAGGCCATTGAGCTAAAGCCAAGTCAGTTATTATACAGGATTTAATAAACGCTGACAGTTTACGCATCACTTTACAACTTGAGGTTAGACAGTACAAGTACAATACACTTTTTAATACAGTAGGAGTCAGAGAGCCCTGCTCGTTAGAGCTTACAGTCTTATGCCCCGTACACACGGTCGGATTCTCCGATGGAAAATGTGTGATAGGACCTTGTCGGAAATTCCGACCGTGTGTAGGCTCCATCACACATTTTCCATCGGATTTTCCGACACACAAAGTTTGAGAGCAGGCTATAAAATTTTCCGACAACAAAATCCGTTGTCGGAATTTCCGATCGTGTGTACACAAATCCGACGCACAAAGTGCCACGCATGTTCAGAATAAAGAGATGAAAGCTATTGGCTACTGCCCCGTTTATAGTCCCGACGTACGTGTTTTACGTCACCGCGTTCAGAATGATCGGATTTTCCGACAACTTTGTGTGATCATGTGTATGCAAGACAAGTTTGAGCCAACATCTGTCGGAAAAAATCCAAGGATTTTGTTGTCGGAATGTCCGATCAATGTCCGACCGTGTGTACGGGGCATAAGAGGGAGGGTCAAGAGATACAGGAGCAGTGGCTGCCCGTCTATAGGGGCGCACAGGCGCTGCCCCCCCAAGCTATTTACAAAAAAAAGTTGTAATTTTAAGAGTGTCCAGGCGCCGGACACACAGCAGTCTATGGGAAGCTTTCCCGGGTTACAATCAGCTGATTGCAACTGGGAAGCTGATTTGCCGGTGTTTAGGGAATGTTTAGGGTGCAAGCGATGTGCCTGCAAACACTCCCACTCTCCAATCATTTGTCTCTGGCCTCCTTTCCTTTTTTTTTAATTGGTGGGGACTGGTGGGCGGTGCTTTTTGCGGCACTGCAGCGTCACTTCCGGTTTCCCGGCCATCACTCACTATGCTGTGTGGAGTGGAGCTCAGTGGACTGTGCGTGCGGGTGCGTTAGATCTGATTAGGAAGGCTTGGTGATGCCTGTGATTCCGGCGGCTAATGTTAAGTGCCGGCACCGTGGGCCTTAGGCTCAGCCTTCTTCAGTGCACTCCTACTATCTGTCCAGCTGCCCCTTCGCTCCGCAAACACTGGGCCCAGGTCAGGGCGAATGATCGCGCGGCTGGACTGGGGCATGAGGGTGACATTTTGAGGATTATTTACTGCCATGTGATGTCCAATTAGGAGGTGTCACTGGCTCACTACTACTAATCATCACTACTACTACCACCATACCCTGATCTGTGAGGCTGAGCTATATACCCTGATCTGTAATTTTTAAGCTATATACCCTGATCTGTAATGCTTAGCTATATACCCTGATCTGTGAGGCTGAGCTATATACCCTGATCTGTAATGCTGAGTTATATACCCTGATCAGTAATGCTTAGCTATATACCCTGATCTGTAATGCTGAGCTATATACCCTAATCTGTGATGCTGAGCTATATACCCTGATCTGTGAGGCTGAGCTATATACCCTGATCTGTTTGGCTGAGCTGTATACGCTGTCCTGTGATGCTGAGCTGAATACAGGGGACAGAGTGGGTGGATTCTATAGGGGTGGGGCTTATGAGAAAGGGGATGGGTCAAAAAGGAAGGGCGGGGTCTGCACCCCCCCCTATCCTAAAACTCCACCAGCCGCTACTGTACAAGAGGTAATAACTGTGGGGGATGTGCAGATGGAGAAAATAAATGTACATTTGTTAGGTGGGGACCAGATAGGCTTCTCTGAAAAGATGAGTTTTTAGGGATCGTCTGAAAGTGGACAAAGTAGGAGATAGTCTGACAGATTGGGGTAGAGCATTCCAGAGGATGGGAAAGGCTCGAGAGAAGTCCTGGAAGTGAGCTTGGGATGAGGTGACAAGGGAACTAGAGAGCATTGGTATTTTTAGACCAGGTTAGTGAGCTTGGTTTTGGATAGGTTGAGTTTGAGAAAGTGATGTGACATCCAGGCTGATATGTCTGCTAGTAAGTATGTGATGCATGAGGACACAGATGGCGTGAGCTGGGGGGTAGAGAGATAGATTTGGGTGTCCTCAGCGTAGAGATGGGAGGCAATCAACTGACCCAGAGAGGAGAGGTGTAGATTGAGAAAACAAGAGGTCCAAGAAAAAGAACCTTAGAGGACCCCGATGGAGAAAGGAAGAGGAGAGGAGGAAGTAGAGTTGTAAGTGACACTGAAGGTGCAGTGGGATAGGTAGGATGAGAACCAGCGAAGAGTATAGTCACCTACTTAACCGATAACTGCATGGCAGTCACAAGAGTCTAACATCACGCTGTGAAACCATAGAAGAGAACAAGAATTTGGTCCTGAACTGTGGGCATGTGCCTATATTCAGTACTCTCAAAATAGTATTTGTTTATTGTAGGTATTTATAATACAGTGACATCGACAGTTTATGCAGTGCTTTACATACTGTGCATGCACATCAGCACCTACACATAACAAGCTTACAATCTAAGGCTCCTATCTCACATGCATAAAAACACATACTAGGGCCAGTTTAGACAAGAGACAATTAACCTACTGGCATATTGTTGGAGTGTGGGAGGAGAACATGCAAACTCCATGCGGGTAGTGTCCTAACCACTAAGGGCCTTTAGCCCCATTGCATGAGACCCTGACGCATAGGTGCAGGTGGAAGGCACAGGTGCACCTTCCAACCTTGCTGCTGGTAGCCTGTAAAACTCTATAAATAGTGAGAGCTGCTGTGGCACAGTGGTTGACTGAGTGCTACCAATGTTTTTACATGATCGCGCAGCAGAAACGAGTGTTCCCGCTACGCATCTTTGACATCACGATTTGTGTGTCTCATAGCAAAGCCCATTCATTTTACTGTTTCCCTTAGTACGTTTGTCACCTGAAAAGAAGCTCCTTCTCCTTTTTTGGCGACAATCGATTTGTGAGGGGGCGGTTTGCCAGACGACAGTCGAGGCAGAATTGCATCCCGTTTGGGGTGATGTTAAAGGACACCATGCGATTTGGGATCGTGGGCAGAATCGCAGAGATTTACATTCCATTATCCCAAATCACGAGATGTGAACGGAACCTTAGGTCAGTATGCACCCAGGGACAAATGCCCAGAATACAGAGTTTTCAGACTCTCAAAAAGTTTTACTCTTTGTCAACAGGGCTGGATGGTGCACCTGTGCTCCCTCCTCCCCCCCCCCCCCCCCCCCCCCCCGCAGTTGAAAGCCACTGTGCCCTGTGTGTGTGATTTGTTTTTTGTTTTTCATTTATTTTTTTTGAACTAACAGTTTATTTTTCAGGACAGGTTCCTAAGAGATCCACTGTTCCCATCAGGTCAAATTCATACTGTACTCTCCTGTTTAGTGCACTAATGTGTTTGCAATCACCTTTAGGGTTCATTTACATAAGTATTCAGCCCCCTGCAAAGTGAAAAGCAGTTTGTTTAATTTTCTGTACTAACACTAAGCTGCATGCAGACATCGCATGTAACTGAATAAACATGCGTCAGCTGCATGAACTCACCCACACGGCCTTGTTTGACAGGTGCGCGGACCCAGACACATGGGCTTTGCACATCCATTCAGTTATTAGGGCTTCCTGCACACCACTCAGCGCTAATACAGAGAAATAAACAATTGGCTGTTTGTGCTGTATGTAGCTGAGTGCCATGTGGATGAGCCCATAGATTATTCACAAAGAAGTCCTAGCTGGGAGTACTCTTCAAAGAAAAAAGAAAAAAGTCTTCTATAAATGAAGAGCAGGAATGTTAAAACGTGAGGCTGTTGAAATCACTAAATATAATCGGTTATCTTTTTCGCATCCTTGCCTGGTTGAATACTGAAACATTCTGTGTCTGTGCTCACCTCCTCAGCATTGTGTCCTGTCAGTACAGATTACACAAAGCGGAGCTTACTGTATCTTATGAACCAAAAATATCAAACCAGGAAATTGGGATCACCTTGTAAAGGTCACAGCTGGCATGCCTACCTGGGAACTTAAAGAGGAGTTCCGCCCCCTCACGAAAAAATTAAGTCAGCAGCTACAAATACTGTAGCTGGTGACTTTTAATATTAGGACACCCACCTGTCCAGGGTTCCTGCGAGGTTGGCACCCCAGCTGATTTTCGGAACTTCTCTCGGGTGCTGTCATCACCATTCGTCTTTTTGGCTTCACAGCCGGTTCCCCGCTGCGTTTTCTTACTGGCCCGGCGGTGGAGGAAGGAGGAGAGGGGGGCCGAACGTCCGAGGGTTGGCGCCCTGGCGCTGTCTCCTGGAAGTGGGGACGGGTACCTGTCAAAAACAGGTACCCGTTCCCCTCTCCCCCCTAAAAGGTGCCAATATGGCACTGGAGGGGGGCAGGAAGCAGATAAGCGGAAGTTGCACTTTTGGGTGGAACTCTGCTTTAAGAAGCGATCTCATGCCTGGTGTGCCTTCGATATAAGAAATGTTATTAACTCTTCCGTGTCTACAAAAATATAAATGCTAGATTTGGGTGGACTGAAACTTTAACTGTAGTCCTGCAACAAACACCTTGCATGCAGCAGTGAATAAAATACGCGTAACAATTGGCATGTGTTTCAGATAGATAGAAAGAATATTATCATGTCTGTATATATTATATATTTTTTTTCCTTTTAGACTACATTCACAAGGCTGAAAAAAAATGTGTTTACAAGTATTTTTTATGGATCTGAATGCAGCCACATTGTTTTCAATGGAGACATACACACAAGTGTGTTAAGATCTGAAACACAAAATCCAAAAATCTGCATCTGAGGACATGCATATTCACATACCATATTGATTTGTATTGTAAGTGTACTGTCTGCCCTCATGTTGTAAAGTGCTGCGCAATCTGTTGGCACTATATATATCCTGTATAATAATAGTAATACCAGCATTTTGGTTTAAAAAAAAAAAAAAAAAACCAGACAATTTTACGCATTTACAACAGATCTACTGTAGAAGCACTTGCGGTCATATCCAGGAATTTAAACATCCGTAATTTTTTTATGCCCATGTGAATGTAGCCTAAAAGAGCTACAAATGGTCATAGTACCTTGGGGGAGGGGGGGATTTAAAGTATAAATTGTAACCATGGGTAAAATTAAAAATGGTGACATAAATTATGAAGTCTGTGACTAGGAATCACGCAGAAGTTTTTGTTTTTCTGAGTCCCCCTGTAACATGGTTTTATTATATGTTGACCCTGCCAGAAGATTTGTTATTTTTTCACTTCACAGGATGACAATACTGTTGGTTCTACACTGAAATCTTACATCAGCGTTGTCACCCTGCAGACAGGGTAGTCTTACATGGACATGTAGCTTTTATTGGGCTTTAAGTAAAAGACAAACAAGTTAAAGTGATACTAGAGGCACAGTTGTTTTTAAATAAAAAAGATGTTATACTTATCTGCTCTGTGCAATACCATACCGCTTACCTCCTATTATTGCAGTCCCCTCCAGCGCTGTTGGCTCCTCCCTCTTTCGGGTGCCTCCCTGTAGCAAACTGAGTGCTAAGGAGGCACCTGTGCATGCACACTTCAGCTGGGTCCTAAACCAGGCTGTGTGCATCTATAGACATACACAGCGGTGGGAAGCCACACCTGCTTCCTCCTTACAGGAGTTTGATTGACGGCAGCAGTAGCCTATGACTCCAATGCCCTCAGTTTCTCTTTTTAGAAGCAGGAAGCGAGGGGAGTGGTGCTGGACCCAGAGACAGAGCTGGGGCAGTGCAATCGAGCCAGGTATGATTTGATGATAAAGGGGGAAAGGACAGGTAGTCTATCAGTCAACATCCTTAATTAAAGCTGAAATCAGTTAGCAGGAAATGATACAGTTGAAATACATATTGTATATGAGAACTGTTTTACCTGTAAATGAATTTGTAATTGTGAGCTGCCAAATTTGTGCTCGAATCACCCCTGCCAGATTGCATTGCTAGACCTGCAGCAACAGCAAAGTTTGTTTAAAAAGCACTGGTCGAAAAAACACACCCCTATCCTGATTGTTGGCCAATGAGGGAGCAGCAGTACACTGATGTAGTTATCCATCTGCTCGTTCTGCTCTCTTCTCTTAAAACAGTGTTCCTTTTCAGCCCTCTGAATTGCAGCAGTTTGATTGCCTCCTAGGGCTGCCCTTCCTTCTCCCGGTTTGAGTGTCGCTTTGCAAAGCACTATATGAGACTGATTTTCAGACATATTCATGTAGTTACATCAAAATACTGCATTTTTAATGATGATCAGCTTCAACAACCACATAGAGAAGTCTAGATAGATGTGACCCCTAGACTTGCATTGTGAGAAGAGCACATTGTTTAGCAACAGTATGTACAGTAGGAAGTAGAACCTGCATATGCAACAAGCAAATATGGCTACACGGGTACATATATATTTATAAACTACATACAGAAACACACTTTTTAAAATATTGACACATAGAAATACGATTATTTACATCAGGTTGATCACTTTCACATACAATATCTCACAAAAGTGAGTACACCTCTCACATTTTTGTAAATATTTGATTATATCTTTTCATGTGACAACACTGAAGAAATGACACTTTGGTACAATGTAAAGTAGTGAGCGTACAGCTTGTATAACAGTGTGAATTTGCTTTCCCCTCAAAATGACTCAACACACAGCCATTAATGTCTAAATCGCTAGCAATAAAAGTGAGTACACCCCTAAGTGAAAATGTCCCAATTGGGCCCAATTAGCCATTTTCCCTCCCCAGTGTCATGTCACTCGTTAGTGTCACAAGGTCTCAGGTGTGAATGGGGAGCAAGTGTGTTTAAATTTGGTGTTATTGCTCTCACTCTCTCATACTGGTCACTGAAAGTTCAACATAACAAAAGATTACAGCGCACACATGCAAAAATGACATTTGAATCATGCAGGGCTATTTAAAACACCTGAACATATTCAGCAAATAGGGGGATTTGGTCACACCATATGGCCATATGGAGCTTAAGCCCACTACTACGTCAAAGTACCCCATTATCAGTGGGTTCTACACTATTCATAGAATGAAAGATCCTGCTTCTCATAACCATGGGTGAAATACACTCCTCTTTATGGGAGAACTAAAAAGGACTCCTCCTATAACACAGGTGGACACTAATGAGAGGTAATTGCGGGGGGATGGGGTGCTCCAGCCCAAAATATCTGGT
The DNA here is from genome assembly GCA_037952835.1 of Lithobates septentrionalis. Classification (NCBI taxonomy): domain Eukaryota; kingdom Metazoa; phylum Chordata; class Amphibia; order Anura; family Ranidae; genus Lithobates; species Lithobates septentrionalis. The sequence continues at coordinate 936,267 of JBBDGP010001390.1, forward strand.
CAGGACCTTTACAATATACAAACAAAGACAGACTTGGGGGGCACATCCTAAAAATGCATCACAATAAAGGTGGTGCAGCTATAAGACCATACAAACAGAAAAAAAGATTACAGCGCACAAATCCAAAAATGACATTTAAATCATACAGGGCTATTTAAAATACCTGAACATATTCAGCAAATAGGGGGATTTGGTCACACACTATGGCCATATGGCGCTTAAGCCCACTACTACATCAAAGTACCCCATTATCAGTGGGTCCTAGACTATTCATAGAATCACATACAGTACATACCCAAGACTGTTTCCCTTTAAAAATTTTTTTTTCGTTTTTCCCATTTTCGAAGCACAGTTTTGAAAAGTGCCACAGTGCCTTTCATGTAGGATTAGGTTTGTATTTTAGCCACACAGTGGTTTTCCTAACGTAAAATGTGCTCTTTTTTTCTGAAAATGTGATTTATGTTTGGTAAACATGTTCTTTTAGAACAATGTTGATTAGGATTCTAGCATAGCATGTGCCAAGTGTGTGATTAGAGCCTTTTCTTGTATTCTTGGGAAGAGGGCACATTGTTGCCATCTTATGTTTGCAAATATAATTACGGATAGATTGTATATCAACATCTCAGACTCTTGATTCCTCTGGCGGCCAGCCTAGAATGTTAAGCCTGTCTCCATTTTAATGTTCGATTTGGCAATCTAGCGCGTTGCATCCCTGCCATTGGACGGGATCAGCTACTGAACCCTTTCTGTGCTTTTTTTTTTGTAGCTTTAATCATACGTATCGTATTTCTGTGTTCATCTGAGAGTGCCAGGAACGAGCCCTTAATAAACAAGCTGCACACAATCTGGCATGAAGAATGTATTAGCAGTAGAGATTCATCAGAATTCTACAGACATGCGTTTGATTTCTGGTGCCACAAATGAGGCAAAGACTAAAAGTTGGCGGGTAATCCCTGGCTAGCACAGGATGGAGATTATGTGCTTTTACACCCTAGGAATATTTTATAGCCTCAAATGTACATATGCAGCCAGGAAAAGGAAATGGTGCATGTTAGCACTGTGCTATCTTGTGTTAAATGGTCAGTCTGATTGTTGTTTGGTAGATGCCATAACCTATGGTGTGTTGGGATCAAGCCTCCTGAGAATTGTAATGGGAGCTTGACCATAAATTATCCTAATTATGACCCTGACTCTGACTGACCCTCTTGGAACAAAAAGGGTCAACCCACTCAATACTGATTTTTTAGTTTTGGGTTCTTAAGGTTCAGGAACTTCAGTGGTGAATGGTGAGACCTATGTGTTTCAGCTTCTAGGTCTTCTGATCAACTGTGACCATTACAAGGAGGCATAATTCTCCCTTTTGGGTAACTCAATGCTTTTGGGCTCCCAACACTCCAAAGTGGCTGTAAACTATGGCCTGAAGATCTCGCTGTTGGAGATGAAAGATATCAGGTGACTCAGCTGGACAGACTTCCATCAATGACATTCATCAGTAATTAATCGTTATTGAATGCTGAAGAAAGCCGGACATGTGGCAGCTAAACTGGATCATTCCCAAATAATAAGGGAAACAGTTTAATTTATCGCAGACTCCCAGCAAACTTGCATAGAATCCCTGGCACTTGTTACCAACCTGGCCAAAGAACATTACTTCAGTGCTGATATTTCTAGACGGAAAGAGAAGAAGCATCCACCTCTCTGTCTATTCACCTAAATAGGCCTTTATGGAGCTTCATACCTCCTTAGTGCCAGGTGGAGCTTGAAGTCGCTGTGTCTTGCAGAATAAAAATAATAAAAAAAAAAACTTATTTGGTACATCTTTTGCCTAAATGCATACTTTCCCCATGGTTGCTGTAAGTAGCCAAAATATCTGCTGAACTTCCAGATATCCAACGTGCTTCTAACTTTGTGTTTGCATTGACAACACAGTGCCTCTGCTGCAAGTACAAGCATCTGTCAGCCCTGCACAGTTCTACTCTGCTGAGCTACAGCCTATTCTCCTCATCTCCATAACATAAGGAGAAGTTCTGTAGCAAACGCAAGAACTTGGCAAGAACTTGGCAGGGCTGAGCCCTGTTTGTAATTTCATTGCAGCAGAGGCTCTGTGTTGTCAGAAGGTTAAGAGCTTGCTAGATTTCTGTTAAATCAGAAGGTATTTGTTCTGGCAGCATTTTTAACCGCTTCAGCCCCGGAAGAATTTAACCCCTTTCTGACCAGAGAACCTTTTTGCGATTTGGCACTGCGTCGCTTTAACTGACAATTGCGTGATTGTGCAACGTGGCTCCCAAACAAAATTGACGTCCTTTTTTTCTCACAAATAGAGCTTTCTTTTGGTGGTATTTGATCACCTCTGCGGTTTTTATTTTTTGCGCTATAAACAAAATAAGAGCGACAATTTTGAAAAAAACGCATATTTTTTTACTTTTTGCTTTAATAAATATCCCCAAAAAATAATTAAAAAAACTTTTTTTTCCCTCAGTTTAGGCCGATACGTATTCTTCCACAATAAGCACAATCCACAACAGCAATAAGCTGATTGGTTTGCGCAAAAGTTATAGCGTTTACAAAATAGGGGATAGTTTTATGGCATTTTTATTAATATTTTTTTTTTTTACTAGTAATGGCGGCGATTAGCGATTTTTAGAGTGACTGCGACCATTATGGCGGACACATCGGACATTTTTGACACATTTTTTGGGACCATTCACATTTATACAGCAATCAGTGCTATAAAAATGCATTGATTCCTGTGTAAATGACACTGGCAGTGAAGGGGTTAACCACTAGAGAGCGGGAAGGGGTTAAGTCAGTACTAGGGAGTGTTTTCTAACTGTAGGGGGGATGGGCTAGCTGTGACATGTCACTGATCTCTGCTCCTGATGACAGGGAGCAGAGATCGAGTGACACTGTCACTAGGCAGAACGGGGAGATGCTGTTTACATCAGCATCTCCCCGTTCGTCCTCTCTGTGAGGCAATCGCGGGTATGCCCACGGCGATCGAGTCCATGGTACCCGCGACCCGACTCATGGAGCTCCCGGCCGGCGGTGCGCATGCAATGGCACGGCGGGGAATTCAAATAGGACTTACAGGTACGCCTATTTGCCCAGCCGTGCCATTCTGCCGATGTACATCGGCGTGCGCCAGTCGGGAAGTGGTTAAAGGAACAAAACATAGGGAAATGTGCAATTATTGCAAGAATGGACTAAATGTGGTTTATTTTTTATTTTGCCCAGATATACACAATTTAACAAGACAATTTATACAATAATTTGGCTATTTAATTGTCTTTATGGTTGAATGGAACTCTGGTAGAGCTATACAGTCGCAAAAACAATGTAAGAAAGTGACATGTATTTCCATTTGCCAGCAACCACATAGTTGGTAAGTTTGAATAAAGACACCAGTCCATCAGTGTGTGTGTGTGTGTGTATGTTTGTCTCCACCACTTCGCATATCCCTGTATACTATGTTCGCTAGATGCACATCTAAAAACCATTTTTAAATGATCGGTACTTCCAGCTGACACCACCAATTGTGGAAGGGTGTTCAACATCCTTTACTGATCTAAATGTATATGGTTAAACCGCTTCTCACCCAACTTCCAACTGACACCACCAATTGCGGAAGCAAATTCCACATCCTTTTTTTTAATTTAAATATTCTTTATTTAAATTGTTTACAGCAATACAAAAAATAAAACACACTTAATAGACAGCAGGTCCAGTCGGCTATATAATCGCTTGCTATTGATTCTTTTAGCTGTTATTGTTACTTTTCTGTCTAGTAGTAAACAGCTTTTTGGGGGTGTAGTAGGCTCTGTGTAACAACAGCAGGTGGGAGGCTTTTTGTGAGGGAGAAACCGACACCTCTGACCCGAGTTCCAGTATCCTTTTCCACTAGTCGTCCATTATCTCCCCCACATCTACCGCCCATCTGTCCCTGTCCCCAGGGAGGCCTGCCTGCATATTTATTCTGTTTGTTATTTGGGCATATGTCTCAGCAATTAAACCTTTGGTGGTCACTGATTTGTTTATTTTTTGAAGGAGTGGAATCTTGCTCCATGTAGGCGGCTGGTTGCTAAACTGCTTGCCCAGGGCGTGTCTGATCTGTAAATAACTGTAAAATATTTGGTTTGGTAACCCATACTCTTGCCTCAGTTCCTCGAAGGATTTTAGGGTATCGCCCTCATATAGTTGTGTCAGGCGGCTTACCCCACATCTTTCCCATGTCTTGTTCTTGTCGATAGTTAATAGCTCGTGTAGGTGTTTATTATGCCAAATTGGTGCATGTTCTGAGATTCCCTTGTACCCCATTATTCTCTTAGCTGCCTGCCAAACTTTAGTAATCATTTTAAATGTCAGGATCTCTCCTGGTAGTGAGTCCGCCTCCAGTGCTTCCACTAGTGTGTTATGTGGATTCCCCTGTGACATAATTTTAACACCGCTGTTTCCCCCTCCCTCAGTGGCACATCCCCCCAGCTGTTGCAGCTGGTCTGCCAGAAAATAACTGAATGGATGGGGAACCCCTAGTCCCCCCTCCGTGACGGGCCGCTGCAGCTTTTGCAGGCCAATCCTGGCCTGCCCTTTTTTCCATATTAACTCCCTAAAAAGGGTTTGAATTTTTTGAAACCACTTCTCTCCAATCCAAATTGGTGAGTTGTGGAGTAAATATAGCAGCTGCGGCATCCATATCATTTTGACCAAGTTGGCCCCCCCGCCACGGACAGGGGGAGTCTGCTCCAGATGTTGCATTTTCTCTTAAATTTTGATAGGAGAGGTACTAAGTTATCTTCAATAAACACACTAGGGTCCTTGGACAATACTAAGCCCAAGTACTTCATCTTCCCTGCAATTTTTAGCTGAGGCAATCCCACCGGGACAGGGTTAGCCGGTGGATCAATCAGCAGGAGCGATGATTTCTCCCAATTGATGGCTAAACCCGAGAACTTGCCAAAGTCCTCCACTAAATGCATCACTTTTTCCAGCGAGGAGGTCGTATCCCCCAGGAAAAATAGAACATCGTCTGCAAACAGCACTATTCTTTCTTCCCCCCATTTTCTTTGAAGTCCCTGCACTTCGGGTGATGATCTCACCGCACCTGCCAGCGGCTCCATAGCCAAAGCGAACAGCAGGGGAGACAAAGGGCACCCCTGTCTTGTCCCTCGCTCGAGAGGAAAACATTCCAAGTATTCATTATTTATTTTAAGCCTTGCCCTTGGATGTTTATATAAAACTTTTAACAAGCTGATAAATGCAGGGCCGATTCCGAACCTCTCTAGCACCCACCAGAGGTACTCCCACTCCAGAGTGTCGAAGGCCTTTGCTGTATCCAGAGACAAGATGGCTCTAGATCCCGCGTTTTCTGTTGGTACCTGAAGGTTCAAATAGACCCTCCTAATGTTTGTTCAAGTGGATCGACCGGGGATAAACCCTGATTGGTCCAAGTGCACAAGTTTTGCAATATGTTTGTTTAGTCTAGATGCCAACGCTCTAGCAACAATCTTGACATCCGAGCACAGCAGTGATATCGGTCTATAAGAGGAGACTTCCAATTGGTCTTTCCCCTCTTTCGGTATCACTACTATGCTATACTATGCTGGCCTCCGACATTGAGGAGGGGAACCCTCCATCCTCGGTCACCCGCTCTAATACCTTTAGGAGCTCCGGGAGCATTATCTCCCCGTAGTGCTTGTAGATCTCCAATGGCAGCCCATCTGGGCCCGGAGATTTCTGGCCTGACAACTCCGCAACTGCCTTCTGCAACTCCTCTAATACCAGGGGGGACTCCATCTCTCTCCTGTCCCTCTCCGAGAGGACAGGTAGGTCAACGCCCTCTAAGAACCTATCCATATCTGTATAAGTCTCTATAGAATGTGGAAAAGGACTCTAGGACCTCTGTGGGATCAGATGTAATCTTTCCCGCTGGGGTCCTAATTGACGAGATGGCCGATGGGGATAGATTAGACTTGGCTAGGAGTGCGAGCATCCGGCCCACTTTCTCCCCTTCGCCAAAATAGTTTTGTCTCTGAAAGAGCCTCTTATTCTCAATTTTCCTGTTTATTACCGCTTTATACTCTTGCTGTTTCTTGAGCCATACCTCATGTTTCTCAGGGGTTGGGTCTATCACATATTGTGCCTCTGTTTCCATAGCTTCTCTCCTAGCCCTTACCTCCCATTCCCTTGACTTTTTCTTCACTATGGCAACCTGCTGGTATAGTAGTCCCCTGAGATATGCTTTAAGGGTATCCCACACTACCCCTACTGGTGCTGTAACTGAGTTAAAAGTTACAAACTCTTTTAGTTTAAAAACTACTTCTGCTGGGCTGCCTATCAGCTCCAACCATAGTGGATTTATTGTCCACATTTTCTGATTAGGTTTCGCGTTTAAATTTAGTGTCAAAGTCCGGGGCGAATGGTCCGATATCCCCCTCGGCCAATACTCTATTTTCCTGATTAATCGCAAGGCTGTTACCCACTGCCATGTCGATACGTGAAAGAGTAGAATATGACCCTGAGTAACAAGAATACTGCCGCGTGTTTTGGTTAAGAGACCTTCAGATGTCGCACCATCCAATCTCTTCGAGAAATTGGCCTAGGCGCCCCTCTGATGCCCTTTCCGCCCGGATCACGGGCGGGAACCTGTCCAGGCTATTATCCAAAACCGCATTAAAATCCCCTATTACTATTATCGGGGTATCTACCTTGTTTTCCACGAACTCTAGAAGATCAAACATGATCTCCGTTTTAAACGGAGGAGGAATATAAATGTTTGCTATCACAAGAGGTTTGTTTTCCACTACACAGCTCAAAAAGATGTAGCACCCCAATGTGTCTACCCTGACTTCCCTGCAGGAAAATAAAACACCTCTCTTTACCCGTATACTCACCCCTCTTGAATAAGAGGAGTGGACTGAATGATATTGTTCTTGAAATTTATTACTCCAGACTTGTAATTTAGTTTCATTAGTGAGGTGAGTTTCCTGCAGGCATAACAGTTCGACACCATAAGCCTCCATCACTGAAAATACAGCTGCTTTTTTAGCGGGATCGTCCATACCCCTAATGTTCCATGAGCCTATATTTGGAGTTTTAAGGAGCATCTGAAAAATGGGAAAAAAATAAAAAATAAAAAAAAGAAAATATCAAAATGATAAGGCAACAATAAAAAGAGATTTGTGCAATTGTGTCTCCAAAACTTGCCATAATTTCTAAAATTGTGACAAAGAAAGCAAAAAAAAATGTAAGGAGGGAGAGTGGTGAGGGGGCCCCTACAGCCAGGTCCCGCTCTACCCTCTCTCTCTGTGCTGCTTAATAACAAGTGTGACCCACATGTGCTTGTGTACTTTATTTTTATAGACCCTCTTCTCCTTGGTACGTGTGCCTTGTGTATACCCCATAGTTTAGCCCTACGTCTCCCTATGACCCCCCCTCCCCCCCTTCCCTTTGTTTTATTGATCCCCCCACTCTGCTCCCTTTTTCGTGACCCCCCCTCCCGCCTAACTAGGCTAGCCCTAAGGGCTTTACTTGTGACCTTTGTCCTCCCTCCCAACCATTCAAAAAAAAGCCCCCTACCCCTACTCGGATACAGGACAATTACCTCGTGTTTCACCTTCAATCCCCCCCTCCAACAACCCAATTCAGCCATATCAAAATTGCACAAAAAGCATACATAACCAATGAACCCACACCCTTCATCAGTGACTTCCATCTATCGCCCCCCCCCCCCCCCCCCCCCCCCTCGTGCCATCCACTATATGCAAAGGAAAAAAAAAAAAAAAGGGAAAAAGAAAAAAGCAAAAAAAACAATTTCAAGATTTGACTAAAGTTATTCAGTAGCTGCAACCCATAACTCTACAAGTCCTTTTTGTTGTCTTCGAGCCATTTTGCTGCCCCTGCCGTTGTATCAAAAAAATGGGTTGCCCCTAAGGCAACAATACGTAAGCATGCTGGGTACAGCAGAGCATATTCTATCTTGTAGTTCCGTAGGCTACGTTTGATATCCTTAAATTCAGCCCTTCATTTCTGCAAGTCTGGGGAGTAGTCAGGGAACACTGAGACTTTGACTCCATTGTGCAGGATATCCCCTAGCTCTCTGGACTTGCGCATCAGTGTCACCTTGTCTTTGTAGTTAAGGAATTTCATGATTATTGGCCTGGGATAGCCCCCTGGTGGTGGGGCCCTAAACGGCACTCTGTGGGCTCTTTCAATAGCAAAAAGATGAGAAAAGGGTTCCATCCCAAACACTCCCCTGAGCCACTTCTCCAGGAACTCCTCGGGATGGGAACCCTTGCACCGCTCCGGAAGGCCCACCACCCTCACGTTGTTCCTGCGGGACCTATTCTCTGTTTCTTCCATCTTTATAAAGACCCATCTGCGTTTTCATTGCTTTGAGCTCTAACTTCATTGGGGTTAAATCATCTTCTACCTGACCCAACCTCTCCTCCAGAGTGGTAGTTCTAGCAGTAGTCCTCTGCAACTCTTGGTTTACTAAAAGTAGCTCCTCCTTTAACCCCTTCAGCTGGTCACACAGGTTGCTCAAGGAGTCCCTGCAAGAATTAACAGCGCATAGAACGTCTTTCAGTGTGTGTTGTTGGTGCGTTTGACTCAGCGACGCTATTGGTCGATGTTCCCGAGAGCTCAACCGCTGAACTTTTGTTGTTCGCTGGTTTTGTAGTAGGTGTTGCCACCGTCCCTTTACCTAGGCTCTTTCTATCCCCGGGGCCGCCCGCATGGGATTTCTCTTGCTGTTGCTGAGTATCTTTAGTTGGTGATGAGGTAGAGGAGTGCGCAAATTTTTCCAATTTGGCTGCTGCTGCTGCCGCCTGGTTCCCCTTCTCTTTAGATGTACGGGTAACTTGGAAGCTAGCGTTCTCCTGCTGTTGCAATTCCTCTCCCTTTTTTCTAGTCCTGGCTGACCACCCAAAGTGAGGTGATGTAGGTAGGAATTGGCAGCTCGTCAGAGTTGCCTTGCTTCAGTGCTATCGCAGTCCCGGTAATATCCTGCTTATGCTTTAGACGCTGTTGATGCTATCACCCAGCCTGCTGTAAGAAATAATCCAACGTTGCTAAAACTCTCCCTTTTTTGCTTTACTTTTCCTTACCCTTCCCTGCGCTGCTACAGGGGCTCACCGTCTATCCCCTTTGCGTAGCGCACTGTCAGCCAGTTAAATGTCCTACTCCCTCACAAAGGGCAAGCCGCATGAAACAGCGAGTCAGGCTGCCTGGACCTCCACCCTGTCACACCAGAAGCAGCAGTTTAGCCGTTGGGGAAGAAAGGGAGAAAGTCTGCTTACGTAGCTGCTAAATAGTTGGTACCTTGAATGCTGCCAAGCTGACTGGGCAGTGCAGGGTCGCTCCTGGTGGCCACTTCCTTTGCCTGTGTTGAACGCCGTCCCCGCCTCTCGCGGGAGCTAGGGCCGTTGCCCTGACAACCTCCCTGAGCTCGGCGGGCTGCTCGGACTCCTCCTTGCCACTCCTAGGGAGAGCTACCAGTGCCGTCCTCCTTCGGTCCTCCTCCTCTCCCGCTATCCAAACAGTGTTGTCGATTCGGTGATCTCTGCAAAGGGAGAGGCAAGCAAGAACCAGGCGGCCAGGCAAGTATCCGCTCTGCAGGGAAGAGAAGGTGGGTTGGGCTAAGCTAGCGCTGCCAGGCTGGTTTGGATGGTCACGGTGTCGAGCTGGGGAGAGGTCTCGCACACCTCCGCTCATTCCAGCATCCGGTCACACCCCCCTTTCGTCCAATTTGAATTCCACATCCTTAACGCTCTAAATGTCTAAGGGTAACCCGCTTTTCATCCAGCTTCATTGCGGGACCACGTATCTTGTTAAGTGACCTGAGACTGAATAGTTTTCACCCTAAGCTTGAATCACCATTTAGATATTTGTACATTGCAATCTTGTCTTGTCTAAAGTGTCTCTTCTCCAGAGAAAATACACTTGTAGCCATTTCCCATAACTGAGATCCTTCAGCTACCTTATTAGCTTTGTGGCCTTTCTCTGGACTCTGTCCAGTTCCAGCACATCCCTCCTGAGGACTGGTGACCAGAACTGGACGGCATACTGAAGGTGACGCAGAACCAGAGTTTTGTAAACTGTTAGAATTATAGTCTTATCTCTTGAGTAAATACCCTTTTTAATCCATGCTAATAGTCTACTGGCTTTGCTTGCTCCAGTATGGCATTGCATGCAATTGCTGAGTCTGCCATCTACTAGGACCCTAGATTATTTTCCATTCTAAATTCCCCCAGAGGTTCTTCCCCTAGCATGTAACTTACAGTCATATATATATAGCCTCCAAGTGCATTACTTTACATTTTCCTACACTGAACCTCATTTACCATGTAATTGCCCACTCCTCTATTTTATCATGGTCTTCTTGTAAAATTGCTGTATCCTGTTGTGAGTTATTACCCTGCTTAGCTTTGTATTGTCAGCAAAAACTGAGATTGGACTATTTATACCAATGTCGTTTATGAACAAGTTAAACAGAATTAGTCCCAGGACAGAGCCTTGGGGTACCCCACTTACAATTCTAGACCATTCAGAATATATGCTTTTTATTTTGGACATGCTCCTGTAACCAGTCCTGATGATTCATAAATCCATGCTGGTTACTACTAATGATACTATTTTCATCAGCAAATTCTTGGATATAGTCCCTTATCGTTCTGTCTAATAGTTTAGATACTATAGATGTTAGGCTGACTGGCCTGTAGTTTCCAGGTATGTATCTTGGCCTTTTTTTAAGTACTGGTCTAGCAATGACCTGGCTAAGTTCTTTGAGATCTCTCGGTGTAAGCCATCTGGTCCTGGCGATTTGTTCACATTAAGTTTTTCAATTCTTTTTATAACACTGGCTTCTGTTAGCCACAAGGCTACAATCCATACTGTTTTGTTAAGACTACCATCTTGTCTATTATACCCCTCCGTTTCAATAGTAAAAACTGAGATGAAGAATGTATTTAAAGTGGTGTTCCGGCCGAAATTATGCTTTTTAAATAAAAATACCCCTATAATACACAAGCTTAATGTATTCTAGTAATGTTAGTTTGTAAACTAAGGTATGTTTTGTTAGTTTATAGCAGTAGTTTGTTATTTTATAAACTTACAGCAGGCCGTGGCCATCTTAAGTGTGGGCATCTGAAGCCAGACTGTATTTCTTCCTGGATCTCTTGCAGATCTCGCACATGCTCAGTGCAGCACAAGCAGTGTAATAGGTTGCAGGTGAGGTTTCCATAGCAACGGCAGTTTCAGAGGAAGTTGCCGCCCCTTCCCAGAAGGCATTGCAAACAGGAAATGATACGATGGGCCGCGGCCAGGGAGGAGGAAGTGAAAAATGAATACAGCAGATATACAGTAGGTGTTGGGAAAAAAATAAAAAAATATCCAATTTGTTTATAGTGCACAGTTTAGTGAGGGATGCTGAAGAGTTGTAAAAGTGGGTGGAACTCCACTTTAACACAGTTGCTTTTTTCCCTGTCACTTGTAACCATGTCCCCTGATTATCCTTTATAGGGCCAATATGTTCTGACTTTGCTTTTATACTATTAATATATTTAAAACATTTTTTCTGATTCTATTTACTCTCCTCCTGTGTCTCTCGTGTTTTTTGTTCACTGCCTTGATCACGCTCTTACATTTCTTTTTGCATTCTTTGTAGTGTTGGAATGCTGGTGATCTCCTATCAGCCTTAAACTTTTTAAGGGCAATTTTGTCTCCTTAATATGCCTTTTTTACACTTGAATTTATAATTGTTGCACTCCCACTTTTCCTCTGTGTTTTTTGTTTCTGTATTCCCATTTAATGTTGTGAAGTATGGAGCGTAGTTTGGTAAAGTTGGCTCATTTAAAATTGAATGTTATTGTTCTATCCTCGTATCTTCTTTTCCTATGATTTACTGTTAACGTAATTACCTTGTGATCGCTGTTTCCCAAGTTATCCCTTACTACCACATTCTCAATCAGCTCTATGTTTGTAATTAGTAGGTCAAGCAGAGCCTTGTTTCTAGTTGGGGCATCCACCAACTGACACATAAAATTGTCCTCCAAGACATTGAAGAAACAACGAGCCTTAGATGAGTAAGCAGTTCATCTGCCCAGATTCAAATTGCCTTGCTTCACTGTCTTTTCTAAATGTGAAAGGAGATATCCTCTCTTCATCCTTCAGGTTCGCGGGGCCTGTAGCATACACCAACTATTAATTTCCCTTTTTTTCTCTGTTACTCCAGTCACAGGGATTCCTCCTCTTGTTAGCAATGTCATCCCTCGTGTTCACCAGAAAATCACTCTTGATGTACATGCACATCCCTCCCCCTTTTCCCTGAAACTTAAATATGAACTTCAGGTGGACCTGATCTTTTACTACAAATAGCTGAATTCTAAATAGGAAAAACGATTTGTAAAGTGGAAACTCCCTAAGCTGCAATAATACTGGTAACATCGGTGTCTGAAAGCCAGTTAAATTACACATACTGAATGCCTTACACTATCAATGGGCTTCTGCTTCCTCTCTGGTTGGTTAAACTTTGAGTTGATTTTAGTTAAACTGCACTAGATTTCAGCATTCCTGTTTCAAGTGTGGGAACTCAGACTGTCCATTTAGAACGTTGGTTCATGTGTATACATTACAGGATTTTTCACAAGACAGGGCGAGACTGAGCATTGCTGGACATCGCTGACCTGATCAGGACAATCTGTATTCAGGACTTTGGAGTTCGGAAGAGGAAGTCCATCTTTCCCAGCAAGTTCAAAGACTCTGAAAGTCACAACAAGTACAAGACTATCATGTTGTGTTTGTTTCTCAAGGCTCCCCCTTATCTTTGAACTGAAAGCTGGGCTGGAGTCTGGGGAAACCTGGATGTGTGCTTTATTATCCTACAACCCCAATTCGAAAAATGTTGGGACACTGTAAAATCTACATAAAAACTAAATGCAACAATTTGCAAACTTCATAAACCCATATTTTATTCACAATAGAAATAAGAAGACATATCAACGGTTTAGAATAAGAAAATGTACCATTTTAACGAAAAAAATAAGGTCATGTTTAAATTGATGGCAGCAACACATCTCAAAAAAATTTCGATAAGGCCATGTTTACCATGGTGTAGCATCCCCTCTTCTTTTAACAACACTCTGTAACTGAGGAGACCTTTGGTAGAGGAATCTTGTCCCATTCTAGCCTGATATAGGATTCCAAGAGCTCAACAGTTTTGGGTCTTTGTCATATTTTTATTTCAAGATGCACCAAATGTTTCAAAAGGTGAAAGGTCTGGACTGCAGGTGGCCTGGTTAAGCAACCACTACTACTACGAAGCCATGCATTTGTCATATATGCAGTATGCGCTTTAGCATTGTCCTGCTGAAATATGCAAGGCCTTCCCTGAAATTTGTTGATGGGATGGGAGCATATGCCGCTCTAAAACCTGGTTATACTTTCAGCACTGGTGCCTTTCCAGATGTGCAAGCTTCCCATTCCATACACACTAATGCACCCCCATACCATCAGAGATGCAGGCTTTTGAATTGAGTGCTAAACATGCAGAGTCGTCTGATCACAGAACAGTTTTCCATTTTGTAAGAGACCATTTTGAATGCGCTTTGGCCCAGAGAAGACGGCAGCATTTCTGGATCATTTCAGATATAGCTTCTTCTTTACATGGTAGAGATTTATGGATGGCACGGGGAACTTTGTTCACAGACAATGATTTTTGGAAGTATTCCTGAGCCTATGCAGTGATGTGCATCACAGAATCATGCCTGTTTTTAGGCAGTGTTGTCTGAGGGCCGAAGATCACAGACATCCAATATATTAACCGCTTCCGGACCGCGACACGTACAGTTACTGCGTCAGGGCGACCCGGGTGCGCAAAATCACGTACCTGTATGTGATTTTGTATACAAGGTTAAGGTGGCGCGTGCCTGCTGTGATTGGATACAGCGGGGGCCAATCAGTGGGTCCGACGGCTGCGATAGCCGGCCTGACCCGCCGATCGTTCACAGGAGAGACGGAGCAGTGGTGTGCCGGTGTAAACAAAGCACACCACTGATCTGTCAAAGAGGAAAAGTGAGAGATCGTGTTGCAGCTAAGCTGAATCATGATCTCTCTTTTCCTCCAGTGAATCCACTCCCCCCACAGTTAGAAACACCTCCCAGGGAACACATTTAACCCCTTGATCGCCCCCAAGTTTTAACCACTTTCCTGTCATTTATACGGGGATCAGTGCATTTATTTTTAGCACCGATCATTGTATTGGTGTCACTGTTCCCCATAAAGTGTCACTTTGTGTCAGATTTGTCCGCCGCAATGTCGCAGTCCCACTAAAAATCACAGATCACCGCCATTACCAGTAAAAAAATAAAAAATAAAAAAATAAAAGCTTATAAATCTATCCCATAGTTTGTAGACACTATAACTTTTGCGCAAACTAATCAATATACGCTTATTGGGTTTTTTTTACCAAAAATATGTAGCAGAATACATATATTGGCCTAAATTGATGAAGAAATTCATTTTTTGTACTTTTTTTTTTTTTTTGGATATGTATTATAGCAGAAAGTAAAAAATATTGTTTTTTTTTTTCAAAATTGTCGGTCTTTTTTTGTTTATAGTGCAAAAAATAAAAACCATAGAGGTGATTAAATACGACCAAAAGAAAGCTCTATTTGTGGGAAAAAAAAGGACATCAATTTTATTTTGGTACAGCATTGCACGACTGCGCAATTGTCAGGTAAAGTGTCGCAGTGCCGTATCGCAAAAAATGGCCTGGTCAGGAAGTCGTTGAAACCTTCTGTGGTTGAAGTGGTTAACAAAACGATGTGGCGCTATATCTAATAAATAAGCAATACATGGTATTAATAAGTAGAGAATAATAAGCAAAATGTATATCCCAATGACCAGTTAAAAAAACAGTGATATCCAAAAATTCATTAATGTTACATAGTAGGTGAGGTTGAAAAAAAGACACAAGTCCAACCTATGTGTGTGATTATATGTCAGTATTACATTTTATATCCCTGTATGTTGTGGTCGTTCAGGTGCTTATCTAATAGTTTTTTTAAACTATTGATACTCCCCGCTGAGACCATCGCCTGTGGGAGGGAATTCCACATCCTTGCCGCTCTTACAGTAGAGAACCCTCTACGTAGTTTAAGGTTAAACCTCTCTTCTTCTAATTTTAATGAGTGGCCACGTGTCTTATTAAACTCCCTTCCGCGAAAAAGTTGTATCCCTATTGTGGGGTCACCAGTATGGTATTTGTAAATTATTTCCCACATAAACGATGCAGAGTTCTCCGTTTCTCCTCATAGCAAGCATTACATGTAATGATGATAAAAATCCATATGGTAGGAATTGTATCACGTACCTGGCAGCAGAGCCTGATATAATGAGGAAGGCCTACCTTACACCTCTGACTCAGGGCCCCTGATAGTGTAGACAGGAGGCGCAGGAGTGCAGAGTGGCACGTGTGCCTGGAAGCCTTGCTAACAGCAGGGCGGGTGTCCTCGCTGGGCAGGAGAAGTCATCAGATGGCTTCAGCAAGTAGGCACATAGGCAGGCAACTGGTGCTGGCAACAGCAGGCAGGGTAGCAAGGTCAGGCAGGCCGGGTTATACACAGATGGGATGGATTGAGTACAGGGCACAGACAGGAACGTGGTCCGGAGACAAGCCGGGTCTGGAACCAATCAGTGGAACAGCAGCCAAAGGAGCAGACAGAAGAGGGGTCAGGGGACTAGCTGAGGTCGATGCAGGTAGAGTTGAGAGAATGGTCAAGACAAGCTGGGTCAGCAACTGGAAGCAGGTGCAGGTTCACAGAATCACAGATACACAAGAAGGTTGAAGACAAAGCAGCACTGATCCGGAGCACTGGCTGAGTTTAAATAGTCTGTTTGGTGCCAGCATCTGTCACAGGTGCACGCAAAGGCCAACCTGCATGAAAACGCACGTCAGCTCGTGAGTGCACGAGTTTGAGCATGCGCATATTTATTAGCCAGTGCCCAATTCTTACAAGCATGAAAGGGAATGTGTTTTAGCTTATGCCCAGAAGTTCATCCAGAGGAGTTATCTTGTTTGCTGGCATGAGCATCCTGACAAATTCAAATAAAATGTATTAAAATAACTAGTGACATATAAAATAACACTTAACAGTGAGTGTAGCTCACAGCAGGGTCATGCACAAAGGAACGCTAAAGAATCCAAACTTCCAGTCTTTGCCACGACCGGAAGTGACGTCACCCGACTTCTTCCGACACGTTGCGTCACAGGCACATGACTTTCTCAGGCACTACTACAATCAGCCTAGAACCTATTGCAGATGTGGAAGTAAGGAATAATATATGCAATAGTGATCACCGAGTAATTATGTTAGCTGTAAATTATAGGAAACAGAGGGAAGGATCTGTACACCTAATTTCAGAGCCGACCTTACTAAGCTGCACTCCATACTACATGACAGTAAATGGGATAAAATTCTTGCAACAAAACATTGATTAAAAGTGGCAGTACTGTATGGACATATTAAACAATCATATTTGTCAGTGCATTCCAAAGGGCAACAAATATAAACAAACAAAAGTTAAACCATGGGAGGCTGAATAATAAGGTTTAAAGGATTATCAATGAGAGAAAACGGTCCTTTAAAAAATACAAGGTCAAAGGGTCACCATCAGCATTCCAAAACTACAAAGAATGCCATAGGAAATTCAAGAGCATATATATATATATATATATATATATATATATATATATATCTACATATATACACACACACAGTTGTGCTCATAAGTTTACATACCCTGGCAGAATTTGATACAATACCTTTGGGATGAATTGGAGACGCTAAGCCAGGCCTTCTTGTCCAACTTCATTGCCTGACCTCACAAATGCGCTTCTGGAAGAATAGTCAAACATTCCCATAGACACACTCCAAAACCTTGTGGACAGCCTGCCCAGAAGAGTTAAAGCGGTTATAGCTACAAAGGGTGGGCCAAATCAATATTGAACCCACGGACTAAGACCGGGATGTCATTAAAGTTCATGTGAAGACAGGTGTCCCAATACTTTTGGTAATATAGTGGGTATCTTATACAAAAAGGCACTGTTTTGCTCATAAATGGGGCCAAGAACTTATGACCACTCTTCCTTTATTGGATGGCCACATAAGAAGTGCTATGACTCCCTTCATAGTGTCCAGCTGCCATTTGCTCCCAACTGTCTTTACTGGGCCATCCCGACTTAAAATTGGGCTGTCAGTGTTGATGTTGCACCCCTATATCGTTCAAGTCCTTCTCACATTTAAAAATTCATACAACCCGCACATTTAGCTGAACTGTTCGGATCAGGATCTGATCTCTACTTGCTGTAAAACACTTTACTTAAATGTTCTGTGTGGAATTCCTCCTGTAACTCCAGTTTCCTCCCACACTCCAAAGACATGCTGGTAGGTTAGTTGGCTCCTGTCTAAATTGGCCCTGGTATATATGAATGTGAGTTAGGGACCTTACACTGTAATATATATTAATATATATATATACAGTTGTGCTCATAAGTTTACATACCCTGGCAGAATTTATGATTTCTTGGACATTTTTCAGAGAATATGAATAATAACACAAAAACTTTTCTTTCACTCATGGTTAGTGTTTGGCTGAAGCCATTTATTATAAATCAACTGTGTTTACTCTTTTTAAATCATAATGACAACAGAAACTACCCAAATGACCCTGATAAAAAGTTTACATACCCTGGTGATTTTAGCCTGATAGCATGCACACAAGTTGACACAAAGGGGTTTGAATGGCTAATAAAGGTAACCATCCTCACCTGTGATCTGTTTGCTTGTAATTAGTGTGTGTGTATATATAAAAGGTCAATGAGTTTCTGGACTTCTGACAGACCCTTGCATCTTTCATCCAGTGCTGCACTGATGTTTCTGGATTCTGAGTCATGGGGAAAGCAAAAGAATTGTCAAAGGATCAGCGGGAAAAGGTAGTTGAACTGTATAAAACAGGAAAGGGATATAAAAAGATATCCAAGGAATTGAGAATGCCAATCAGCAGTACTCTAATCAAGAAGTGGAAAATGAGGGGTTCTGTTGAAACCAAACCACAGTCAGGTAGACCAACTAAAATTTCAGCCACAACTGCCAGGAAAATAGTTTGGAATGCAATGAAAAACCCACAAATAACTTCAGGTGAAATACAGGACTCTCTGAAAACATGTGGTGTGGCTGTTTCAAGATGCACAATAAGGAGGCACTTGAAGAAGGATGGGATGCATGGTTGAGTCGCCAGAAGAAAGCCATTACTATGCAAATGCCACAAAGTATACCGCTTACAATACGCCAAACAGCACAGAGACAAGCCTCAAACCTTCTGGCACAAAGTCATTTGGAGTGATGAGATCAAAATTGAGCTTTTTAGCCACAACCATAAATGCCTCATTTGGAAAGGAGTCAAAAAGGCCTATGATGAAAGCTATACCATTCCTACTGTGAAACATGGAGGTGGATCGCTGATGTTTTGGGGATGTGTGAGCTACAAAGGCACAGGCAATTTGGTCAAAATTGATGGCAAGATGAATGCAGTATTCTTATCAAAAATTACTGGAGCAACATTTGCATTAATCAGCCAGGAAGCTGCGCATGGGACGTACTTGGACATTTCAACATGAAAATGATCCAAAACACAAGGCCAAGTCGACCTGTCATTGGCTACAGCAGAATAAAGTGAAGGTTCTGGAGTGGCCATCTCAGTCTCCTGACCTCAATATCATCTGGGGAGATCTCAAACATGCAGTTCATGCAAGACAGCCCAAGAATTTCCAGGAGCTGGAGGCTTTTTGCCAAGAGGAATGGACAGCTTTACCATCTGAGAAGATAAAGAGTCTCATCCACAAATACCACAAAAGACTTCAAGCTGTCATTGATGTTAAAGGGGGCAATACACGGTATTAAGAACTGGGGTATGTAAACTTTTTATCAGGGTCATTTGGATAGTTTCTGTTGTCATTATGATTTAAAAAGAGTAAACACAGTTGATTGATAATAACCATGAGTGAAAAAAAAGTTTTTGTGTTATTCATATTCTCTGAAAAATGTCCAAGAAATCATAAATTCTGCCAGGGTATGTACACTTATGAGCACAACTGTATATATATATTAATATATATTACAGTGTAAGGTCCCTAACTCACATTCATACATACCAGGGCCAATTTAGACAGGAGCCAACTAACCTACCAGCATGTCTTTGGAGTGTGGGAGGAAACTGGAGGTACAGGAGGAATTCCACACAGAACATTTAAGTAAAGTGTTTCACAGCAAGTAGAGATCAGATCCTGATCCGGACAGTTCAGCTAAATGTGCGGGCTGTATGAATTTTTAAATGTGAGAAGGACTTGAACGATATAGGGGTGCAACATCAACACTGACAGCCCAATTTCAAGTCGGGATGGCCCAGTAAAGACAGTTGGGAGCAAATGGCAGCTTGACACTATGAAGGGAGTCATAGCACTTATATGGCCACCCAATAAAGGAAGAGTGGTCATAAAATCTTGACCCCATTTATGAGCAGGCTGTCCACAAGGTTTTGGAGTGTGTCTATGGGAATGTTTGACTATTCTTCCAGAAGCGCATTTGTGAGGTCAGGCAACGAAGTTGGACAAGAAGGCCTGGCTCAGTGTCTCCAATTCATCCCAAAGGTATTGTATCGGGTTGAGATCAGGGCTCTGTGCAGGCCAGTATGGTTCCTCCACCCCAAACTTGCTCATCCATGTGTTTATGGACCTTCTGCACTGGTGTTTTGGAACCGGAAGGGGCTGTCCCCAAACTGTTCCCACAAAGTTTGGAGAATGAAATTGTCCAAAATGTCTTGGTATGCTGACACCTTATGAGTTCCCTTCAATGGAAGGAATTGGCCAAGCCCAACCCCTGAAAAAAAAAAAAAACCCACACCATAATTCCCCCTTCACCAAATGATTTGGACCACTTTTCAAAGCAAGGTCCATAAAGACATGGGTGAGCGAGTTTGGGGTGGAGGAACTTGACTGACCTGCACAGAGTCCTGACCTCAACCCGATAGAACATCTTTGGGATGAATTAGAGCACAGACTGTGAGCCAGGCCTTCTTATCCACATCAGTGCCTGACCTCACAAGTGTGCTTCTGGAAGAATGGTCAAACATTCATATAGACACACTCCTAAACCTTGTGGACAGACTTCTTAGAAGAATTGAAGCTGTTATAGCTGCAAAAAACTCAATATTGAACCCTGGACTAAGACTGGGGTGCCAATAAGTTCATGCGCATGTAAAGGCAGGCATCCAAATACTTTTGGGAATATAGTGAATATACACTGTATAACACAGTTATGAGTAGGGGTGCAACGGATCGTCACTGATCCGTTCGGGCCAACCTCTGCGGATCGGCACACCCGCGATCCGCGGAGCGCTCGGCGGCCTCGGCCATAGGAAAGGCCGCGGCTTCGGCCTAGCTCCGGAGCGGCGGCCATCTTGGTACACCCAGGGGCGGCTGCTGTATCATCAGGAAGTGACGTTTCGTCGCCGCCATCTTGCTACACCCCACACTCCCTTGCACAGTACTGTAATTATAGAGTTAGAAGGGGGCAAGCGGACATCTTGTTACACCCACCAGAGTTTTAGATTTTAAAGCTATTTTCCACACAAAACGGAGCTTATATGCATAAATACAGTATTTGCTAATGTGACAGAACACCTCTGATTTTCACATTTAATGTTAAATGTGAAAATCAGAGGTGTTCTGTCACATTAGCAACCATGTAAGGTCAGCAGGTTTGCTGCTGCTTTTAAAATTTAACATCTAAACAGTCTGTCCGATCTATAAATACTGTATTTATGCATATAAGCTCCGTTTTGTGTGGAAAATAGCTTTTCAATCTAAAACTCCTGTGGGTGTAACAAGATTTGTCTTTTTTTTGTTCGTTTTTTTGCTGATCCGAAAATGATCCGATCCGTGACTCTGATCCGAGGATCGATCCGATCCGTGAGTTTTTTGATCCGTTGCACCCCTAGTTATGAGCCATACTTGGCTTGGTCAGATTGCTTTAAAAATGCATAATGTATCCATAAGGCCTAGATTTCACAAACCATGTAACTGGTCCAAGTTTTACAGTAATGGGAATCCATAAGTTAGCATGCTGGCACATTTTAAAACATGTTACTGATATTTCATAAACATTCAGTCTGATCCACACCTACTGGCTTTTTAGATTTCCTGGACAGGTAGACATAGATAGACTCTTTATAGAGTCTCAATAATTATGCTGCATTTTCTGGAATATAAAATTATAGAAAAATCTACCAGGAAAAATGACTTATTGATGTGTTTGTTGGGTGAAGCTGAGAAATCAGAAAGGAGCATGTCAGTAATTCATCAGATTGATGCTATATAGCAAAAACAGAAATATCATTTTGCAGTAGACTGAACTTTAACTACTACTGAACCTCTGTTACAGGACGAGAGAGCAAGCTTCACGCTTTGCTACTTTGCCTTGAGTTTCTGGAATGATTTAGTGATTTATTACTGCAGGAAGGTTAATTTACTGTTCTGCTGACTTGTAAGGCCGTTCTGTTGGTTTACAAGAA
This sequence comes from Lithobates septentrionalis, assembly GCA_037952835.1. Classification (NCBI taxonomy): domain Eukaryota; kingdom Metazoa; phylum Chordata; class Amphibia; order Anura; family Ranidae; genus Lithobates; species Lithobates septentrionalis. The sequence goes on from JBBDGP010001390.1 coordinate 957,888, forward strand.
AACTGAGACTTAATTTACAGGGAAAAAAGGAAGACTGTTAATTTACAGAAAAACTGTGAGGGTGTTTTATTAATTTACAAGGAAGCTGTCAGCATGTTTAATCAGGAGCTGTGGCTTGTTGTGCCAGCCAAACTCCCCAGCTTCTCTTTTCTCCCATCCCGTGTCACTTCTGTAATAAAGAAATCTGCAGCTCTCACATGACCTGATTGGCAGACAGGATCATAGTGCCATCGTGTTACACCCCGTACAGGTACTACTATATTTGCCAACATGATTGGACCACCGTACAGGATCATAGTATCAGTGCCGAACCGAACATTAGCACGAGTACTTGCTGACAGCCGCTTCTCCTCCTCTTTATTGAAAGCTATACAGGGGAATTAATGCTTATAACTGGCCACACCGTTCACCCCCGACTGTCCCCCTGTGTCCTCCTCCGGTTCCTGTTGTCCTCCTCCGGCTCCTGTTGTCCTCCTCCGGCTCCTGTTGTCCTCCTCTGGCTCCTGTTGTCCTCCTCCGGCTCCTGTTGTCCTCCTCTGGCTCCTGTTGTCCTCCTCTGGCTCCTGTTGTCCTCCTCTGGCTCCTGTTGTCCTCCTCTGGCTCCAGTTGTCCTCCTCTGGCTCCAGTTGTCCTCCTCTGGCTCCTGTTGTCATCCTCCGGCTCCTGTTGTCATCCTCCGGCTCCTGTTGTCCTCCTCCGGCTCCTGTTGTCCTCCTCCGGCTCCTGTTGTCCTCCTCCGGCTCCTGTTGTCCTCCTCCGGCTCCTGTTGTCCTCCTCCTGCTCCTGTTGTCCTCCTCTGGCTCCCCAGGTCCTCCATGTGCTCCTCCGGTTCTCTGGGTCCTCCTCTGGTCCTCCACTGGTCCGTCTCAGATCTGTCAAGATGGAGAGCAGAGGAAGGAGCCGGTAAATATGTTATTTACCGCCTCCTTCTTTTTCTGAATGAACAGAGTCAGTGATCACTGTGTTTACGATGCTTCAGTTTATGAATGAACAGGAGCCTCTGTCTCTTGTCTATTTATCTTCAGTGCAGCTGAGGCTGCAGAGAAAAGGGACTGAGGAATCTGTGTCCTCAGTCCATTTCCCTGTCTCAAAAGGGAGATGTCAGGGGTCTGTTTAGACTCCTGATATCTCACCAAAGCCACCCCCCAACAGGGTTGATAAAACAACAAAAAAAGAAAGAATTATAATAAATAAATATTTAAAGGTTAATCACTTAAAGTGGGGTTCCACCCAAAAAAACAAAAATACCTCAAAAATTCTAAAAACCAAAAAAAATTTGGATATTTTTTTTTCACTTACCTCTAAATGCCTGTTGCTAGGTGGTCCCTCGTAGTCTGCCTCTTCCTTTGCCTGGGCTGGTGACATCACTTCCCCCTCGGCACAGGAAGGGCTCCGCTCTGCTCCCTCCTGTCAATCATCTGGGACCCATTACAGGTCCCAGGTGATTGAGCGGCCAATAAACAAAAAAAGAGCGACAATTTTGAAAAAAAAGCAATATTTTTTACTTTTTGCTATAATAAATATCCCCAAAAAATATATATAGAAAAACCCAATTTTTTTCCCTCAGTTTAGGCCGATACGTATTCGTCTACGTATTTTTGGTAAAAAAAACTGCAATAAGCTTTAATTGATTGGTTTGCACAAAAGTTATAGCATCTACAAAATAGGGGATAGTTTTATGGCATTTTTATTAATAATTTTTTTTTTTTTGTTACTAGTAATGACGGTGATCAGCGATTTTTATCGTGACTGCGACATTATAGCAGACAGATCAGACACTTTTTGCGCTATTTTGGGACCATTCACATTTATACAGTGATCAGTGCGATTAAAAATGCATTGATTACTGTGTAAATGTGACTGGCATTGAAGGGGTTAACCACTAGGTGGCGCTGTAGGGGTTAAGTGTGTCCTAGGGAGTGATTCTAACTGTGGGGGGGAGGGGCTACATGTGACACTGATCACCGCTCCCCGATTACAGGGAGCTGTGATTAGTGTCAGTGTCATTAGGCAGAATGGGGAAATGCTTGTTTACATTAGCATTTCCCCATTCTGCCTCTCCGTGAGACGATCGCGGGTATGCCGAGTCCGCGGGACCCACGATCATGGAGCCCGCAAGCCACCTCTTAAAGGGCAACGTACAGGTACGTTAATCTGCCTGTGTGTGCCCTTCTGCCGTAGTATATCTGCGTGAGGCGGTCGGGAAGCGGTTAAAGGGTAACTCCACTTTCGTGGGGAAAAAAATAGCAAATAAAGAAAAAATAATATAGCGTATACAATTGCTACACAAGTCATATTGCAACTGAATGTTATTAAAAATTACCTTTCCTTTCCAATCTACAGCCGCTATAATTTTCTATAAATGCAATGCAATATGGAAACCTGGAGGTGTCCTGTACATAGAATGTGTACTGGCCACCCCCCAGAAACATAATTTCCAGCTTGTGTGTTTGGCTCACCAATTTTCCCAGAAGTCTGCCTAAGATACAAGTCCGATTTCAGGCATCCCCTGCAACAATAATGTCATTTTTGGATGACATACTTTCAATAGGAACACGTCTAAAGGGATGCAGACCCTGCAGATTTCCTCATTAGTGCTGTACAGCTGCACAGCTTATAGATAATTATGAAACTGCTCCCATTAGATCCACTTAGCGCAGGGGCTCAGGGGCACAGAGGAACAAACAGAGTAACAAAAGGTAGGAATCTGCAACAAACGTGGTTATAATCTCAGCAACAGTTGAGTTACGCTTTAAGTTTTACAAATAATAATAATAAAATTTAAAAAACACTGACACCATCCACAGCAATCGGTATCGGCGAGTAAAAAGTATTGGTACTTGTACTGGGTCTTTAAAAAGTGGTATCGGTGCAACCCTAGTGAAAAGTGTGGTGTTCATTTGTATTCAGACCCCCCCTAAGTCAATACTTTGTAGAACTACCTCTCGCTGCAATTATGGCTTCAAGTCTTTTTATGTATGTCTCTACCAGCTGTGAACATTTAGAGAGTGAAATTGTTTTCCGTTCTTGCTTGAAAAATAGCTCAAGCTCTGTCAGATTGGATGGAGAGCATCAGCAAACAACAATTCTCAAGTCTTTCCACAGATTCTCAATTGGATTTAGGTCTGGACTTTGACTGAGCCATTCTAACACATGAATATGCTTTGATCCAAACCATTCCATTTGTAGCTCTGTCTATATGTTTAGGGTCATTGTCCTGCTGGAAGGTGAACCTACGTCCCAGGCTCAAGTCTTTTGCAAACTCTAATGCCGCGTACACACGGTCAGACTTTTCGACTGGACTGGACCAGACTGCCGGACTGAAGAAATCTTCTGGCATACGATTCATCAAATGATAACTCTTGTAGTACCAGAACAGGTGGATTTGAATGCCAATGACACCGAATCAAATAGGCTTAGGGAACCAGATGGAAGGTTCTCATGGATGGTAGTAGGGGTCCAGGGTCTCCCAAGGTGTCTCCTTTAGGCTGGAACCACTGTATTAAGGTCCTCCAAATTAGGGAAAGCAGCACATCTGGTGGAAACGTCCCAATTTCTCATAGAGCCAAGACGGATGGGGGAAAAAATAGAGTGCTCCGATGGTGCAGGTCAAAAAGTACATTTATTGGAATCAACCAATATACAAAAATATAAAAAGTGATCACATAAAATATAGTAAAAGCAATGTAGGGAACTGAGAGCCTTGCCCAAAAAAAGTCAGTCGGAAGTCCGTCAAAAGTCCGTTAAAACTTCGTCGGAAAGTCCGTCGGACCAGTCCGGTCGAAAAGTCCGACCGTGTGTACGCGGCATAACAGGTTTTCTTCTAAGATTGCCCTGTATTTGGCTCTATCCATCTTCCCGTCAACTATGACCATCTTCCATGTCCCTGCTGAAGAAAAACATCGCCACAACATGATGCTGCCATCACCATGTTTCACGGTGGGGATGGTGTGTTCAGGGTGATGTGCAGTGTTAGTTTTCTGCCACACATGGCATTTTGCTTTTAGGCCAAAAAGTTCAATTTTGATCTCATCTGACCAGAGCACCTTCTTCCACAAGTTTGCTGTGTCCCCCACATGGCTTCTCACAAACTGCAAACAGGACTTCTTATGGCTTTCTTTCAACAATGGCTTTCTTCTTGCCACTCTTCCATAAAGGTCAGATTTGTGGAGTGCACAACTAATAGTTGCCCTGTGGACAGATTCTCCCACCTAAACTGTGGCTCTCTGCAGCTCCTCCTGAGTTACAATGGGCCTCTTGGCTGCTTCTCTGATTAATGCTCTCCTTGCCCGGCCTGTCAGTTTAGATAGATGGCCATGTCTTGGTAGGTTTGCCATACTCTTTGCATTTTTGGATGATGGATTGAACAGTGCTCTTATGAGATGTTCAAAGCTTGGGATTTTTTTTTTTTAATTCCTAACCCTGCTTTAAAATTCTCCACAACTTTATCCCTGACCTGTCTTGTGTGTTCCTTGGTCTTCATGATGCTGTTTGTTCACCAAGCTTCTCTAACAGACCTGTGAGGGCTTCACAGAACAGCTGTATTTTTACTGATATTAAATTACACACAGGTGGACTCTATTTACTAATTAGGTGATTTCTGAAGGCAATTGGTTCCACTAGATGTTAGTTAGGGGTTTCAGAGTAACGGGATCTGAATACAAATGCACACCACACTTTTCAGATATTTATTTGTAAACAATTTGGAAAACCATTTATCATTTTCCTTCCACTTCACAATTATGTGCCACTTTGTGTTGGTCTATCACATAAACTCCCAATAAAATACATTTACGTTTTTGGTTGCAACATGGCAAAATGTGGAAAAATTTCTAGGGGTATGAATAATTTTTTAAGGCACTGTATTACTCCCTATATATTGACAGCTATTCCTCAAAACATCACTGGACCACTGAATAGGATCATAGTGCCATTTATTAATGCCCTATACAGAGACTAATGTACAATGTCTCCCAACTTAACTGCAACACCAAATAATATCTTGCTACCCCTCTATTACACCCTATGCATAGACTGCTATATCTCTTAGAGCCCTTTCACACTGGGGCGGTTTGCAGGCGCTATTGCGCTAATAATAGCGCCTGCAAACCGACCCGAAAGTGCCACTACTTTCATTCCAGTGTGAAAGCCCCGAGGGCTTTCAAACTGGAGCGATGCGCTGGCAGGACGGTAAAAAAAGTCCTGCCAGCAGCATCTTCGGAGCGGTGAAGGAGCGGTGTGTATACCTCTCCTTTACCGCTCCTGCCCATTGAAATCAATGGGGCGGCGCGGCTATACCGCCGGCAAAGCGCCTCTGCAAAGGCGCTTTGCAGTGGTATTTAACCCTTTCTCGGCCGCTAGCGGCCGCATACCGACGGTAAAACGCCGCTAATAATAGCGGCGTTTTATCGCCGACGCCGCCCCAGTGTGAAAGGGCTCTAAAAATGACTGCACCACCAGACGGGATTGTAATGCTATGCTGAACACCCTATGCAGAATCTAGTGTATATCCCAACATGATTGGACCACTGGATCATAGTGTTATTCTATTTCATTACATACATGGGTTACTCTTTTTTCAAACATGAAAGCGCCACCAGACAGGGTCATAGTGCAGTTATGTTACACATTGACTGCTATATCTCCCAGCATTACCAGACCCCCAGACAGGATTCTAGCCACATTTCTATTACACCCCGACATCACCGCACTATTAGACTGGACCGTAATGCTTTTCTAATACAGCCTATATAAAGGCTAATGTATCTCTCAACATGAAAGAAGCACCAGATAGGCTCATAGTGCTGCTGTCTTAGACCCTATTCAAAGACTACTGTTCCTCCAACCATGACCACTCAACCAGACAGGATCATATTGCCATACAAAGAAATTAACATGACCTTCCAACATGACCACACCACTGAACAAAAGATCTTGTCCTTCTTTGACACTTTATAAATAGGCTGCTGTATTTTCTAGAGTGACTGGACCCCCAGACAGAATTATAGCCACATACCAGGGATCAGCAACCTTTTTTGCATGTAGTGTCATTTTGCAAGCACTAGACAACCAGAATGATAGTAAATAATTGTGTGCCAAAGTTGTTTAGTTTTCAGTTTTTGCACTCAGCTATGCACCTTATAGCCAGTTAAACTCATTATTATTATATTATTAACTGGGGCACACAAAAAAACATGTTTTTACTTACCACTAACGTGTATGACCCCCAAAATCATGCACCTTCAGACCTCAGACCAGCTTCAACCCATGCACCTTCAGACTTCAGATCAGCCCCATGCCTTTTACTTTTGGACCTCAGATCAGCCCAAACCTTGGACCTTAGAATGCTGTTCATGAATGCTGCTGGATGAGCAGAAAGAGTAAAGGTGCTTTTTCCATATACAGGGAGGTACATGATCTGTGTATAGGCCAGGCTTTGGAATTATGGTCAATTAGCACAGAAGAGCCTTCTCTGTCACCTTTTACATATACCCCTGCTCACTTCTTCCCTGCTCTGTACTGCATTTCAAATCATGAAAGAGAGAGTCTGAAAACAGACAGTTACTGCTGCACTCTCTTTTTAAAAAATCAATGGTGACACCAGTGTCATGAGTTCTCTACTAAATCTTTGAAATCATTATAAAAAAAAAATGAAGATTTAAACCATATACAATTTTAATCATGTAAAATAAAATTAAAACCATTATTTCTTCTTTAAGTAATCATTGCTTAGTCTCCATTTGCCCATGCTGGTAGTCTTGCTCAATGTTTACATACTCTGCTACTGTCGGTAGTCCGTCACATGGTTACAATCAGTCTCTCTGCAGATCTGCCAAGCTAATAGGAAACGTATTCTGCTGTGTCTACATCGGTTGTGTTTGAGGAATAAAGAAACTACTGAGATGCTGCAGAATGAGCAGATAACATTTCCAACAGTTTAAAAATAGATCAAACGCAGACTGCACGCTGCAAGCTCGCCTAAACAATAACGGTATGGCCAGAGACTGCATTTCTACAGCACTTACCTCTTTGAACTGCAAATGAAATTTGACATTTCAACATTTGTCTGATGTGTGTTTTTTTTTTTAACAAAGGGCCCTGGCTGAATATGTATCGTGTGAAGAGACTCAGCCTAAACGATTACTGTCTATAGACCACTGTTTGGTAATACTAATACAATACAGTGCATGTGCAAACACAGGTCAGGGGAAGCCTGTACGCTATCCAGACCAAAAGTGACAGGTTCTCTTGGCCGCTCCCCACCCATCAATACTCAGCTTCATTACCATGTCTCCTAAATACCTTGTGGAAATGTCTCAGCGGCCAGTCGCCAAACCCCAAACACTGTCACCTGGGTGGAGAAGACTATAAACTGTGTGTGAGTCTGCCTGACCCGCCACCAAGATGGGGCAAGTGCCGGTCAGACGGCGAGCGGGCGGGGTCACAGTGGCAGCATTTGGGCACAGTGGCAGCATTTGATGGGCACACTGACTGCGTTTGATGGGCACAGTGAGGGTGCAATTGATGATTTTTTTTCAGAGTTTATCTGTTTGTGCCCCCCCCAAAAAAATTTTGAGCACCAGCCGCCACTGGGGGAGGGGATTATGGTGTCGGGTTGTTTTTCAAGGGTTGGGCTTAGCCCCTTAGTTCCAGTAAAGGGAACTCTTAAGGCGTCAGCATACCAAGACATTTTGGGAAATGTCATGCTCCCAACTTTCTGGGAACAGTTTGGGGATGGCCCCTTCCTTTTCCGATATGACTGCTCATCAGTGCACAAAGCAAGGTCCATAAAGACATGGATAAGCGAGTTTGGGGTGGAGAAACTTGACTGGCCTGCACAGAGTCCTCACCTCAACCTGATAGAACACCTTTGGGTTGAAATAGAGCGGAGACTGAGAGCCAGGCCTTCTCGTCCAACATCAGTGACTGACCTCACAAATGACAGAATTTTTTTTTTACTTTATCTATTGGTCCCCTTCACTACCTCGCACACCTTTTTATTACGTAGTTGCCACAAAAAGATATGGATCCTTATGGTTACCCATGTAAGCACTTGAGCCATATTCTACATTGTCTTTTCAGTCTTTATAGTTTCTAAGTTTACTTTTTACCACTTTTGCTTGCATGGGCAACCTTGTTCATGATCTTAACATATTGTACAAGATTACACTGTATGTACTTCTGGTTATGTATTTGTAATCCATTTTGCTCTGCTGTGAAAACAGAAATGTATTGAAGGACAAATCTAAGCAACATACGACTATGCGAGTTTACAATGCAACCCCTTTCAAATCTAGATTTGCACTTTTGGTTAGGGTGGGGAAGGGTTACAACATTGTTTTGTTTTGGATAGAGTGGAGAGGGATTAGACCCCTATCAGGTTTTTATTGCTGTCTGTGTCCCCGTTAAGGAGATTACCCCTCTCTGTTTGTCCTGTTTACCATTATCATTGAAAGTAAAAGAAAATCCCAAATTTTGGGTTGTCCTCAGAAAAGTAATAGAGGGGAAATCTTCCAATGGGGACACTAGTTCTGGTGACCTGGAGGTCCCCAAGGAATTCCCTTAATTTATAGGGATTTCCTCTCACTTCCTGTTTGGTTATGGGACAGGAAGTGAATAGAAATCTGGCACACAGATGGCAAAAAAAAAAAAAAATCTGACAGGTTATAACCTTTCCTTATTCTATCCAAAAGAAAAAAAAAAGTTTTACCTAAAGTTCTACTTTAACATTTTAAATTATGTCAGTGGGCCAACTGATGGGTTCTTTTTGTTTTAAAGGCAAAGGAGACAGGGGGAGACAACAGAGGTTCTAAACCTTCCACCCTAATGCTGGATATGTTTATTTGGTCTTTGTGTCCCTATTGGAGAGGGTCCTTTCACTTTCTGTTATGCCTGACAATCATCAAGTAGGAGGAGAGGGGGATTTCCCCCAACATTCTTGCTCTCACACCTATCAAATAGAGAGTAAGTGAGAAGTCTTCCAACTGGTGATACAAACAACAACAAAAAAACTTGACATAGGATAACTAACACTTCTACATTCTATCTAAAAACATTTTGTCTGAAGTTTGTGTTTTATAGCCCACATCTAGGAATTGAACAAAATCTACCCTTATGCTGCGCACACGCGATCGGTTTTCTCGTCTGAAAAAGATATGAAGGCTTTTCTGATGGGATTCCGCTCAAGCTTGCCTTGCATACACACGGTCACGCAAAAGTTCTCTGAAATTACGACCGTCAAGAACGCAGTGACGTACAACACTACGACGAGCCGAGAAAATGACGAAATGTTTCCGAGCATGTGTAGGGATTTTGCGCGTCGGAATTGCCACAGACGCTCGCATTTTCGGATAGGAACTTTTCCCGATCGAAAAATTGAGAGCATGCTCTCAATCTTTTGCTGGCTAGAATTCTGCCAGCAAAAGACAGATGGAGCATACACACGGTCGCATTTTCCATCGAAAAAAATCTCATCGGTCTTTTGCAGGCCGAAATTCCGACCATGTGTACGCGGCATTACAGTACAAGGTCCCTCCAGAGGTGCAACCAGTCTTTCAAATCCCCTTCTCTAAGGCAAGCCTGCCCCCTCTACATACAATGCAAGATGCCGCGTACACACGGTCGGATTTTCCGAGGGGAAATGTTGGATGTGAGCTTGATGTCGGAAAGTCCGACCGTGTGTATGCTCCATCGAACATTTGCTGTCGGAATTTCCGCCCACAAATGTTTGGGAGCAGGTTTTTAAATTTTCCGCCAACAAAACGTGTTGTCAGAAAGTCTGATCGTGTGTACACAAGTGCATCGCACAAAAGTTCATGCATGCTCTAAATCAAGCAGAAGGCTATAAACGGGCTATTGAACTTCCTTTTTCTCGGCTTGTCGTACGTCACCGCGTTCCCAAGTTTGGAATTTTGAGCCAACATTTGTGTGACCGTGTGTATGCAAGACAAGTTTGAGCCAACATCCTTTGGACAAAAATCCACGGTATTGTTGGCGGAAAGTCTGATTGTGTGTATGGAGCTTAATAGGCCTGCATTGTAAGTAATGATGCAGAGGGACCACCCACAGTCCAGAGCATTGGAGGGAGAGGAGTAGAGTGCTGGAGTTGGCTGGAGGAGAGGGTAAGGCAAGTGTTACAGCCTTTTCATCTCCCCCTAAACTTAAAGCGGATATTGGCCCCCAGTTTTTTATTCCCCCCACTTACCGGGTGGTGCGTTGTGCACATTTCAGATACACGACCACAAAGAGCATCCAGAGTCGTCCCACTGAGATCCTCTTGTCTTTTGCTACCGCTCGGTCTTGCACTGCCATGTTTCTTGTGATGTCATCGAGAGGTCTGCAGGCTCTCCCGGGTTCAGCTGGTGAACCTCCCGATGATTTGGTAATAGGCATGCCCCCCTCCTCAATTCTGAATGGAAGGCTATGCCTCCTGGGATATGTCAATGAGTGATGCAGCTGGCAGGTGCAACCACATCAGTTTTTTTGTGGGCAGGGGGGCCGCATGGCACCATGATATATGTTACACTCTAATTAATGGTTCTAAAGGTGAAGTTATCCTTTAAAGCTTTATTCCAGGGAATCAACATACTACATTTCATATACAAAAGAGAGGTTAGTATTTGTGTCCAGCCAGTGGTGAAATTGTCATAGCCCAGCCAACACAGCCGCCTGACTTTTTTCTCAGCTGCAGTAAGGCTCGGCTCACACTGCCATGACTTGGGATCCGACTTATGAGATCCCCAAGTCGCAAATACATGTGAAATCCCATGTTAGTCAACGAGAGTCTTAATTGGCACTACTGAAGTCGCTCTGACTTTAGAAAAGGTTCCTGTACTACTTCAAGGCGACTTCTATACGACTTGTACCCATAGATTTTAATGGAGGTCGCCTCCAAGTCGGATCCTCATCTATATTGATGTGATTTGGATCCGCCATTACAGGAAGATTACTCAGGCAGTCCCTGTGGGGTAGCCCCTCCCTCGCTTCAAAGTAATACTCAAGTCGCATCTAGTTGCCAGCAAACCTCCAGGAAGTTGTCTGGCAAAGTCGCACGACTTTCAGGTGGCAGTAGTGTGAACCGAGCCTTAAGAAATAAAGTTGGGTCACGTCCCTAGCGCTTCTGTATGATCGGACAGTGAAATATTAGCAGAAGCTCACCCCTATGCTCATTATGCTCCCCAGCAAATGCGAAAGCAAGCATCCCTGATTGGCTCCTAGTATGGCCCCACCCTCTCCCAGTGCTGCTGTACAGAGGATTACAGGAGGCTTATACCAAGACACATTCAGGTACTTTACACTAGCTGCATTTAAAAATGCACTTCGTTAGCTTTAAATAAACCAATAACTGCGTTATTTTTTTTTTATTTATTTATATATGCTTACAGTTCATCTGGAAGTCTTATACTTTAATTTGGCATTTTATCTAAGAAATTGGCTATTTCACTATTGTTACTGCATTTTGTTTTCTAGCAGAATCCTTCCGTTCACAAAATAATATAGAGAATCTCTTTTTCTTCTCTTGGCCAGCAGACTGCAGGGAGTTCTTTGCATGCGTTTCACGTGACAGATCTGGAACGATAGGAATATCGTGCACTGCAGGCACACAGTAAACCGTTTGTATTTAAATGTGGCTAATCAAGTGCAGCCCCTGTTAGTCTTTGATGTCAGTGAATGACATTTGTCCTTATTTTCTCTAATTATATCAATTGCCCACACACCACGCCATGGCCTTTTTATCTCCGGATGATGCTTTGATTACGACAAGGCTTTTATTCTGCGTTTTGATATTACTCAGATTTATGGTGTCTTTATAAGGCACAGCGTGATTCATATTCACGTTGGCGTGATGTCACCGCAGAAAGATTATTATTGTGTGCTAATTACCGTTTTAATTAAAACACAAAGGGCAATAAGATCAAGAAGAGCATTCATAGGGCTGTGTGAACGCTCTAAGAATAGAGGAAAAGTGGAAAGCAGCTCTTGTAATAAACCCGGGAGGTCCATGTGGGAAGGACTTTTCGCTGCAAGGGCTTAATGTACATGCAGATCCAGTTTATTTTGTAATAATAATCATCAAATATTTATTTCACCTTTTTTCCTCTTTTGTTGTAGCTTAGCGCTGCTGGTCTCCTGCAGCCTCTTTGCAGCAACTTTGTGTTTACATGTACTCCAGCGATGACTGCTGGCATTTCTCTGGGGGTGTTTTCTGATAGTGACAACAGTTTACCATACCTATGTAATGTGTTGAAAGGGCCACTTGTAGTCTCCACTGGAAGCAGATATGAAAGGGTCACAGGGCAGCCACACATAGTTGGGTAACAGCAGTGCCCTCTGAAAAGCAGTCCATGGTGGATTGCTTTTCAGAGTTTGGTATGGCAGCTGTTGCCAGGCGTTCAGAAGGTGATCCTTCTGAATGTCTGTTTTGAAGTGGTCAGGACAGATGTGGACCTCGTACAGGTGTGCCACAACTCTGCAAGAATAAGGTGACCAGATGCTCCAGGTTTCCTGGGGACAGTCCCCGGTTAAAAGAATGTATCCCTGATTTCGTTCTAGCTTTAATAATGGTGGTCCTGGCCTGGACAGCTGTGGGGTCATCTGTTTTAACAACATTTCTGTGATTGGCCTGGAGAAGGAAGAGGGAGGGTGTCTTCTCCCAGCTATGTCCAGGGTTATTGATGATGTCACATGCTGATATCATAAGATCTACCTAGTCCCTCCCCTCTTGGCTTTTGTTGACTTTTTCATGGAGCGGGAACTCCCCTGTCGATGATGGACTGGTGGGGACTCACCAACAACACCATGCCAAACGCCAATGAGAACAATTCAGGGAGGGGGGAATTGGTGCTTGCGGTGGGAGAAATTTTAGTTTGGAAGACTTTTCATTTGGCCTCTACACTCTGCTTGTTATGCACTCTTGACCCGAAGCAAAGTAGGCTCAAGTACAATTAAACCATACCCCTTTAAGCTCCTCCCACTGTTAGCACAATTTGACCACACCCAACGTTTGTAATAGCGTCCTAGTATCCCCGTACCCTACTCTGCCCCAACCCCCAATAAAAGTAGGTGTGGTCAGTAGGGTGTCCCCAGATTTCATTTTGATCAGTTTACATGGAGTAAATGAAAGGGACATTTTTCAACAAGTTACCAAATCCCCCCCCCCCCCCAAAAAAAAAAAACTAAAGAGTAACTCCACTTTTGCTGAGAAAAAAAAATCCTCTCTGGGTGATCGATGTACATTGCAAGGATTTTAACAAACTTTGTTGCAGATTCCTTTGTTATTCTGAGAAATAACTGTTTGTGTCCATGTGCTTAGTGAATCTGTATGAGAGTGATTTTATAATTATCAGTCAGCTGCTGCACTTTTAGGTTTCTAATAAGGAAAGTGGCAGGGTGAGCATCCCTTTAGACATGATTTCCTGTTGGAAGTATCTCACAAAAAATGATTATTTTTTTTTTGTAAAGATGGACAGAATCTGATTAGTGCAGACTTCTGGGAAAATCAGTGAGTCAATTACACAAGCATGAAATTACATTTTTGTTGGGCATTCTGTACACCATTTGTATACAAAACGCCTCCGGGTTACCATAATTGCATTTTACAGAAAATTACAGCGCTGTAGATTGAAAAAGAAAGGTCATTTTTAATCAATTACAATATAACTTGTGTCACAATTGTATATGGTATATTATGATTATTATTATTTATTTATTTTTTTTTTGCTGCTATTTTTTTCCCATGAAAGTGAAATTACCATTTTAAAGCTTAGCTCCAGCCAAATAACTGTTGACAAAGAGTTTGTATTTTTTTCCATGTGATTACACAGTTCCAGTCTGGTGAATAATACCATTTACAGTTAGGGAATACAATGGTGTCCTCCTCCTATCCCCCTGCTTAATTAGTGGGCAGTGAAATAAACAGCCATAGACTGATGGGGCCATCTCTCTGCTCCTAGCTGCATGCTCACCTGATCTTCCCCAGTCTGAACGCTGCTATATAGGTCAGGCTGAAACCAAGTCAAATTTAGTACTTACCCCTTCACCCCTGGGGGTAAAACAAATGTTAATGACTAAGCACAATTTTGCAACTTTGACACGTGTTTGTAAAACTGTACATGTCCTCACAGGTACTTTGTGCATCCAGGTGGATTATACCTTTTTTTTCTTTTTCCAGGACATATTGGGGTTTCATTTAGTGGTAAATGGTAATGAATATCTCCTGATTTTTTTTTTTGTTTGTTTTCATGATCAAAAGAAAAACTGCCCCAAAATATTTAAAAAAAAAAAAAAATTTATGTAGCTGTAAATTTCTTACTACTACATAACCTACCACTAAAGAACAATCCAAAATAAATTCTCCTGCTTCCAACAATGGCAGTGATACCACATATGTGTATGTTAGTTGTTTGTGCTCGTAGTACAGCCCAGAAACAATAGTGCACATTTTTCTTTTTTTTAATCCTACCTAAAACATACCGTACTTACACCAATCTAACCCCTTGGTGGTGGCTGCACGAACATATGCGGCCTCTCGGCGGGTGGGCCTTGGTGCCGAGCGGCTGCATATTTCTGTGAATTACAGCTGTGCTGAGAGTGTGCGCACCCTGTGTGCCCCCCCGCACACAGTCATTGGCGACTAACGGAAAGCTCTCAATCGCTGCTTGCGATAGGGAGCTTTCCAATCATGTGACCACCATGACAACCAATCACTGCGGTCACATGATCATAAACTCCGCCCAGCCTCCTGGCAACCTAAACCACTAAAAGGGCTGGGAGGTGACGGCTCCAAGGTGTTAAAAAGAATGCTTTAATAAAAAAATATAAAAAACCTTGCCCAAAATATACTAATCATAACCTTTCACCATGACCGTTGACCTTGACCTTTGACCCTGACCGTTGACCTGTGCCCCTTACTTGCCCCAAACACTAACCCTGGCACTGACCTAAATCAAACCTTGGTCTCAGCATTTTTTTATTTTTTTTAATTATTCTTTTTTTTTTTTTTTTACACACAGTTATGTATTTTTTTTCTCTCTGCAAAGAGAGAGAGAGATGCAACATATTTCTCTCCACCATACAGAGAGAGAGAGAAACACAGGGGCGAGCTTCACAGTGACTGATCACTGTGATAGCCAATCAGAGGCTATCATAGCGATCAGGTGACCTGGAACCGGGAGTTCTGGGTCCCGATCTCTCCCAGTGAGACCTCAGTCTCTGTGCTGGGAGCATGCTGTGCGGCTCTCTCCCAGCACAAAGACAGATACAAATATATGCGGCCCCGCAAAAAATAGCCCAGTCCAGTGAGGCCACATATATGTGTACCATTGGCATGAAGGGGTTAAACTTGTTACATTTAGAAAAATACACCATTTTAAATGGCAATGCAGCTCCAATGTACACATGTTGCAGTGCACTACAACGTACAGTAATGGACTACCATGCATTGCCAAAATGAGGCATGTCCAATTTTTGGGGCATTGTGGTCCAGTGCCATTCATTTGAAGCTGCCGTAATACAAAATACAAAAAAAAAGTAACGCACCAGGGCACCAAGATCTAAAGGGTATTGATCTGTTTAAAACCTCACATACTAGACCTAAAAGTGAACGGTCCGTGTTACCTGGAATAAACCAGATTGCACCAATTGGAGGTTGATTAAAATAAAAAAAACAACTTTTGTGAAGATGGTTTATTTAGCTCCAAGATTCGTCTCTTGAGCCCTTTACCATTAGCACATATCAGACCACATTCATATCATTTGTTGTTTCTGCACCCAGTTTCTAAAATAAAAAGACCTCGTGTGTTTGTCTTAGCAGTTAGACCATCACAAGTTTGGCTTCGTCCCTAATTCTACAAATAAATTGTCCGAAATAATTTACGATTCTGCAGGCAGTCATAGATCACATGAGAATGGTCAGTTTCTTTGGACTACACCTTAGACCTGCGCATTTCTCATTCAATCGTCACGCAAGCTTCGGCACCAAACTCCCTTTCGCCGGTCTACCAGCGTTGTTGCTGTTGCTTTAAACAAAACCTGACTATTTCAACGTTCCTAATGTGATAATTTTAGAGGGAAATTTTCCTGGCAGGCGTAGGTGTTCAGATCTCCCGAGCCGTAAAATATAAATCAGCCTTGAAGCGGGGAGAGATTTTCACATGTGCACCTACCTCCTTGTGGTAATTGTACAATTTACAGCTTCTGTTGGAAATCTGTTTTACTTGATATCCCCAGAAGCGACCTCTAACTTTTTTTTTTTTTTTTCTTTTTTAATCCGTTGGCCAAAAAAAATTTCCAAAACAAAGAGGGGGACCACCCATCCAGAATCCAAACTTTCTGTGTGAGGCGGGCTCCATCCCACCAAGTATAAACTGGAGAGGATTGCTGAGTATCACCTTCCAGTGTTGCCACAGGGAGCAATTGATTTCCAGATTAAGGAAAGGTGTTAAAATAAATTGAGACATAAATCTTACATGTTATAATATGCATCTTGATGTTTGAAACAGGATGGGCTCTGGTGGAGGTTGGGTTGGCAGGGAAAACGCTAGCACAGGTGATAATAGATAATTGAATGGTGTCCGATGTACAGAGACCTCACTTCAACCTAACAGTCATAGGATTTATTAGATTATAATGGGGCTAGAGATCCTGAAAGCCCTACATAAGCAGTTTGTCAACAAAGAAACCTACAAGCTGGGCAGAAATTGCACAGAATCTCAAGTTTTATGTGTGCTGCTCTGATTGTTTCATGGCGGGGAGTCAGTGTTGAAACGAACTTCAGGCCAAATTCACATCTGAACGCCACACCGTGCTACCTAGTTGTGTTTGCCATTCAAAGTGAAGGTAACCACAATGCACCACACTTAAAGGGTAACTCCACTTCCAGGGGGGAACAAATTCGCAAAATAAAAAAAAAGCATATGCAATTGCTACACAGGCCAAACTGCAATTGAATGTTACTAACCACTTGAAGACCAGGCATTTTCTGGCACTTTTTGTTTACAAGTTTAAATCAGTATATTTTGCTGGAAAATTACTTAAAGCAGAGTTCCACCCAAAAATGGAACTTCCGCTCTTCCGGTTCCTCCCCCTCTCCAGTGTCACATTTGGCACCTTTCAGGGGGTAGGGGGGAGCAGATACCTGTCTATTAAAGGTATTTTGCTCCCACTTCCGGGCATAGATACCCGAGCCACCAGCGGGTATCTACGCCACTTCCCGTACCCCCCCCCCCCCACCCCTCGCTGTCTTCTGTGAGACAGAAGACAGCAGGGACCTGTGGAATAGCGCAGCGCGAGTTGCGCATGCGCAGTAGGGAACCAGGAAGTGAAGCCGCAAGGCTTCACTTCCTGATTCCCTTAACGAAGATGGCGGCGGCAGCACCTGACAGCCGAGGAATAGATCGGCTTCGGGTGCCGACATCGCGGGCGCCCTAGACAGGTAAGTGTCCTTATTTTAAAAATCAGCAGCTGCAGTATTTGTAGCTGCTGACTTATAAAAAAAAACAAAAACGGTGGACCTCCGCTTTAACACCCAAACAGTATACATTTTTTTTTTTAGCAGAGACCCTAGGGAATAAAATGGCAATGATTGCAATTTTTGCATTGTATTTGTGCAGCGGTTTTGAAAACTTGCAATTGCAACTTTTTTTGGAAAAAATATACTTTAATGAATTAAAAAAAAAAAAAACACCAAATTTACCCACATTTTTTTTAAAATGTGAAAGATGATGTTACGCTGAGTTAATAGATACCTAACATGTCATGCTTAAAAATTGTGCACGTTCATGAAATGGTGACAAACTACGGTACTAAATCTTCAGAGGCGACGCTTTAAACACCTTTACAGGTTACCTGTTTAAGGTTACAGAGAAGGTCTAGCGCTAGAAATATTGCTCTCGCTCTATTGTTTGTGGTAATACCTCACATGCGAGGTAGAAATATCAGTGGCGGCCAGTGGGGGTGGCAGCAAACAGTGCACAGACAGTCGCCACCCCCCCGGTCGGTTAGTCGCCTGGCCGCAACACTTACCCTGGGCTTTCCTCCGGGCGACTGCCTTCCTCTCCGTCTCCTCCCTCCTCCTACTCCCGGCAGCCGCTTCTCCTTTTGGCCAATCAGGAAACGGGTCTCGGAGAATTAGTGTGACACTAGCGAATATTCATTTGCTAGTGTCACACAACTGGGTGGGCTCGGAGCCCACCCTATTTTGAACCCTATTAGAGCCTCTGGCTCTAATCACATGCTTAATAAAAACAGAACAGAAATAGATTAGGGGCCGGACGCATGGATAGGGGGGGCGGCGCCCGTGCACCCCTCATGGACGAGCTGCCACTGGTGGGAATACCGTTTACATATGTGTGCGCAACTTATGTATGCATTCACTTCTGTGCACGAGCGCGGAGAGAAGGGGACACTTTATTTATTTATTTATTTTTTTACTTTTTATTTTTACACTGTCCCTTTATTTTTTTTATATCACTTTATTCCTATTACATGTTAGTTAAACATCCCTTGTAATAGAAGCAAGTATGACAGGTCCTCTTTATGGAGAGATCTGGGGTCAAAAAGACCCCACATCTGTCTTTAACCTTTAAAAGTAAAAGATCCAAAAAAAAAAATTTAAAAATTTGATCTTTTGCTTTAAAAAAAAAAAAAAAAACTTGTTTACTTCCAGCCTGGACCGGAAGTGACATCCTGACGTCACTTCGGTCCTCCAAGGCCATAGAGGTGCTTAAAGCGGATCTACTCTTTGATCGCCTGTGTGGCCACCCAGTGGCACCGGCGGATCGTTTCTTGGGCGAACCGGTGGAAACGGTAAGCTCGAGAAACACCAGTGAGCAGCTGCTGCAATTTTCTGTACAATTCAGTGCAATATGACAACCAGAGTGGCTAGCAATTCAGCTTGACAACACTAGGGTCGTCGGTTCAAATCCCAACCACAGAACTACCTGCCTGGAGTTTACATGTCCTCCCTGTGTCTGTGTGGGTTTCCTCCGGGTACTGCGATTTCCCCCCACACTCCAAAGGCATGCTGGTAGGTTAATTGTCTCCTATCTAAATTGGCCCTAGTATGTGTATGTATGAATGTGAGTTAGGGCACTTAGATTGTTAGCTCCTTGAGGGCAGGGACTGATGTGAATGTAATATATATATATATATATATATATATATATATATATATATATATATATATATATCTATCAATGCATAAATTGGCAGTGCTAAATAAGTACCTATAAAATAGCCTGGAGGCGTTCTATACACAGCTGGTGAATATAACCACTCCCAGTAATGTCAGTTCCTGCTTGGTACACTGATTTTCTCAAGATACAAGTCAACTTTTAGGCATCTTCTGCAACAAAAATGTCATTTTTGGTGAGATGCTCCCAAAGGGAAGTCATGTCTAAAGGGATGCAGACCCTGCCACTTTGCTCATTAGAACCCTAAAAGTGCAGCAGCTGACTGATAATTATAAAACCACTCCCATACAGATTCACATGGATACAGACAATCAGACGGCTATTTCTCATAATAATAGAAGGTAAAAATTTACAACAAAGTTTGGTAAAATCACTTCTAAAGAGAAGCAGGCCCTGCCACTCTGCTCATTAGAGCCCTGCAAGTGCATCAGCTGATTAATAATAAAAAAGTCACAGAAACCAGTAGGAATCTGCAAAAAGTTGGTTAAAATCCTTGCGATGTACATTGATCAGCCAAAAGGGAAAAGTTTTTTATTTCTTAACAGAAGTAGAGTTACTCTTTCAAGTGAAGCTAAGCCTAATTTTTAAAAGACTGTAAGCAGAAGAGATATTCTATGTCTCTCATGCAATAAGACACACTTACCTGTCTGGAAACCTGGAGAAGATGACAGGGGCCGACAAGGGATGGAACTGCTGCATGGAAGGTGGAGGCGGAATATTTCAGGGAGTTTAGCTTCACTTTAAAGCGGTTGTATACCCGCAAAAAAAAAAAAAAAACATGTAAGGCAAAGGCATAATGAGCTAGTATGCATCGCATATTAGCTCATTATGAAATACTTACCTTAGAACGAAGCGCTGGCATCGCCTCCTGGTCACCGCTGTGGGAGTTGACATGTTCCCTCTGTGTTTCTTCCGGGTTCGCGGCTCCGCCGCTGCGAGTGGCCGGAGCCGCAATGACGTCACTCCTGTGCATGTGCACTGGAGTGCTCTTTCCGGCAAGGAGCACTTATTTTCCGGCAGCATCTGCCAGACCTTCAGAGCGCATGCGCCGCTGACGTCAGCAGCTGGTGAATATCTCCTAAACCGTACAGGTCATTTTAAAAATGTGAAAGCAGGGTATGCAACCGCTTTAAGCTGGCCATATACTAGTAGAATTTTGTTAGAAAATTTTCGTTTTAGGAACGTTAGTTTCACTTTCTCAGTGTTCTTTTTTTTTTTAACTGCAGGATGGAAAAAAATTCTCGAACAAACAATTTTCTAACAATGTATGTGGTTTTCGTTTAGGAAAGTTCATTCACTTCGAAATCAAATGTTAAAAGTCAACTTTTTTTTACGTATTTTACTGATGTAATTGACTGTACTGATTTTCATGTGAATGATTTGTAGATCTCCTAGTGTATGGCCAGCTTTAGCTAGGTGTGTTATGGTAAGGTTCATTTTTAATACGTTACTGCAGTCCCATAATCTGAATGGGCCCTGAAACATGTTGCAAGCTGTATTATCGTTTTTACTCACTATTACATTTTTCTCTTTCAATCCTCCAAATGTTTTATTGCACAGATCAGCTGAACTTATTGACTACACCGTATTTGATAAATTTTGCCTCTCGGTGGCTAGGGCTGCCGTCCACTTTGTGTCCATCCTGACTGCAGAGAGCCGCAAATAGCTGCGGCCAATGGGCACCTGTCATTATAGTGAATGAGGCCAGCGGCTGAACCTAGCCGCCAAGAGCCACAGCTGTAATCTCTGATTCCTGACGCTACTATTTGCACCAGCCATAATCACCGGTGTGAATGTAGTCTAAGGACTTATATGCACCGATTACTGCAGGCTCACTGCTAAGGCATGTAGAAATCAGGGGCGGCCTGTCCATTAAGGGTGCACGGGAGCCGCCTCTTCTATCCACGCCACCCCCCCATAAGGTTAATTGATAGATTCATGCATAACATGAATCTATCCACAGCTGCCACGGCCACCCTCTATTCATGCCTCCGGCCCGTTTCAGGATGAATTACAGCGGCTGTTTTTTTTAAGCACCTGATTAGAGCCATAGGTTCTAATAGGCTTCAAAATGTAGTGGACTCGGAGTTCAGAGCATTGCGCTCGGAGCCCACCCATGTGTGTTACGAAAGCGAATATTCATTTGCTTTTCTAACACTGAATCGCCTCCCCGCCAATCGGGAAGCGCGGGTCTGTTACCCATTTCCCGATTGGCTGCAATGTTAGGCAATCCTCTTGGACGCCTAGAAGGAGGGAAGGAGATGCACAGCAGAAGCTCCCGTGATCTCAGAAGAGAAGAGGACACAGGAGATGCTGCCAGATGCCCGCCGCAGCCTGTGTCCCCCTGCCTGATGTGCCTGCCAATCCACGGAACCAATGGGGTAAGTGACAGTGGACTGGCAGACAGCGCGGGGGGGGGGGGTAAAAATCATTGTCTTCTGTGTTTACAACATAACACTGCCTTGAGGTGGGTTGCAGTGCATTACATAAAAATGCAGATATGCTGCATTTGTGCACAATGCACTGGGCTCCACCTAACCACAGTCACCATATAGGAATAAATTAACTGCCATTTGTGATATTTTAATCAAGTTTTCAATAAAAATGAACTGTTATCCAGGCCTTTTTTTTCTGAAAAGGCTAGCTGCTGATCCAGTGGCTTCAGCACTCGGAGGTGCAGTGCTGGAACAAGAATTAAAATGATACTAAAGTCTCGTATTTTTTGCTTAAAAATAACACACATGTTATACTTGCCTGCTCTGTGCAGTGGTTTTAGAATGCATTAAGATAAAAAACCTTCTGCCTTTACAACCCCTTTAATATCAGGAGTTACATAGTTACATAGTAGGTGAGGTTGAAAAAAGACACAAGTCCATCAAGTCCAACCTATGTGTGTGATTATATGTCAGTATTGCATTGTATATCCCTGTATGTTGCGGTCATTCAGCTGCTTATCTGATGCTCCCCGCTGAGACCACTGCCTGTGGGAGGGAATTCCACATCCTTGCCTCTCTTACAGTAAAGAACCCTCTACATAGTTTAAGGTTAAACCTCTTTTCTTCTAATTTTAGTGAGTGGCCACGAGTCTTTTTAAACTCCCTTACATTTTGCATTTTTGCACAGCAGTATTTGCCCACATTCAGATGATCAAGGAACGCATACTGCTGCAAGATGTACACCAAGTCAATACACAGGTAATCGCAGCCTACGTGCACTCGCAGACCACTTGTGACTTAAAGCCCAACTCCAGGAAATCTAAAAATTCTGACAGCTGCATTACAAGGGTTAAATGTTTGTTCTATGGGAGGGTAGAATCACTTTTACTTAAACAATCCTTAGCTCCCCCTGAAGACAGCACTCCCCCTTGGTCTTGCAGTGGTCCCTCAGTGACCTCATATCCGGTGCAAGGCTATGGACCCTGCATCAGTCTTGATTACGTTGGGACCTTAGACTGCTGGCGCATGGGGGAGAAGATGCTGCAGGGCCCTGTCTAGCAGCAGAAAGGAAGTGGATAAGTAAATCTTCCTTTCTATGCCACCTAGACCTAAACAAGCAGTTAACCCTTACAGTGCAGCCCCACAGCAAGTGAGAATTTTCTAATTTCCTGGAGTTCAGTTTTAACTCTGAATTCCTAATCGGCGTGCTTCTTCTGGATTGGTGGCTCACAATATTGAGAGTCAGAGACAGTCGGGTAACCATGCCTTCAACCCAGCAATGGCAGCCCCCATATATCTCCTGCCACAGATCTTTTTGGAGTTAAGAAATCAATAAAATTGATCTAACCTTAGAATTAAGCAGCGTACATAGGGGATGAATATCGGTCAAAAATCAGCCCTTACAGTAGACACAGGCCAGCTTTCGGCCTATGTGCCTTCTGTCAAATGAGCATGCTTGGAGCCAATAGCTGCGTGAGCTGACCAGTGTGTTGTGTCAGGGGGCGGTCCCCCTGTCAGAACGCAGTAGCACAGTGGGTCAGAATGCTGTACTAACATTGCATAGTTAAGCCCCGTACACACGGGCTGAATGTCGAGCAGCATCAGCCGGTTCAATAGAAACCAGCCGACATTCAGCCCGTGTGTATGGCAGACGGTCCAACAGAAGCTGGCCATTTGGCGACCTCTCGAACGAAAAATAACGTGACGCATGTACTAGTCTTTAAACAGTGAGTGACTCACTAAAGTAAATTCGTCTCATAAATGAAAGTTCACATTGGGGTGTAATGACCTTTTCAGGGGTCTCAAACTGGCGGCCCTCCAGCTGTTGCGAAACTACAAGTCCCATCATGCCTCTGCCTTTGGGAGTCATGCTTGTAACTGTCAGCCTTGCAATGCCTCATGGGAGTTGTAGTTTTGCAACAGCTGGAGGGCCGCCAGTTTGAGACCCCTGGAGGAATCCCTGTCATGAGAGAACCTTTGAGGCTTCCATAGCTGACAATTCTTTCTAAAATTACTAGTTGCCTGTCTACCATACTAATGCACTGACTTCAATGCTTCCTGAGTCACTGACCTGGTATAAGTATGGAGTTAAACTCGTATTGGACCCTCAGCATTTTTTA
The DNA here is from genome assembly GCA_037952835.1 of Lithobates septentrionalis. NCBI lineage: Eukaryota > Metazoa > Chordata > Amphibia > Anura > Ranidae > Lithobates > Lithobates septentrionalis. Next base: position 981,633 of record JBBDGP010001390.1, read on the forward strand.
GCCTAACACCACATGTACAATAAAATAAACAATCCCCAGTAAGCTATTTATAAAATTTCTTATCCCAGCACTTGCTGTTTTCAACTTTCAATGTTGCTGGCTCCTGATCTCTCAGTGCTGCTTTTCTGAACTTCTGGTCTTCACAGGCAAGCGTTAACAGTGGACAATTCAGTCTTCATTCAGTCTGTTAGTTTGGGGAAAGGAGGAGCAGGGGAGTGCCTTCCCATCCTAGGGACTATGGGGCTGTGTGTTTCAATGGACACACATAATGTCGGGAGACACGACTCGAGTCCCTGCATACAAAGATGGCTCCATAGGATGCTGCATGAAAAGAAGCCACCCTGAAACAAAAACGGTGGCAGTGGTATGTTACCAGCTTAACCACTTACCTACTGGGCCAATTATGGCAATTCTCTTATACATGTAAAAATCTGCATTTCTTGCTAGAAATGTACTGAGATCCTCCCAAACATTATATATATTTTTTTTAAAGTAGAGGCCCTAGAGAATAAAAAAGGTGGGATTTGAAATTTTTTATGTCACGTGTTATTTGTAACAGAGTCAGTAATTAAAGATAAAGAAGCTGCACACTAAGTAACTGATTACAATAGCCGCTGAAAGTGCTTCAAAAAATGAAGAATTTATTATCACTTTAAGGAATCGTGATCCTCATTTACATCATGCTTGTTCTGAATCTGCAATGCCAAGTATTGATGCCAAATGCAGCCATACAACAAGCGTATTTAGGAGAAGGCCAGGAATGGCAGCCTCCGTGCTTCTCTTATGATGAAGTCACTTTAGGGAAGTGGCACTTGACAGTATACTTCTGTGGAATTCCTGGACAGAAAATAAGTATATTTCTATATCGGCAACTCCTAACACCCTGACGTTTATTCATGAATGTTTTTGATGTAATCCATGCTTTCGTTTTTTGTTTAGTGGCCCTTTAACAAAACCTGATCTTTGTGCCGCCTTTGCTCAGCTCTTTCTCATGTTTTCGACCTGACGTGATAATTAATTGCAGATTGTCTCTTCTATTTGCAGAGCGCCTACCGCAGGACCGGGATGCCCTTTTTAGCCTGTTAGTACGGATGGAAAAAAAGGAAGCGGAAAACACTGCAAGGTTATTTTAAGGTGATCCCGTCCACGTTAGAAGGGAAGCGACTGATCCCCCTCGAGTGAGTGGGCCGATTGTTGTGACTATAAACTGACTGCATGTCTCATTCTGCAGCCCCCTCAATCGTTCTTCTTGTTTACTAGTTGGAACGCTGTCCTAATTAATGGCAGGATGTTTGGGATGGAGTGTGGGTGGAGGAGAACGCACATCACACAGCTCTGTCACTGGGAGTGAGATGACTGCCATCAGCGGCCCACACATACTAAGGGCTGGATCATCTCTGCTGCTAGGTGGAGCCTGTTTACAAAGACCGGGATTTACAGAAGTAATGCTGGACTCTGCTCTTTCTACCCTAGTGCAAGCAATAGACCTTTCCTGTACTACCGTATATTACTTAAAGTAGCAGATTTAGAAAAAAATTCATAGCAAGTAACAGATTCTCTTTTAAGAAAGCTATCTAGTCAACTTTACTCACCTTCTATGAGCTCCCCCACCCCTCTGTTTGAGTCAGGAGCCTAAACCTTGTGGTGTTGGAGCTTACACAGGGTTAACTTCCTCCTCCTTGTCAGGTGACAGCATTTGAACCTGGCAGTTGGCTGCTTAGTTTCCAGTGCTGGATCCTGGAGGAAGATCGCATACTTCTCCATACCTTAAAGTACTGGAGATTTACCAGAAGTCTCCAACAATGCAAAAGGGAATCTGCCTGTCCTGGCCAAAGTTAAAGTAGAAGACCAACCAAAGCTTATTTGGCTGTACTTTCGTTCTGCAATTCGTTCAGCACTACTCTGACCTGTTTTCAGCAGACAGCGGGCTGAAGTCTGCTGTTGGCTGATGTCACAGAGCTGGTCCAGGCTTGGACAAGATCGCGACAATGGAGTCGGGATCAACTCACATACCTGGACGGGCACTCGGCTCAGCCTCTCAGTGAGCCACCTAAGCCAACCGCTCTGACAGTCACCACCTCTCTGCTCGGGGAGCTGTGAGAACTGAGTGATATGCGGTGTTCAATCGCTCTGTTCTCAGTCTTAGGGGTGCGGGGGGACAGATGCATTATCCAGCTAGGTAAGTATGATTCTGGAAAACAATGTAACCCCATATTTCTTTTTTAAGCTTCACAGTAAATACTGGTCGGATGCTGGGGATTGGTGGAAGAGGTTGTATAGCGCCTTGATTGGAGGTCTTTGTGTGCTGTACACTCAGCACTGGGCATTCTCCAGGCACAGGGAAAAATAACTGAGGATGATACAGAGACCTTTACTTTAAAGCCCAACATCGGGCAAATAAAAGATGATCCCTTGCGGTGGGGCAGCACCCGCACAGCCAGGGTTATTAGCTGTTTTGTCTGAAGGAGAGGAGAAACCATTTCACCTACTTGCTCCCCCGACAGGCAGCGCCCCTCACAGTCTGGTGGTGGACTGTCCCTCAGCACCATCACATCCAGTGCAGGAATAGGGGCAGTGCTCTGGTCTTGATGACATCAGAACTCTAGACTCCAGACACTGCGGGGAGGAGCAGAGGATTGGGTAAGTAAATCTCCTCTTATTGTTCCCCTAGACATAAACAAGCAATTAACCCTTGCAGTGCGGACACAGCCCCACTGCAAGGGTTCCTTTTTTATTCGCCCGGAGTTGGACTTTATGTTGTAGCAATTAGCCTGTTCACTTTTTAACCTGACAGGTTCCTTTCAGAGCCCATTTACATATTTGCATGTTAGTTTTGTGCCATGTTTATATGTATAATATAAACAGTATGATTAGCACATAATGGAAGTGGAAGACCTGCCTAGCAAGCGATACCCTCCAGTGCTCCCCTCTGCCTCTAGTGCTTCCATTTTAAACCCGGTCGTCTTCTAGGTTCAGCTTCTGCGGCCGCTTGGTTGGCCGTGCCAGGAAGACGAGCTGAGACTGTACATGCACAGCTTCGCACATACCTATTAAAAGCATTAGCGATCACTTCTGTCATGAAAAGCCTGCCTGTATTTTTTTTTTAAATGACTATACCTCTGCTTTTAGGCACTCCACTTATTTGAATAAATTTCCTAATGCACCTGACAAGGTGTATGTAACATTGTTGGCAGAGCACTGCAATACACAATGTTTCTCACTGCTATGCATGTCCATCGCAAGATGCATTGTGTTGCCACCGCACATCATGTGCACTGACGCAAAGCAGCAATGTGAAGCCGGCCTCAGAGAAGTTTAAAGGAAATACAGTACAATGGCTGCCATTGCTGACCTCCTATAAATTGCATTTCCCTCACTGTCTTTGGTTTCAATACTTTGAGTCCCTGACCTGTAACAAGCATGCAAATTAGAAAATGAGAACTACTGGCTCTGTTTAGCTTTTCCAAGTCAGTCCCTTTAGAAATCACTGCCATTTTTAAAAGGAGAGATCAGAAATATTATCCCAGTACAGGTTTCCTCTAAAGGAGAACTTGCTTGCATTCTGGCCAAGAAGTAGTTTCAGAATAAAAAATATCTTTAGCCGTGTAGCTCCCAGGTGCGTGCGCAAACATTTTATTGTTGGCAGTTGTGTGTAATACGTCCTGCTCCTCCTCAGCTAATCCTAACCTAGTTAAAAGTATAAATTACATCCTAGTCCTGCGATACTGTGGGATCTTACTCCTTTGTAACATACATACATACATGAGATAATAGATATAGGGAGTTCAGACACATAGGGGTGTATTTAAAAAAAAAGAAAAGAAATCTGCATAGCTGTTCGTCCATTGACGCTTCTTGTAAATTAATTTTGTGTGAAAGGGGCAAAGTTGAATGGTCTTAGACTATATTTTCTGCAGATCGAATGTTGTTAAATAAAAGTAAAAAAAATGTGATTGGGAATAATACTTATGGGCACTAGATGGCGCAGAGGAGCATACTTATTCCTTATGATACTCAGCACCATCTAGTGGCCATAATAGTGTATTTCACACAGAACAAATTTACATTCAGTTTTATCAGACAAACAGCTATGCAGATTTTTTATAAATAAAATATACCCCATAGTTTGTCCTGTGCTAGATGTGCAATGCTCACTCTTTGCACAGGTATGACCAGCGTGGTCACAGCTCCAAGTTGCTAAGCTCCTTCTACTTTCATGCAGCCCAGCGTTGAAAACCCATAGAAGAACAATGCATACATCCATAAAAGAAATATTGTTGATCAGTTAATAAACTCCACTTTTACAATTTAGTAAGTCACGCAATTGTGTTAATGTGTTTGTTTTTTGGTGAGGTAACAATGGCAAATGTGTGGTAAAAGTGTATGACTTAATTTTTTTACATCGTGTACTACGATTAAACATTTCTTCAAACTTTGGCTTCCTGTTTCCTTTGATCTCTTCTTAATTTTTTTCATCAGCAAAATGGTTCGCTGTACAATGATGTGTACATAGTATCGCAAATCACCTTTTAACTGTGGCATTTTGTTGGTTGCCATAGTTTACTAAATAAACAAAGTTTAATAACCAATAAATAAAAGCTGACCATTGTAAGCACCTCTGCCAGTGTTAAATGGTTTGTGTCAATCCACTAACTGCTACCTTTGCTGGACAGCTTGGTCTGTTAAAAGAAGTTAAAATATAACAGACGTGGGGGTTTGTTCACACTCGCAGTGGAGTTTGATGCCCTCTGAAGAGCTATCTGGGTTCGGAAAGCTTTTCAGAGGACATTTGACCAGCAGTAAGCAGGCGATATATTGCCTCCTCACCACCTGATTTAACCCTATAATTCCACACTAGTGCCCCATTGAACTCAATGGACAAGTTTGACAAGCAGTGCCACTTGTCAAATTCTGCACCCTATGTTATAAATGCCATGGCTGTGAAGAAAAGCATCACTGAAGTGTTATGTGAACAGCCCTGTCCGGCTGTTATTTTACAGTTGTGGTGGGCAGCTGGGGAGCAGTAAAACGGCAACTCTAAACCCTGTATTTACCTTTTTATCCCCCCCCCCCCCCCCCCGACTGCCTGTCTTTCAGGCCAGATCACCAGGTGAAAATGAAGAGGTAAAAAAAGAGAACTAGTGCAGCCACCACATCTAAGGATTGGTAAGCAACAATATATTACACTTTTGTTCTTGGGTTAAATATCGCTTTAAGCTTACGATTTTATGCTCCACCAGCAAATGTATATCAGTGACCAAAGTCTTATAAATGCAAGGTTTATTCGTATTAAAACACCAAAAGCCAAAAACCTTTGTGCCAGTTCTGGCTTAAAAAAAAAAAGCCTCAAGTGCCGGTTCACATTTGTGCGCTCTGCGATATCGCATGTGATTTGCACCACACTGCAGTGCAAATCACATGCGATTTCCATGCGATGTGATATCAGTCATACAGATAGCGTTGCATTCAGACCAAACTAGCACAGGACCCTTTTTTTGGTCCACACCAGAATCGGATCGCATGGGTGTTCACGATTCCTTTCCGATCTGTCAGTACGCAGTACGATATGCGAGCTGAAATGGGGGTGTCATTAACATTGTATTGCCACCCCCAGCAAGTCGCATATGACAGTGTGAACTGCCGTGTGAGTCGGGTGCGAAGCGGGAACTCGCAGTGGATTTGCAGGGTTCCCACATTGCACAAGTGTGAACCGAGCCCGACAGCCAATTCTTCACATGTCGATTACCAAAATTGGCCGTTCATAAGAAAACTGATTATCTGTGTCTGATTAGTATAAGTAGTATAAGTATGGCAACAATGTAATACCTAATGTATGATGCATCAAGATTACTCCCAACCAACAGTAAATCTGGCCGTTCACTAGTAGATTTCCGAATGAACATTTGTATAAAAATTCTTGGTACATTCAATGACTTGATAAATGTCATTTGACTTTTAACCGCTTTAATACCAGGCACTTTTACCCCCTTCCTGCTCAGGCCAATTTTCAGCTTTCAGCGCTGTCACATTTTGAATGACAATTGTGCGGTCATGCAACACTGCACCCATATAAAATTTTGATAATTTTGTTCACACAACTAGAGCTTTCTTTTGGTGGTATTTATTCAGCACTGGGTTTTTTTTTTTTTTTGATAAATAAACAACTTCTATTTTGGTATAAAAATTTTCAAATAAATAATCTTTCTTCATAAATTAAGGCCAGAATGTATTCTGCTACATTTCTTTGGTGAAATTAACCCAAATCAGTGTATATTATTTAGTGTATATACAGTGCCTTGAAAAAGTAAATTCACACCCCTTGAAATTTTCCACAATTTGTCATGTTACAACCAAAAACGTAAATGTATTTTATTGGGATTTCATGTGATAGACCAACACACGGTGGCACATAATTGTGAAGTGAAAGGAAAATGATAAATGGTTTTCAATATTTTCAAAATATGTGAAAAGTGTGGCGTGCATTTGTATTCAGCCCCCCTGAGTCAATACTTTGTAGAACCATCTTTCTCTGCAATTACAGCTGCAAGTCTTTTTGGGGATGTCTCTACCAGCTTTGCACATCTAGAGAGTGACATTTTTTCCCATTCTTCTTTGCAAAATAGCTCAAGCTCTGTCAGATTGGATGGAGAGAGTCTGTGAACAGCAATTTTCAAGTCTTGCCACGGATTCTCAATTGGATTTAGGTCTGGACTTTGACTGGGCCATTCTAACACATAATTATGCTTTGAGCTAAACCATTCCATTGTAGCTCTGGTTGTATGTTTAGGGTTGTTGTCCTACTGAAAGGTGAACCTCCACCCCAGTCTCAAGTCTTTTGCAGACTAGAGTTTTAGGTTTTCTTCTAAGATTGTCCTGTATTTTGGCTCCATCCATCTTCTCATCAACTCTGACCAACTGTTCCTGCTGAAGAAAAGCACCCCCACAACATGATGCTGCCACCAGCATATTTCACAGTGGGGATGATGTGTTCAGGGTGATGTGCAGTGTTAGTTTTCCACCACACATAGTGTTTTGCTTTTAGGTTAAAAAGTAACATTTTGGTCTCATCTGACCAGAGCACCTTCTTCCACCTTGTTCCTTGGCCTTCATGGCCTTCATTTGTTCAAAAAGGTTCTCTAACAAACCTCTGAGGGCTTTGCAGAACAGCTGTATTTATACTGAGGCTAAATTACACACAGGTGGACTCTATTTACTAATTGGGTGACTTCTGAAGGCAATGGGTTCCACTAGATTTTAGTTAGGGGTATCAGAGTAAGGGGGGTTGAATACAAATACACGCCACACTTTTCAATTATTTATTTTGTAAAAAAATGTTGAACAGCATTTATCATTTCCACCTTACAATTATGTGCCACTTTGTGTTGGTCTATCACATAAAATCCCAATAAAATATGTTTACGTTTTTGGTTGTAACATGAGAAAATGTGGAAAATGTCAAGGGGTATGAATACTTTTTCAAGGCACTGTATATCTGAAAATCGATCAATCCTGATGTACTGATGGCCTATCTCATTTCTTGTGGCCCAAAAAATCCAGGACAGTACCGATATCCCCCAAATGACCTTTTTGGAAACTAGAAAGTCCAAGTCAGAGACATGGCAAGTTTTTTGAAGTTGTCATCTTTTGTCACAATTATTTGGAAAATAAAGATTTTTTTTAAATATACTGTCACCAGTGCAGTACAGCTTTACCATATAACTGATGTGCCGGTGATCAGGGACACTAACTGGTGACAGTATGTAAAAAAAAAAAAATGTGACCATTGCAATACAGTGCTACCACAGTAACATTGTGCTACTCTGTGAAAGTGATCAGGGTTTGTTTTTTTTGTTTTTTTACACTAATTTGACATTATGATTGCTTATATCACTGAATCTCATTGGTATAAGCAACCGTTTTTACTAAATAAAACTGGTTTATTCAGTGTCTTTTGTTATGATTAGCTGTGATTGGTCAAAGCTAATCACACGGTACAGAATGGCTGTGATTGGCCCTGTCTGTACCATGTGATCACTGTGACCAATCACAGCTAGCAACACAATTGTATACAGTTGTGCTCATAAGTTTACATACCCTGGCAGCATTTATGATTTCTTGGACATTTTTCAGAGAATATGAATGATGACACAAAAATTTTTCTTTCACTCATGGTTAGTGTTTGGCTGAAGCTATTTATTATGAATCAACTGTGTTTACTGTTTCTTTAAATCATAATCACAACAGAAACTACCCAAATGACCCTGATCAAAAGTTTACATACCCCAGTTCTTAATACTGTGTATTGCCCCCTTTAACATCAATGACAGCTTGAAGTCTTTTGCGGTATTTGTGGATGAGGCTCTTTATCTCCTCAGGTAAAGCTGCCCATTCCTCTTGGCCTCGAGTTCCTGTAAATTCTTGGGCTGTCTTGCATGAACTGCATGTCTGAGATCTGTCAGAAACCATGAATCAGACCGAGACAGAAGTACAGTTAAAATCACACTTGTTTAATAACAATAATAGTAAAAGGTAAACAGAGCATCGTAGTCAAAACATAGCCATAGTTCCGTAACCCAAACAGTCAGACAAGCCAGGACGTCAGGGAGCCAGAGATCAGGGTACTTCAGAACAGGCCAGGAAATCGGGAAACCAGAGAATCAGCGTAGTGGAACAGCAAGCAGGATCAGGAACCAGAAGGGACGTCAGCGAGTCTTTAACAGGTACACAGGAGAGAGTCTCTGGATGTGTTGACCAAGACGAAGGCAGAGATGCTCTGAACTGAACAGCTTAAGTAACCAGTAGGACTGACAAACAGGATATCATCAACAGGTGAGTCACTGTGGAGAGATTTAGAGCTGGCAATTAACCGAAAGCTGAGCGGCCTGCTCTGAGAAGGAAGGGCTGAGCCCAGCCTTGGCAGCACCCCCTCCCCAACGACCCCTCCCCCTCGAAGGACCACCGGGTTTGATGGGGAAAACGTCCATTGAAAGCACGGAGGAGGACAGGGGCATATACATCCGAAGATGAGACCCAAGAGCGTTCATCCGGACCGTACCCTTTCCAATGCACCAGGTACTGTATGCACCCACGAAACCTACGGGAGTCAACAATGGACTGTACTTCATACTCCTCATGGTTCTCAACCCATACTGGGTGAGGACATGACACCGAGGTGGTGAAGCGGTTGCAGACCAAAGGTTTTAATAAGGAGACATGGAATACATTTGAGATACGCATATTGAAAGGAAGGTCTAAAGCGTAAGCCACTGGGTTAATCTTGCGCAGAATAGGGAAAGGCCCAATAAACCGAGGAGCCAACTTCAGTGAGGAAACACGGAGTCAGAGGTTGCGAGATGACAGCCAGACCCTGTCCCCAACCTGGTAGGAAGGTGCAGGCAGGCGTCTGCGGTCAGCATGGAGTCTGTACCTATCATTGGCATGTCGCAAGGCCTACTGGACTTGTACCCAAGTGGCACCAAGACCACGGAGATGTTCCTCTAATGCAGGAATGCTCTGCGGAAAACAAATGAGTCAGGCAGCATGGATGGTTGGAAACCATAGTACGTCATAAATGGGGAAAAAAGAAGCATAATTCAAGGCACTATTCTTGGCAAACTCCGCCCAAGATAAGAGATCTGACCAGTTGTTATGATGGTCAGAAATATAGCAACGTAGAAACTTCTCCAAGGACTGGTTGGCTTGTTCTGCGGCCCCATTATACTGTGGGTGATACGCAGAATAGAAAGCTGAATTCCCAACTGTGCACAAAAGGCTTGCCAGAACCGGACACAAACTGTCCGAGGCGATCACCTTGGGTAGCTCATGTAAGCGAAAGATCTCTCGAGCAAAAATGGAAGCCAGTTCCTTAGATGTGAGCAACTTCTTAAGTGGAATACAATGAGACATCTTCGAGAACTGATCAACCACCATAAGGATAACTGTGTTGCCCTGAGAGTTGGGTAACTCCACAATGAAATCCATGGACAGGTGTGTCCAAGGCCTCTCTCTATTGGGTATGGGTTGTAGGAGGCCCACTGGAAGGTCTCGTGGTGTCTAAAACCTCGCACACACGGTATGATTGTTGGCAGGGGATTGTCAGACTGCTGTCCTAAAATCTTACCGTTGGTACGCTCCTTTTGACAATTATTGTCCAACTTTCGGCCAACAAATGTTGGATGACAGGCTATTAAATTTTCGGCGGACAATGGTTTGACGTCAGATTTTCGTATGGTCAGTACACAAATCCGTCACACAAAAGTCGAAAGTACAAACACGCATGCTCGGAATCTATGCTCACTAAACACGAAATTAGCAGAAGGGGCCCAAAGGGTGTGCCAACACAGGAGCATACACAAAGGCAGCCTTGAGACTCTCAAAGGCCTTAATGGACTCCGGAGACCAACTCTGTGGGTTACCCTCCTTTCTGGTCATATCAGTCAGGGGCTTGACCAGAGATGAGAAGTTTTGATAATAATTGGCAAAGCAAAGAAAACGTTGCAGAGGATGTAAACCCACAGGTTGGGGCCACTGTGGGACTGCTGAAAGTTTCTCTGGGTCCATCGAAAAACTGGCAATGGAAATGACATAACCCAGGAATTTAACCTGTTCACGATGGAACTCGTACTTCTCCAATTTACAATAGAGATTGTTCTCTCTCGGCTTCTGAAGCACACGACAGACATCTGTGTGGTAGCTCTCTATGGACTTAAAAAAAATTAGGATATCGTCGAGATAAACTGCCACACATAGCTGCAACAAATCTCAGAGAACATCGTTCATACATTCCTGGAAATCTGCCAGAGCGTTGCAAAGGCAAAATGGCATTACAAGGTACTCATAAGGGCCTGTTCTGGTATTAAACACCGTTTTCTATTCGTTGCCCTTCTTGATCCTCACGAGATTGTATGCTCCTCTCAAATCAAGCTTTGTGAAAACCGTTGTTCCCTTGAGGCGATAACTCCGTAATCAACGGAATTGGATAAGTCTTCTTCTTCACAAAGAAGAAAATGGCACCAGCAGGGGACGAGGACCTGTGGATGAATCCTCAAGAGAGCGCATCTGCAACATACTCCTCCATGGCCTTATCCTCCGAGACCGACAAAGGGTAAACCCGGCCACGAGGGGGTATGGCACCAGATTGAAGGTCAATTGAGCAATCATACGACCGGTGTGGAGGCAAACTACCAGCTTGACCTTTGTGAAAGAGATCGCTAAAATCATGGTACTCCTCCAGCAGGGAGGAGAGTGAAGAGGTGCATAGGACCTTGACACATTCTGGAAACATGTCTTGCTGCATTGTGGCAACCAGGAGAGAACCTCAGCATAAAGCCAATCAAAAGAGGGGTTGTGCCTCTGTAACCAAGGATAACCAATAACCAGCGGAAACATAGGTGAGGAAATAACTTGGAATTGGATTATCTCATGGTGAAGACCCCCTATGGCCATGGACAACGGAGCAGTCTCATGTTTCACATGGGCAGGCTGTAGAGGTCTCCCATCAAGAGCCTCAATGGCAAGTGGAGTGGCACGCAGCTGCAGCGGAATCGAGTGCTTAGAAACAAAGGCAGCATCAATGAACAGGCCTGCAGCCCCAGAGTCGATTAGAGCCTGAATCTCGACGGACGACTCAGACCAAGAAAGGGTAACCGGAACCAGGGGCTTATCCTTCTGGATAGGTGGCATTGTTTCGTCCACAGTTAAGGTCTGTTCATTACAGGGCCTCAAGGTTCGGATGTTCCCTGGGCGGGTAGGACAAGACTTCAAAAAGTGACCTGCCTGGCCACAATAAAGGCACAATCTCTCCCTCCTCCTAAGGGCTCTCTCATTAGCAGAGAGACGTGTGAAGCCCAAGTGCATAGGTTCACCTTCACTGACCGACTTGGTACCAGGAGGAGTGGGAGGTGAGAGAGGCAAGGGTGGGACTGCAAAGTTCGGAGACAAACGTTCAGGAGGCTTCCGCAAGCGCTACTTAAAAGAGAGTCTTTCTCTGAGTCTGGAGTTAATGAGGATGGCAAACGTGATCAACTTCTCCAGCTCAGTGGGTATATCTCGGTCTGCTATCTCATCTTTGATGGTATCCGAGAGACCATGAGAAAAAGCAGCCACGAGCGCCTTATTGTTCCACGCAACTTCTACTGTAATACTCGAGGCCGGTGCCTGCACAGAGACTGGAGCAGCAGCAGGGATGAGACTGAGATGGCCACTCCAGAAACTTAACCTAATTCTTCTGTAGCCAATGACAGGTCGACTTGGCCTTGTGTTTTGGACCATTGTCGTGTTGAAATGTCCAAGTACGTCCCATGCGCAGCTTCCTGGCTGATGAATGCAAATTTTCCTCCAGTATTTTTTGATAACATACTGCATTCATCTTGTTATCAATTTGACCAAATTTCCTGTGTCATTGTAGCTCACACGTCCCCAAGACTTCCATCCACCTCTGTGTTTCACAGTAGGAATGTTGTACCTTTCATCATAGGCCTTGTTGACTCCTCTCCAAATGTAGTGTTTATGGTTGTACCCAAAAAGCTCAATTTTGGTCTCATCACTCCAAATGACTTTGTGCCAGAAGGTTTGAGGCTTGTGTCTGTGCTGTTTGGAGTATTGTAAGCGTGATACTTTGTGGCATTTGCGTAGTAATGTGGCTTTCTTCTAGCGACTCGACCATGCAGCCCATCTTTCTTCAAGTGCCTCCTTATTTTGCATCTTGAAACAGCCACACCACATGTTTTCAGAGAGTCCTGTATTTCACCTGAAGTTATTTGTGTGTTTTTCTTTGCATCCTGAACAATTTTCCTGGCAGTTGTGGCTGAAACTTTAGTTGGTCTACCTGACCTGACCATGGTTTGGTTTCAACAGAACCCCTCATTTTCCACTTCTTGATTAGAGTTTGAACACTGCTGATTGGCATTCTCAATTCCTTGGATATCTTTTTATATCCCTTTCCTGTTTTATATGGTTCAACTACCTTTTCCAGCAGATCCATTTACCATTTTTTTGCTTTTCCCATGACTCAGAATCCAGAAACGTCAGTGCAGCACTGGATGAAAGATGCAAGGGTCTGTCAGGAGTCCAGAAACTCATTGACCTTTTATACACACACACTAATTACAAGCAAACAGATCACACCTTTAATAGCCATTCAAACCTCTTTGAGTCAACTTGTGTGCATGTTATCAGACCAAAATCACCAGGTTATGTAAACTTTTCATCAGGGTCATTTGGGTAGTTTCTGTTGTGATGATTTAAAAAGAGTAAACACAGTTGATTGATAATAAATGGCTTCAGCCAAACACTAACAATGAGTGAAAGAAATGTTTTTGTGTTATCATTCATATTCTCTGAAAAATGGCCAAGAAATCATAAATTCTGCCAGGGTATGTAAACTTATGAGCACAACTGTACAATGAAAGGAAGCCAACCATTATTTACAATTGTAATGTGATCTGCTGTAATTGCTCACAGCGATCACGTTACTGGCAGCCGGCTGGTACACTGATCAGTCATCGGCTGTGTCCGGTGGTCACCGTACCGTAAGTGACAGATCGCGCAGCTGCATGGCCCCGCGACAGGCGCGTTCTAGAAGTCATAAGATGTCCTCCCAATACAACAGTGCTCCTGCCCAGCCATCATTGTACTATAGGCCGGATGGGAAGGTGTTAACAAGCGATTTTGGAATGATTGGACTTTACCAAACAAAAAAACACACTCGCTAGTAAAAATGTGTTCATTCGAGGAAAGATTTTCCCATCCTGCTCCTTCAATGTTTCTCGCCACTGTGGTCAAAAAACAAATGTCAATATGACCCCAAAAATCAAACAAGTGTTCTTAAACCGAAAAATGTCATATCAAATCCTCCTAGTGTGGCGAGTTGAACATTGTGGTGTAAACCCTGACACAGAGCCACCCGCTCCCATTTATAGCTCAGAGACCTCCAGTGTGGACAAATTATACACATTATACATCAGATATAAACAATATGAACTATAAAATAACTGCATTTCATAGCCTGGCATGCAATTTTCTCGGGATGTATATAATTTCATGTGTGGGATTATTTATATAAAAACATTGACTCATGTATTTTTATCCTGCAATCTACACGACATAATGTACAATTCATTGCTGGGAGAAGCTTCCCTTTATTGCTGAGGCTCTCTGTGATGACAGTTGAAATTTATAGTTTAATGCTAGACACAAATAGTGATATTTACTGTGTGAAATGCGCAACTAAATCATTACGTCCTTAGATCAGAATTCACACTGTTGTGGTATGTTTATGTGCATTGTGCTAAGGTAGCCCCTTCATTTGTGTAGACTGCCTAGCACACCAAATTGCATCAAAAATTACATGTACTGCTTTTTTTGTAACGCAGAGCACCACATGTCTTTTACCGTGCGTTGTGTTGTGCTGCAATAAACATTGTTTGACGCAGTGCTTTGAGGTGCCATTTTGCCAAATCTCCCCCCCCCTCTTAAACTTTTGGAGGGGAGGTGGACCTGGTTTAAACAAACTTATGAGGTCCAGGCAGTAAAAAAAAATTTACAGCAGAGGTCCGAATCACATGTTTAACTCCCAATGGCGCCTCTGCACAATGGCAAACATGGCACGTTTTTGCAAGTTCCATAGCACATGGTGCCACAGTACCATGCAGCTTGGTACAACACAATTTTAAAACAAAATTACTGTCCTCGGGCCCCCCTTCACATTCTTGTCCTCGGCCTGTCTTTATATCACCCCCCTACTTTAAATTGCAGTTCCCAGACCCCCTTCATATTACCCCCCTTCACATTCCTGTCCTCACCCCTTTATAGCACCCCACTTCAAATTCCTATCCTCACTCCCTTTATAGTTCCTCTCCTTCCCATTGCAGTGCCATGAGCATTAAAAAAATAAAAATGACTTTGAGGGTCATAGCTCGGTGACCAGGGGTCCTACCCCACCACTGGTCAAAATTTGGGGCTCCTATCATCTATGGTTCCAGAGATACGGGGCTCCTTGCTCAGCCTGTCAGAAGCTAAATACAGAGCAGCCAGTTTAAATACAAGCTGGCACACTCTGTTTGCAGCAGACTGAGAGGATGAGCTCACAGTGCCTCTCCTCACTTCTTGTCAGAGGCACTTAGCTCAATGGACAGCTTCAAGTTTTCGACCAATGGTAAAGTACCATGGCCCAAGCTGTCCAATAAAAATGCTGCAGTGGAGGCACGCCTCTCACTGCAGTGTCATTGAATGAATGAATGAATGAAGTGACTTGTATAGCTCTACCTATGCGAACTGAATCGCCTCAGGGTGCTTTTTGCCACCAGTGTCAATCTGCGGCATAGCGCGGTCCTTTTACCCCGTAGGGTCCCGACGCGCTTAGGAGCACATACACATAGACATACACATATTATGGCCAATTATTTTTGGGGGGGGGGCATGTGTCTGAGAGACAAATACTCCCTTCCAGCCCAGCCCTCTTTACTAGAAGGAAAAAAAATATGTGCTTACGTTTATAAGATTTACCCATAATCCCATGTTTTTCTTGCACAGTTAAGAGGAAGAATGAGAATCTGCTGCTGAAAAGGTACAAGTTAAATCATATATTATTATGCTATATGTTATGAGATAATTGATTATTTATCTATTTACTGTGAAATTACTGGTTTGAAGTTATAACTTCAAACTTCAGTAATTTGAAAATATAGTAAATTACCTTAAAAATAATATATAATTATTTGTATATTACTTATTTATGGTAATTAACCCCTTGCCTCTCAGGCCAATTCTGGCACTTCTCTCCTACATGTAAAAATCATATTTTTTTTTGCTAGTAAATTAATGAAAAGATGATGTTACACCAAGTAAATAGATACCTAACATGTCACGCTTTAAAATTGCGCACACTTGTTGAATGGCGCCAAACTTCAGTACTTAAAAATCTCCATAGGCGACGCTTTAAACATTTTTAGATGTTTAGAGTTACAGAGGAGGTCTAGTGCTAGAATTATTGCTCTTGCTCTAACGTTTACGGCGTATGTAACCTGTGTGTATCTGGCTCTGATACTAGCCAGTGCCTCACCAGCCACTGACCTTACCGCACGTCCCTGCTTTATAGTACCCCCCTTCACATTGCAGTCCTCAGCCCCACTTCATATTTCTACCCTCACCCGCTTTATAGTACCCCTCCTTCACACTGCAGTCCCCAGCCCCCCTTTACATTCCAGTCCTCACCCCCTTTATAGTACCCTTCCTTCACATTGCAGTCCTCAGCCCCCCTTCACATTCCTGTGCTCACCCCCTGACATCCTTTGTCCTTCATAACAGTACAAGAGCCCTCTTCCCTGTCCTACCTTATACAGAGCTGAGGACAGGAGGCACAGCAGGTGACATTGGAAGCAGCTGACATCGGATGTGCAGCAAAACAATGGATGGAGGGAAGGAGCTGCCCCAGATAACTGACTGGTTGCTAGAATGCAGGGCAGTCCTAGCAACCAGTCAGTTAACTGTACCAGCTCCCGCGCTCTGTTTATTGCTGTGCTGCTCTTCCCATGTCAGCTCTGCAAAGACAACAGAGCTAGTGGCGGCTGAGAGGAAAAAGCGGAAAACTAAATGGCGTGACTGCAGTGGGTCCGGATGGGACATTGACTCATTTAGGACCCAGATCGTGGTCCGCTGTTTAGTGATGCCTGGCCTAGATGATCCAAGCAGAAGTTCGCCCCCTCCTCCCCTTCCTCTTTGCCCACAGCCTCTTTGTATACTTCACAGGTCCCCAGAAGGCTGCGGAACCATTCACACAGAGCAGTGCGATCCATGCACACACAGTGAGAAGCCGGCTATGAAGCTGCAAGTCACAGCCAGCTTTCCACAGTTACCATGATGGCGCCGGGGGGCCCGAAGGCCAGTGAAGAACTAGCCTGGATGAGGACAGAGCTAGATCCCTGGACAGTTAAATGTCCTTTTAATAAAAGTTGGCACCTACAGTATTTGTAGTTGCTGACTTTGAATTGTTTTATTTGTGGGGGGACTGAAGAACCACTTTAAGACACAACAGTGTGAGTCCGAATACGGGAAGAATGGCGAAACGCCAAAAAACGCACGGCAACTGAGGTTAAAACAGGCATCACATAGCTACTTTTCAAGACGTCTCTAAAAAGCATTCTGAATGAGGAGTCAGTCCGCACTTAGCATAATAGTGGACATACACACTTCTTTTCCGATCAACCTCTCCCTAGAGGAACACTCGATCGATATTCGATAAGCCAATGGTTGCCACACATGGGAAGTGGAGTTTGATGGATAGTTGGAAGATATTATTGGAAGTTATCCATCTTATCTCATTTTCCACCATGCAACCTCATAATTCGACCAATTGAAATACAGGCAAATTTATGACCGAATCATCCCAGTGCTACCGATTGACGCAAAATGATGGTTGACTGCTTGATCAAATAAAGGTCTAAATTGATTGAGAAGGGAGTGATGGCTATTTGATCAGTTTCTGATTGAATTGTTTTGATCAAATTGCACATCGATCAGATAATAACATTGAAGCGTTGTATGCCTGTGATGGGACTGACCGTTTTCTATACAATCTGTACAATCTTCTTAGATCTACCATCAACTATGTAGTGCAAGAGCCTTTCTGATATGAATTGAATAAGCTTAGGTTTGCCCTCATATTACATTTTTTGGTAACTCTAAAGCAGGGATCTCCAAACTACGGCCCTCCAGCTGTTGCGGAACTACACATCCCATGAGGCATTGCAAAACGATGACATTCACAGACATGACTAGGCATGATGGGAATTGTAGTTCCTGAACAACTGGAGGGCCATAGTTTGGAGACCCCTGCTCTAAAGGATATTCTATAGAAATGGTGAAGTAATATATAGTGTATGGCCAGTCTAATCGGTTTTACCACCCCTTTTACTCAACTCAGTGGCTGGGGGTGGGCTTGTTCACATTCGACAGCACTACCCCCTGTTGTGTACGGCAGGCAGTACCGCCACGAAAGCCAACTATTCAAGTGAACTGGGCCATACTGCAACCACCATGCAGCCTTGTGCAATGCATGTAGTTGGGTTGCAGTGGTGTGGGCTTTTCGGTGTTAAAACAAGTGGTGAGGAGGTGACATATAATTTTCCAGCCACACAAGTCAGACACCCTCTGAAAAGCAATCCACCATGGATGACTTTTTAGAGGTATGCCAAAGGGCTGCTACTAGTGTAAATAAGGCCCTATTTTTACTTGTTCCTGTTTTTCTTTCTCTCTCATCCTCTGTCTTCTCTCTGCTCCTTTTCTTTTCTCTCTCTTACTTCGGCATAAAATTTTACATACAATGTTTCCTAATCACATGTCCCTTTAACTGGGACAAGCATAAGTGTATTGTAAGACAGTGGTACAGTATACCAGTTTGCACCAGGTACCACCACTTGAAGGATGCTGCTTAGGAATAGTGGCATGCAGGGAGGGGCTGCAGATGCTTGAGCACTTGCACTTTGTTCTGCTGCCCCCTCACAAAAGGGATGGCACCCAAACTGTGAACTTCTGTTGATTACTGCAGTCCCATGTGTCACTTTTGTAGCTGCTTATGTCGTTTACGAAATACCCCTCCGGTGGTTCTTGTGAGAATCAATAGTCAACATCGCTATGTCACTTCCTTGTTCTCACAGGAGTTCATGGCCAGTTTCATGTATTGGAGCTGCTGACTAGCAAAATGCTTACAAGAGGGGAAGTCAGGATCGCCCGAGGTCTGCGTGAGAGGTGGTGGTGGTCAAAGGTTAAAAATCCACTGAATCAGCAATGCTTCACACCTCCTCTCCTCCACCCCCATTACCAATAATACATTTCTGCTCTCTCCCTGCACTGACTGCACACTTCTCCTACAGCATCAGCTATGCACATCTCCTCTTCCCTGCTTACAGCGTCAACTGTGCACTTATATTACCCACCAACACTTACCTTCCGATTCTTTACCTTCAGAGTCAGCTTTGCACTTCTCTTTGCCTCCAGCGCTGACCATGCAGTTCTCCTCTCCTCCCCCTCAAGCGCCAGTCATAAACTTTATCCTTTTCCCCATTACCAATCTACTACTTATTTACCTCTAGAGCTAATCTTGTACTTATCATGTCATCTGCTTACAGCATAAAATATGCATGTATCCTCACCAACACCAACCTTGCACTTCTCCTCCACTTCCAAAGTCAACCTTGCGTTTCTTATTCACATCCAGAGCCAAACTTGCATTTCTTCCTCACTTCCAGAACTAACTGTGCACTTCTTCATCTTCAGAGCCAACCTTACGCTTCTCCTTCACCTGTAGTGTCAACCTTGCCCTTCTCCTTCACCTCCAGAGCCAACCTTGTACTTCTTAACCTCCAGAGCCAACCTTACACCTCTCCTTCACCTGTAGAGTCAACCTTGCACTTCTTCTTCACCTCCAGAGCTAACCTTGCACTTCTTCTTCACCTCCAGAGCTAACCTTGCACTTCTTCTTCACCTCCAGAGCTAACCTTGCACTTCTTCTTCACCTCCAGAGCTAACCTTGCACTTCTTCTTCACCTCCAGAGCTAACCTTGCACTTCTTCTTCACCTCCAGAGCTAACCTTGCACTTCTTCTTCACCTCCAGAGCTAACCTTGCACTTCTTCTTCACCTCCAGAGCTAACCTTGCACTTGTCCTTCACCTTCAGAGTCAACCTTGCATTTCTCCTTCACCTCCAGAGTTAAACTTGCACTTCTTCTTCACCTCCAGAGCCAACCGTGCACTACTTCTTTACCTCCAGAGCCAACCATGCGCTTCTTCTTCACCTCCAGACTCAGAGCCAACCTTGCATTTCTTCTTCACCTCCAGAGCCAACCCTGCAACCTCTCCTCTTCCTCCAGAACTGACCATGCAGTTCTCCTCTCCTCCACCCCAATATTTCACCCCCTCTCCTGTTCCTGTGACAACCCAAAAATGTTTTCCATCCATTTCTGTACCAGAGACAATGGCCACCAGGACCAATAGTGAGGGTGAATCTCATAAACAGGGATGCAAACAGCAAAAAAAAACAAAAAACAACCTGACAATGGCTCTAATCCTTCCACATGCTATACAAAACTAATAAAATGTATACACTTTACCTACAAATATAAAAATATAACATTTTATAGTATAGTAATAAATTTACAGAAAAACTATTGGTGTCCTTTTCAGAAAGAAGGTTGACAGTGAATTTATTTCCTACATGTCATAGCTTATCATTACAGCCCTAAAATAGGATTATTTCCCTTAAAGAGCACCTTCTGTTTTCAGCTCTTCCCGGCAATTGCTGCATTCCGTGAATCCCTGCTAGTCTGTGCGTCAAACTGGACAGGACAGGTCAGGTCTCCAGCAGGTGATGCATGTTGTGCCCTAAGGCAGGCTCGCCAGAATTATTGCACTGGAAATCATCCATCGGTTGATTTAAAACCTTTTCCCGGCACTGCTCACCTGGAGCCATTGAGCATTTTTTTTTTAATTGATCGTTATCTCTTATCTCCTCTGATGTCTATCAATCAGTTGGGAGTCACGTATCATTTTAATATCATTTAATAGCAATTACCCAGAAGATTTTACCCCCTTCATGACCAGGCCATTTTTTGCTATTTAACATTACACTACTTTTAACTGGTAACTGTGCAGTCAGCAACACTGTACACAAACAAAGTTTATATCATTTTTTTCACACAAATATAGCTTTCTTTTGGTGGATTGTGTCCACCACTGGGTTTTTTTTTCTTTTTGCAGTATAAACAAAAATAACTTTATTTTTTACTTTCTGCTGCAAAACATATCCAATAAAAAAAATAGAATTTCTTCATAAATTTTAACCAAAATATATTCCGCTACATGTCTTTGATAAAAAAAAAAAAAATTCCAAGAAGTGTATATTGATTTGCGTCTATAAACTATGATATATATATATACTGGATTTTTTTGTTATTTTTTTATACTTATAATGATACTGCGGTGGTGTGGCGGAAAATTTGACACTAACTGATGCTGAAGGGAACTGACTTACTGCTGACATCATCAGTCAGTGACATTAATACAGTAATAACACTATACACTGTCATTGTACTGACGACACAGGCTGGGAGGGGCTTAACATATAGGGCGATCAAGGGGTTAAAGGCATGCCTAGCTATGTGTAATGTGTTAAGTGTGCTGCTTTTACTAATAGATCTCTTTGTTTCTCATCCCTGCTTTGTTCCCTCTGTACAGAACTCTGTGTTGATTGTCAACACAGAGCTCTGGGCTGTGATTGTACATCAGTAGGTCCGGCCGTGAATCATTGGCTGGAATTTGCTGACAGACTCCCACTGTATTATCACAGCGGGTGCGCCCTAAACCTGGAAGCAGGCAGTGACGCACGTATACATTGTTTTACCTGTGCCAGCCACCCATCTGCAGTACATTGCGGGCAGGTGTTCTGCAAGTGTTTCATTTTTCTTTCTTGCTACCAGGCAAATCATGACATCAGAGTAAAGCTGGCCACACACACAAATATTTCTTGCTCTGTGGGCTGAACCAAAGAAATCAAACAAATTCCATTATACATGCTGACAGACGAATCTCCCACTGATTACATTTTGACACCAACAATACCACATCAAAATACCTAAACAGTGCCTGCATCTGATTGGGCGCAGGTGATGTTTGGTCAACAATTTTCCACCCAGCTCCTTAAAATTTTCAGTCAAAGGATGTGGGACGGAGTGGTGCCAACAAGGCCACCCACTGAAGGATTTTTGGCCGGTTTTTCAGTACTGCCCAAAATTTGCTCAGTGTATGGCTAGTTTAGGAAAACAATACTAATTATCTGATATATCAGTCTGTGAAAATAAACAAAGAATATACACTTCCTGGGCCATGTACACACAGGGGTTGGCACATTCACCGGCACCTTTATTAGGTACACCTCTACAATTGCTTTGTGACACAAATTGCCAATCAGCCAATCACATGGCAGCAACTCAATACATTTAGGCAATCTAGATGTGAAGACGACTTGCTTAATTTCAAACCGAGAATCAGAATGGGGAAGAAAGGAGATTTAAGTGACTTTGAATGGTTTTCGTTGCCAGATGGGATGATCTGAGTATTTCAAAAACTACTGATCTACTAGGATTTTCATGCACAACCATCTCTAGAGTTTACAGAGAATGGTCCAAAAAAGAGAAAATATCCAGTGAGCGGCAGTTGTGTGGACGAAAATGGGCAGACTGGTTTGAGATGATAGAAAAGCAACAGTAACTCAAATAACCACTCATTACTACCAAGGTATGCAGAATACCATTATTGAACACACAACACATCGAACCCTGAAGCAGATGGGCTACAGTAGCAGAAGACCACACTGGGTGCCACTCCTGTCAGCTAAGAACAGGAAACTGAGGCTACAATTTGCACAAGCTCACCAAAATTGAACAATAGAAGATTGGAAAAAACGTTGCTGTCTCGATAACCGCTGCAACATTCAGATGG
This sequence comes from Lithobates septentrionalis, assembly GCA_037952835.1. Classification (NCBI taxonomy): domain Eukaryota; kingdom Metazoa; phylum Chordata; class Amphibia; order Anura; family Ranidae; genus Lithobates; species Lithobates septentrionalis. Next base: position 1,004,124 of record JBBDGP010001390.1, read on the forward strand.
TCGGGTCAGAATTTGGCTTAAACAACATGAAAGCATGGATCCATCCTGATTTGTATCAACAGTTCAGGCTGGTGGTGGTGTAATGGTGTGGGGGATAATTTCTTGGAACATTTTGGGCCCTTAGTACCAACTGAGCATCGTTTAAATGCCACGGCCTACCTGAGTATTGTTGATGACCATGTCCATCCCTTTATGACTACACTGTACCCATGGCTTCTTCCAGCAGGATAATGCACCATGTCACAAAGCTCAAATCATCTCACCACTGGTTTCTTGAACATGACAATGAGCTCACTGTACTCCAATGGCCTCCACAGTCACCAGATCTCAGAGCACCTTTGGGATGTGATGGAATGGGAGATTTGCATCATGGGTGTGCAGCTGACAAATCTGCAGCAACTATATCATGTCAATATGGACCAAAATCTCTGAGGAATGTTTCCAACACCTTGTTGAATCTATGCCACGAAGAATTAAGGCAGTTCCCGAAGGCAAAAGGGGGTCCAACCTGGTACCAGCAAGGTGTACCTAATAAAGTGGTCAGTGAGTGTATAAGAGCCCTGAGCGGCTGAATGTCTTTGTTTAGATGGGTGGTAAAACTGTGACTCAATCGCCTACCTTAACTGCCCCCTGTCTGCACATCTGAATGAGCTCCAGTTTGCAAATGTTAAAGGCATAGTTCACCTTTTCCAAAAGTTTAATAAATCCTCCCACGTGACAAAAAAAAATGCTCCTTTAATAAATTGTCTGCAATGTGTACAATGCACAGACTCCTGCAGGCTCTACCCCCTTAGGTCCGTACAGAGGTCCTGTTAAGGGTCTGGAGAGGGTAAATGATGGACTACAAGTGCAGTGGTGGTCCCCACTCTTGTGCAAAATTGAGATCTACGAGTTCTTTTGCCGTGGTGGCAGTCGAGACATTTGTAGTCTTTCCATTTACAGATCTTTAAATACAGGTGCAACACAAAACATGGTCACAAAGGTGAAGGAAGCCTTTAACCCCTTGGAGCCGGTGTCTTCTTAAGGGGTTTAGGATCATGTGACCGCTGTGGTCACGTGATCAGAAAGCTCCCAATGGCAAGCAACAATCAGGAACTTTCCGTTAGGTAACCGTGCCCGTAGTGCACAGGGCACGTGCTCTCAGTATAGCTGTATTTGCACTAATTCACGGAGATATGCATCCACCTGGCGCCAGGGCCCACCGAGAGGCCGCATATATGCGTGCGGCCGGTGCCAAGAGGTTAAACAGATCATCTTTTAGATTGTAATCTATATTGAGCAGGGCCCCCTGATTCATCCTGTATTGAATTGTATTTTAACTGTTCTGTCTACTCTTATGTTGTAAAGCGCTGCACAAACTGTTGGCATTATATAAGTCCTGTATAATATAAATAGGAGCGCTGTCAGTTTAAACAGAGCCTGTCGTTCTAAAGAAATCCAAATGGCAGGTCACTGCAATAGAATAACTATTATACTCACCTCTGTGGCAGCCCATGACAAATGCATTACATCTGTTCCATTGCAGCCTTTACCAGACTTTTCAGCATTGGACACTTCCAGGAGTGTCGGATTCCTGTGTCCCCTGCTGCATGGAGTGGTTTCTTCCTCCAAGCCCTTCATCACCACATGACTCAAGATGTTAACAAGGACAGACAAGACTTTGTGACAAAGTCAATTTTATTGTATTTAAACTGTTGTTGAGAAAGGCACAACTAATGTAATTGCATTTTTGGTGATTGTTTTTTGTTTGAAACCCATTGAAGCAGAAAGTTACCAGAGAAGGTCATTTTTTCTGTCACAAGGACTCAAATTTTGCTTTTAAATAGTACAGCCAAAAGCGAAAATTTAAGTGACTATGATTTTTTTTTTCTTTTTTAGACAAAAAAAAAAGAATAAAAATCTGAGTGACTAAAAAGTTCTTTTCTTCAATTATATATATATTGCTGAAATTTAAAATTTTGGCCAGAGCTCTCCTTTATGTATTTACTTTTTAGTGCTCACTGACCCCATCTCCAGGCCAACTCCTGCAGTGCAGCGGATGGCATCGCTTAGCAGGTAACGCTGAAATTGGCTGCGAGGCCCGAGCAGTATAAAGAGCTGACACGCATTTCTCCAAATAAGAAGCTTGATTTTATTTTGCTTGGTCTGCTCTGTGTTTGTCTATCTTGAACAGCCTGACAGGCGGTTATTTACAAATCTGTTTCTGACCAGAAAAGCCACAACATGGTATAAACGTCTTTACTTGTCTATTCAAGTTTGCACAACACTACGGGGCAATAAATCTTCGCCTAATGAAGAGCGTACAATGAAGCCAGCTCACCGGACACACCGGCCAATGAATCCCGATATAGTTCAGCTTTTCAGCCTTCTCAGTGTGACACTGGAAACAAACCCCTAATTACCTGCTCTTGGCATCGCTGCACAAAATAGCTTTTTTGTGGACAAAAAATGTATTTTGGACAACTACATAGCGTAACGTTCCTGAAATTGATGGAGTGTAAGGATCGTTTGGTGCTTTTTATTCCTGCATGTCTCCTATTTGCATTGGATTCGGAAGATTTAGGAGTACATCAGGGGAAGACTTTGTGACCTTTGTAGAAAAAACACACATTTGTAAAGTGAATGCTCACCAGTAGCAATAGAAGGTCGCCCGGTGTGCAAAGTAAACCCCCCAAACGTATCCTATTCAAATGTACCTTGCCTTAGGAGCTGCTCCTTTATAGTAATAATGCCCAAACGTGGGCCTGAGCATGACGGGCAGTTCTTCACCATTCACAGGTTTTGCTTTACTTCTTCCACTCAGATGAACATTTAGCATTTTAATCAGAAAAGGATTATCAGAACAGAATAAGCACTCTGGCCAATTTCATGACCCTTACCCTTAGAAGCAATCAAAACACAAAGCTTGGTGTTTTTTTAATGCTTTTGATTTTTAAAAATACAATAAGAACTTGGACTGTGAGCATAATTTGTTCCGGAAACATTCTTGTAATCCAAAGCACTCGTATATCAAAGCAAATTTTCCCTGAAGAAATAATGGAAACTCAGATAATTTGTTCCACAGCCATGTATTCATAAGTCCTTCAGTTTATAGTCCATATAAAAAAGATTATAGGAGTGTGATAGTTTGTGTAACCATAATGTCCACCATAATGTCCATCCACAAATGGAAGCCTCCACAAGGGGATTAGAAGCAAAATCCAGCTGAAGCTACAGATTATAAATAAGAAGAGAGGCACTTCTAAGTGTAGTAATATGGTTACATTTAATGAAGGTACAACATTTAGCAACTCACATGGGTGATGATTAAAAGAGACACATCTAAGTATGCAGGAATTCAGGGTAAAGCTGTGCACATAGACCATCTTCCGCACCGCCGGCTCTCACTGCTGTCAGTCTGCAATCGTGACCGGGAAGACTACCCTGCAGTAGAGCGATCTGAAAGCAAGGCTTTATTTGCTCGTTAAGCACAGCATGGAAGGGAGGACGTAGATAGTGGTGCGGAGGATGATCTGTGAACAGCTTTCTGTTTTAATCATCAACCATGTGAGTTGCTAAATGTTGTATCTTCATTAAATGTAACCATATTGCTACACTTAGAGGCGCCTCTCTTCTCTTTTATACTCTGTTGTGACGTGACGCCACTTGTATATCAAGACATCTGTCAGGGCTGGGCTCAGCCCTTCCTTCTCTGAGCTGGCCGCTCAGCTGTCGGCTAATTGCCAGCTCCTATCTCTCCACAGTTACTCACCTGTTGATGATATCCTGCTCGTCCGTCCTGCCTACTTAAGCTGTCCAGTCCAGATGATCTCTGCCTTCGCCTTGGTCACATCTCTAGAGACGCTCTCCTGTGTTCCTGTTAAAGACTTGCTTGTCTTCTGGCTCCAGATCGTGCTTGCTGTTCTACTACGCTCATCTCTGGCTCCCTGACGTTTTGGCTTGTCTGACTATCCATTCCGGTTCCTGAACTCTGGCTATGTTTTGACTATGTTTACTCTGTTTACCTTTTTTTTATTATTATTAAACAAGTGAGATTTAACTGTACTTCTGTCTCAGTCTGATTCATGGTTTCTGACAATATCGCTCGTTCATCAAGTCAAAATTTAAAATGTTGCTCGTCTTGCAAAACACTCACAGACCAAGTTATTCTCAATCGAAGGTTTTACTGTACATATCGGTCGCATGAAATGTACTTGCATGGGGCATGTTGGCATTGAAACTTTTTCTCCTGTGCACCAAGACTGAGAACATTGCCAAATTTTTAATTTCTGGCAAGTCAGCAGTGTTCGCTGTGTGCATTGCGAGGCTTCGTTTTCAACCCTAACTGGAGTGTACCTTTATTATATTTTTATTCTGAATAAATGGAGTGTAAGTGACATGATAAGGTATAAGTTAGAGCGTGGTCTATTGGAACTGACAGTAGGTATTTGAAAGCAGACTCCTACGCAGGTTGTCTGAAAAAAAAAAAAAATGCTGCGCTCCTCACTGAAAGCGCGCTGGAAATATATTCCGATTTATTATACGGGAATTGTTCACTTGGCTGCTTGTTATTTCCTTCAGACTCCCCACGGCAAAGCGAGTATGCCCTCTGGGGGTTTTCTGCTAACTTGGCTCTGCTACGCCGTGCATGTTTTCGCTCTTTCACACAAAATATCACATTGATACATTTTTTTTTCATCTTCTGTCTCAAGAAGGGGAAATTTACGGTGTCTTTTACATCAGGAAGTCTACTTTCCCCTGACGTTTTATAGCTTTGACTATTTGAAACATTTCAAACCCAGACAATAAATATTGTATGATTATTGTTCTCATATGGCTGGATTATGCATATGGGGTTTTTTTTTTCGGGTTTGCACTCTCATGTGCGGTTCATGGTACCGTTTATCATTGCAATTTTGGGGGAAAGGAACGTCTCTTAGTGCCTTTTATAAAACATACTTACGGTTTCTGAAAGATGTTAGTGTGATTTGTAGGCAAATCTAGAATTTAATAAAGGTTAATGGAGCTGCAAAATGTGTTTTTAAAATATTGCCCTCTTAAAACCAATGTGCTGCTGTTTGAACTATTACTGTCGATCTACATTCACCGGCCACTTTATTAGGTACACCTGTCCAATTGCTTGGTAACACAAGTTGCTAGTCAGCCAATCACATGACAGCAACTCAATGCATTTAGGCATCTAGACGTGGTGAAGACGATTTGCTGAAATTCAAACCCATGCATCATAATGGAGAAGAAAGAGCATTTATTTGACCTTGAACGTGGCATGGTTGTTGGTGCCAGATGGGCTGGTCTAAATATTTCAGGAACTGCTGATCTACTGGTATTTTCATGCTCAACCACCTCTAAGGTTTTCAGAGAATGGTTCAAAAAAGAGAAAATATCCAGTGAGTGGCAGTTGTGTGGATGAAAATGCCTTGTTGATGTCAGAGGAGAATGAGCAGACTGGTTCAAGATGAAAGGAAGGCATCAGTAACTCAAATAACCACTCATTGCTACCAAGGTATGCAGAATACCACCTCTGAACACACAACACATGGAACTTGAAGCAGATGGGATACAGCAGCAGAAGACCACTCCGGGTGCCATTCCTGTCAGCTAAGAACAGGAAATTGAGGCTACCATTCCCCAGGCTCAAAACTGGACAATAGAAGACTGGGAAAACGATGCCTGGTCTGAGTCTCGATTTCGGCTGCGACATTCAGTACACTTTGGGCCCCTTAGTACCAATTGGGCACAGTTTAAACACCACGGCCTACTGGATTATCATTGCTGACCATGTCCATCCCTTTATGACTACAGTGTACTCATCTTCTGATGGCTCCTTCCAGCAGGATAATGCACAAAGCTCAAATCATCTCACCACTGGTTTCTTGAACATGATAATGAGGTCACTGTACTCCAATGGTCTCCACAGTCACCAGATCTCAGTCCAATAGAGCACCTTTGGGATGTGGTGAAATAGGAGATTTGCATCATGGATGTGCAGCCGAGAAATCTGCAGCCACTGTGTGATGCTATCATGTCACTATGGACCAAAATCTCTTAGGAATGTTTCCAACACCTTGTTGATTCCATGCCATAAAGAATGAAGGCAGTTCTGAAGGCAAAAGGGGGTCCAACCCGGTACTAGCAAGGTGTACCTAATAAAGTGGACGGTGAGTGTATATGCTTCTTTTTATCTGTCTAAATATATCTAACTATGTATACGTGTGCATATAAGATAGCACAAGAGTCCTTTAAAGCTGAAATACAGGCAAGTACCATTAAAGCCAAAATTTCGTAAATTAAAAAAATCAGTACCTACATTTAATGAGAAGTGTTCCTTGTGCTGGTCAGGTATCCTAGTTAAAATCTTCCATCTCCTCCCTCTCTTCCCCCACACCCCTGCAGCGGTAATTTTCTGGTGCTGCGGGGGCTGATACAGTAGCTGGACCTGACAAGCACATGTCGAGTGCCAACTATGTCTGCCCTTTCCACCCCCCTCCTCCATTCATAAAGCATTTTTCATATAACTTCTATGAGAGGTGGAAAGGGTTGACATCAGGGTGGTGGTCACTCTAGACAAGTGCATATGACAGGTCCAGCGGCTATATTAACCCCCGCAGCACTGGAAGATTAGCAGTGTTGGGAGTCTTTCTGGTGACACTGTTTCCTATTTTTTGATGTATTTCACCATTTATCACCTTCCACTGTAATGCCGCGTACACACGAGCGGACTTTACGGCGGACTTTTCCCGGCGGACTGGATTTCGTCGGATAATTCGATGTGTGTGGGCTCCAGCGGACTTTGTTTTCTCAAAAGTTGGACGGACTTAGATTTGAAACTTGTTTAAAATTTATCCGTTGAAATTGAGTCCGGTCGAAAAGTCCGCCGTCTGTATGCTAGTTCGACGGACTAAAAAGCCACGCTAGGGCAGCTATTGGCTACTGGCTATGAACTTCCTTGTTTTAGTCCGGTCGTACGTCATCACGTACGAATTCGACGGACTTTGGTGGATTGTGTGTAGGCAAGTCCGTTCATTCAGAAAGTCCGTCGTAAAGTACGTCGAAAAATCCGCCGGGCAAAATCCGCCGTAAAGTCCGCTCGTGTGTACGCGGCATTAGGCCGCGTACACACGAGCGGACTTTTCGGCAACAAAAGTCCGACAGCCATTCCGGCGGACTTTCGTCGGATTTTTGACGGACTTCCGACGGACTTTTGAACGAATGGACTTGCCTACACACGATCACACCAAAGTCCAACGGATTCGTACGTGATGACGTACACTGGACTAAAATAAGGAAGTTGATAGCCAGTAGCCAATAGCTGCCTTAGCGTGGGTTTTCGTCCATCGGACTAGCATACAGACGAGCGGACTTTTCGACCGGACTCGAGTCCGTCGGAAAGATTTGAAGCATGTTTCAAACCTAAAGTCTGTCAGATTTTCGACTGGAAAAGTCCATGGAAGGTCCGATGAAGCCCACACACGGTTGGATTGTCCGCCAGACCCATCCGGTTGAAAAATCTGCTCGTGTGTACTCTCCAATACTCTCACTAACCTTAGTCTATCTACATACTCATTATCATCTCATTACCCTATCCTTTACCAAGTATAGGATATATGACCCAATATATCACAATATATGAGTTCCCAGCATATTTTTTTATATCTTTTATTTATGGTTTCAGCACTTATGGTCATTTATGACTATTTTCATCTTTTGGAATTTCCTTTCTTGGAAATCATCCTTGTTGAGTCCTGGGCCACCTTAACCACCTTGGCTCCAGCCAGTGATACCCCTAGGGCAGTGATGGTGAACCTTGGCACCCCAGATGTTTTGGAACTACATTTCCCATGATGCTTGTGCACTCTGCAGTGTAGTTGAGCATCATGGGAAATGTAGTTCCAAAACATCTGGGGTGCCAAGGTTCGCCATCACTGCCCTAGGGGTTCTCTGATTCATGTTGGTACACTCCTACTGCATAGATACATAGAATGTAAGTACTTTTGAGAGTGGTTTTGGGGGGTTTCCTAGGTAATTTTACCTCCTATTTATCCCATCTTAATCTCTTTTCCTTGACAGGGTCAGACCCTATAGATATTCTTTTTATTACTATACTACAGTATTCATTTATCCACGTGCATGCTCCTGAAGAGTGGATGAATCCACGAAATGCATAGAGCTATTATATGCCGTACTTTTATGCCCAATTATATGTTTTACCTGACCAAATCATTACGTGTATTATGTAAATTTGTATTACTAAGTGGCAATTTGTAATTGCTGTATGTATATCTACTAAAGGAATTGCATTGGTTATCTATGTCTACTCATGATTACCCTCATGTAACATATTACTGATTTCCAATAAATTTTAATTGTCTACACCTGCGTGCCTCATCTAAAGTCCCAACCCTCAGTCCTCCTGTTTGTCTTGGCAGAGGACAGAAAATTAAAGCTAAGACAGCCAACACCAGCACAAGGAACACTTCTCAATAAAGGCACTGTCCCTTGTGCTGATTTCAAATGAAAAATGTCTAAACTTAGACTTTAAAATATATACATGTGATCTTACACTGGCAAAAAAGTGATCAGTCTGGCAATACCCTTCCCACTCCCAGCATGCCTCAGTTTTTCGCTTGTGTCATCTGGACTATTTGTAAATGGTTTGAGCAGTTTCTAGCTGTTTCTGTTTTACTAGATATTTCATTTTTTCAGGATTATTTTAGCTATAATCAATACATCATCTACACACTGCTTGTGCCAGTATTTTTATATAGCTTTCTGAATCAGGGTATCCACAGAGGTACAAAAAATATGCCACTTGCTCCCATCTATAGCTGGCTATCGCAGTAAGAAGCATTGGAAGGCTAACAACAGGTACAAACAAGGCTAAGAATAAATCCAAGCGAAAAACCAAGCTTAACTTACCACCAGCCCACAACCAAATAACCTGTCTGACATAATGCATTAAAAACAGGGGTTTAGTCTGCACACATTTGAAAATGCATGCGTAAGCCACAGTGCCTCGTCAAGGCACCCTGGTATCTGTGGGTATCCACAGAGGTAGCTTCTGAAGCCATACATGGACCCTGCTGGCGTGGATGATTGCGGAGCTTGCCTGGAATGTGACCTTTAAGCACCAGGCTCTGCTTTCCAGACCTTTGTGTACTGTGTTAGCTGCAGAGTGATTTTTAGGTCTCAAGCTGTGTCACAACTTCTGGTGTGACCCAGCCTCTGTAGACTCTTTTATAAGTAAGTTATGTCAGCCGAGCGTTGGGAGCTAAGACTACATTAATTAGAACCACGAGATGCCATTATTACTACTGTTTTCCGTTGGTCCCCACAGAAAGGGTTGATACCCTGAGCAATTAACTGCTGCTTCACCTGCTAAAGCGCATTTGCTCTTCATACACTTCTCTTGCAATTATGCATAGGGTAGTATCTTCCTGCTCCTGCTCCTATTTGCATTTGCAAGAGTTACCTCAGTTAATCCTTGCTGGCTGCCATCTACATGTCACTTGCACTACTTGCACTATCCTACACCCAGAGGGCAACAGGAATGGATACAGGTCACCTATTGTTGCTGTGTATTTGACCCACCAGTGTGTAAGAACCCTCCATGCACTGTTAAGCATCACACTTATCCCAGTCCACCCATTAATGTAATTTCACATCAAGGAACTTGCTTTTCTTGATGCTGTACTTAATAGCATCTGATATTGCAAGGTCCAAAAGATAGCATAACAGTTCTCTTCATAAGACCATATTATCCTGCAATGAGATTTTTGGTTTCCAGTGTTCTGAGTCTTGGCCCCAAGCTACTCTCTGTCCTTTTCTTTTACATGGGTGAACCAGGCCCAAGCTGGGGCCTGCTGACGGGAAACATGTGGCTATCTTACCACCACCTAATGGAGCTCTCCGTGGTCCTGTTCTTCCCTTGCACCACTCCTCTAGCAACTCCACCACCACTTTTTTTTTTTCCATGATACGCTCCTGCACCATGGCTAGCCATAATAACAGATTTAAACAAGAATAACAGTGTCATGTGTACAATCCTATAACCTCTTTTAAAACCGTTATCAACGACTATAATACAAACATTAAAACAAACACTGAGGATCAGGTTATCCCTAGCCTGGTGACTGAGGAATCTGGTTCTGGAGTTAGGAAAATTCTTGCTTCTATGTCTTGAAGGATCCTAACATTGTATGCCAGCCTGGGGGGCTAGGGAGGAGTCCTAGACTCCTTGTTGGTGCAGGCGTCTTGGACACTGGAGGAATCCTGTCACCCAATGAACATTTTGGAACTCTGGATGATTTGGTTGTTCCTACAACGTTGGACCTCCCAAATGAAAGGTCATCCAATCTGGATTCAGTTGGACAATGCCATGGCAGCGGTGTATACATCAACTTTAGGGAGGAACCAGAAGTCTTGCAACAGATAGCTCATTCTACCTGATCTGAGAGTACCTTTTGGGCTTTTCAGCATCAGGCACCTGTTTCCCAGGTTTGCAAAGCTATCACATGTTTATCTATTTACATGTTTTTTATGGTTAGTTTTGATGTCCAGGCCTCGTCTGATGCTAGCTCTGGGAGTAAGATCCTTTAGGCAGCTTGTGGAGCTGCAGGCAGCCCCCAGTTTCACTGTTGTGTTACGTGGGCTTGTAATGATTTGTTACCGTTGGTTACTCCACAGTTGGACTGATTTTGGATGTCCAAATTGTCCCTTAATGAATAGGAAAAATACTTGGATGTTTGTACTTACCATAAAATATGTTTCTTGGGGTACAGGTTCCACCCTCTTTGTTCTGTAATCTTACTCCTATAAGAAGTCATGTACTTTTTTAAGCTATGTGCTTCTAGAAAACCCATGGGATTTTGGATGTTGAGTGTATTGGAGCCTCAAATTACAATAACGCTCAGGTATGAATGGGTCTTACTGCTTCTCCCCAAAGGAGGCATGTTGATACTGGAAAGAGTTATTCCAGACTAGTCATTGTTCCTTTGTTGCTCGTGTCGAAATCTTCTTGTATATGACAGTATAACCCAATTGTACAGGAAGTACAAAAATCCTATTTACTCTTGCACCCTAATAGACAGTGTTGGAGAGGGTGGGATGGACTAAGCAGGGCCTTTCCCAAATCTTCTTCAGATGCAGCAATGTGTTTTCAATTAAAGAGCTGTGGGCAGAGCTAGGCATGGCTGTTCACTGATAGGGCTATCAGTGGTGCCAGCATCTGAGTAGCTACAGCAGCCGCAAAGGTGACAATGCTGTGATGATTTCACTTCAGAAGGAAAAGTGATATCATCCTATCAAAGTTATCGTCCTTCCAATGGTTCCACTGACAGGGTTAATGGGTATTTACAAATTCTCCCAAGGGGTTCTTTACCCACTTGCCTACTGGGCACTTTTACCCTCTTCCTGCCCAGGCCAATTTTCAGCTTCCAGCGCTGTCTCATTTTGAATTAAAATTGTGCAGTCATACAACACTGTACCCAAACACATTTTTAGCTTTTTTTCACACAAATAGAGCTTTCTTTTGGTGGTATTTAATCGCCATTGAGTTCTTTTTTTTTGCTAAATCAACAAATAAAGACCGAAAAATTTTAGAAAACAAAAGTTTTTTATAGTTTGTTATAAAATTTTGCTAACAGGTAATTCTTCTCCTTCACTGAAGTGCGCTGATGAGGCTGCACTGATGTGCACTGATGAGGTGGCACTGATGGGCACTGATAGGTGGCACTGGTAGGCAGCACTGATGGGCATTGGTAGGCTGCACTGATAGGTGACACTGATGAGGAGGCACTGATGGGCACTGATTGGAAGCACTGGTGGGCAGTGATTGGCAGCACTGGTGGGCACACATTGGCAGCACTGATGGGCACTGTTGGAACTGCACTGATAATCAGTGCCCTGATTATAAGTGTACATGTCCCTTTAAGAGCCCTTTCACACTGGAGCGGGGGGCGGCGTCGGCGGTAAAACGCCGCTATTTTTAGCGGCGTTTTACCGTCGGTATGCGGCCGCTAGCGGGGCGGTTTTACCCCCGCTAGCGGCCGAGAAAGGGTTAAATACCACCGCAAAGCGCCTCTGCAGATGCGCTTTGCCGGCGGTATAGCCGCGCCGTCCCATTGATTTCAATGGGCAGGAGCGGTGAAGGAGCGGTATACACACCGCTCCTTCACCGCTCCAAAGATGCTGCTGGGAGGACTTTTTTTTACCGTCCTGCCAGCGCATCGCTCCAGTGTGAAAGCCCTCGGGGCTTTCACACTGGAATGCAAGCAGCGGCACTTTCGGGTCGGTTTGCAGGCGCTATTATTAGTGAAATAGCGCCTGCAAACCTTCCCAGTGTGAAAGGGCTCTTAAAGAAACCGGTTATCGGCTCTCTTCTCCTCTCATCACACTGTCAGCATGAGGAAAGGAGTGCCGATAACCAGCTTCTATTTACATCTGTGATCAGCTGTGATTGGACACAGCTGGCCACGTGGTAAAGAGCCATTGATTGGCTCTTTACCTCAATCTGTGATCAGCGGTGTCCTCCCGACACTGAACTAGCTGGCCTTGCTGTAGCCGTCATTTGGCTATAGCATGGTTGGCAAGTGGTTAAGAATGCTGTATGAGCAGCCCACATCTCATTTTATAGTTTGACTATAGCTCTTGTTTAGGTCAAATACATGTTTGTATTTCTTCCCTGAGATATGACAGTGTGCCCTTAGGTGCCCTTCACACTAGTATGACTCTGAAGTCACGCGATATCCAGTTCGACTTTCACACGACTGAAATGTGACTTATTACACGCAATGGCACTCAAGTCGTACGAAATTTGCATCAAAGTAGTGCAGGAATTTTTTTTAAAAGAAGCTTTGACTTTAGTCACATAGATTGGAACAGGTGCTATTGAAATTAATTGGCTTTGACTTGTCATGCAACTTTGTATCGCAAGTCACATGACAAGTCGCACTAGTGTGAACTGAGCCTTAGGTACTAAGGCAACAAAAGTCACACACCAAAATAGCCTAACTGGTTAATTACTTTTTGGTGAAAGATTATGCCACAATAAGTGAGGAGATTAGTATGCCAAACCCTCGGAAAGAAGACACAAGAGATGCTTCTCTGCTTCTTTTTCCTTCCAATTCGCAGCGTCAAAAATGTCCATATTTGACGGGATGGAATCCTATGTTTTAACTATCATGAGGATCTGGAGGGGATTAGAAACATTTACCAGTAAACAATATACACAGTAGTATTTAACAGATTTTATCTTTTGTCCTGACTTGTTCTACTGCCTGACTCCATGTTTACCTTACTTCAACTTTTAACCCAAAAACATGACCCCATATATAAGCTCTACATTCTGATTTGTCATTGCTGCCATGAGTATTATATTAAACCATCACTTCTCATTTTTAAACCAACTTTCCAGTCTTCAGACGTCTGTAGACCTTGCCGTATTTGGTGAGAGCCAGGGTCTGTTAATGATTTTCACATTTGTAGCTTGTCACAATTGTTTAATGTGAGTTCTATTAACTGGGCTGCCTGGGGTGATTATCGCTTTATACAGTACAATACCAGGAAGAATATGAGCCGACAGTGAGACTACTGACAGCGGCATCTGCACATATGGAGTGAAGAAATTATGTTTGGTATGTCCTCTAACTTTGGTTTGCCTGGGATCAATGAGAAGCAAAAAAAAAAAGGCTCAGAAATAGGAATACAGGACAAACAAAGTAAATGGCTAATTTAAAACCTGTTGAAGGTACCCTTATTATTTTTATGTTATGTTATCATTTCTTGCAGCGTTTCTCAACTGGGGTGGGGCTGGGGGGGTCCCACTTTGCTTGGAATTTTTGCATCAGGTCATGTGTTTCCATAGTGCAGGCAGGTCGACGATCAGCACCATGGAAAGACATGATGCTAATCCAGGGTGGGTAGCATTCAGGGCAGCCCCAGAATTCTAAACGGGACAGAAGTCCACCTCCATTTAGACCTGCTTTGTCTCCTTTAAATATTGCAAGGACTTTTAAAAGTCCTTTAAAGGACTTCTTCTCAGAGTTTTTTCAGTATTGTCTTTCTTTCGACAGAGCACTGCTGGTGGGCTTCGTTCTAAGGTAAGTATTACATAATGTGCTAGTATGCGATGCATACTAGCACATTATGTAATTTCCTTGCAAGGTATTTTTTTCCCCCAATGTCGCGGTTTACTACCGCTTTAAAGCAGAAATGTATCATTTGCTGCATGGGACTGAATGGATATTTATGTATTCTGGATGGCTGTCTTCAGGTGGTGCACAGTACCTAGATAGAAAAGGATAATTTTTATCTGATTTCATTCTCTTATATATGGGAGTAATGTGGGTTAAACTGATTTAGATTGTTTTACATTTGAAGCATGTAGCCAGAGTAACCCAACAAATTTTGACATACAAAGGCATCTGTATGGAGTATGCATCATGGCAGTGTGTTTAATGATGTATGCCTTTGTGGCACTCATTTGGTTTAGGCCCCTTTCACACTGGGGCGTGGGCAGTGTCGGCGGTAGAGTGCCGCTATTTTTAGCAGCGCTTTAAAGTCATATTTTTGGAGGTATAAAGGGAGGTTAAAAACACTCGCAAAGCGATGCTGCACCGCCCAATAGATGCTGCTAGCAGGACATTTTTTACCGTCCTGCCAGCGCACCGCTCCAAGCCCTTGGACTTTCACACTGAAGAGACAGGAGCGGCTCTTTCAGGGCGCTTTGCAGGCGCTATTTTTAGCGCTGTAGTGCCTGCAAAGCGCCCCAGTGTGAAAGGGGTCTAAGGGTTCATAGTTTTGGCTCTAGCAAAGTTGATGAATATTGTATATTTAAGGTATATGCTTGATGAGAGCTTTGTTGTAATAAACTGGTATAGGAGGATACAGGATATGTATCAATAGCTGAATTTTCAACTATTCGAAATGTTGTCATATACCATGGTACAGGTGCATTAGAATATCGTCTAAATAAAAGTTAACTTATTTCAGTAATTAAATTCAAAAAGTGAAACTCATATATTATATACATTCGCTACACACAGAGTGATATATTTCAAGCATTTCTTTCCTTTAATTTTGATGATTATGGCTTACAGCTAGTGAAAACCCAAAATTCAGTATCAGAAAATTTGAATATTGTGAAAAAGTTCAATATTGTAGACTCATGGTGTCGCACTCTAATCAGCGAATTAATTCCAAACACCTGTAAGCTCACGTTCACATCGGGCTGATTTGACATGTCAAATCGCATGCCAACATCCCCAGCTATTGCCGGCAATGACACCATCTGAATGGGTGCAGTGACTTTGTGGCCCTGTACTGATTGCTTTTGGGGCAGGAATCCACACAGATGTGCTGGTTTAAAATGATGCGAGTTCAACTGAACTCTAACCCGCAGTCAGAGTGCACCTAGGCTTAAGGTTTTCTAAAACTTTAAATGGTCTTTCAGTCAAGTTCAGTAGGTTACACAATCATGGAGAAGACTACAGTTGTTCAGAAGACAGTCATTGACACCCTCCACAAGGAGGGTAAGTCGCAAAAGGCCATTGCTAAAGAAGCTGGCTGTTCACAGAGTACTTTATCCAAGCAAATTAATGGAAAATTAAGTGGAAGGAAAAAGTGTGGTAGAAAAAGGTGCACAAGCAACAGGGATAACTGCAGCCTTGAGAGGATTGTAAAGCAAATGCCATTCAAAAATTTGGGTGAGATTCACAAGGAGATTCACAAGGAGTGGACTACAGCTTGTGTCAATGCATTAAGAGCCACCACACACAGATGTATCCAGGACATGGGCTACAACTGTCGCATTTCTTGTGTCAAGCCACTCCTGAACCAGAGACTGGGCTAAGGAGAAAAAGGACTGGACTGTTGTTTAGTGGTCTAAAGTCCTCTTTTCAGATGAAAGTAAATTTTGCACTTCATTTGGAAAATTAAGGTCCCAAAGTCTGAAGGAATAGTGGAGAGGCACAGAATCCAAGTTG
This sequence comes from Lithobates septentrionalis, assembly GCA_037952835.1. Classification (NCBI taxonomy): domain Eukaryota; kingdom Metazoa; phylum Chordata; class Amphibia; order Anura; family Ranidae; genus Lithobates; species Lithobates septentrionalis. Next base: position 1,020,104 of record JBBDGP010001390.1, read on the forward strand.
CATGAGGTCCAGTGGGAAGTTGCCACAGTCAGTGATGATTTGGGGAGACATGTCATTTGCTGGTGTTTGTCTATTGTGTTTTATCAATTCCAAAGTCAACGCAGCCCTTTACCAGAGCACTTCATGCTTCCCTCTGCTGACTAACTTTATGGAGATGCTGATTTCATTTCCCAGCAGAACTTGGCACCTGCCCACACTGCCAAAAGTACCAATACCTGGTTTAATGATCATGGTATCACTGTGCTTGATTGGCCACCAAACATGCCTGACCTAAACCCCATAGAGAAAGATGTGAGACAAGCGGAAGATGTGAGACACCAGACCCCACAATGCAGACAAGCTGAAGGCCACTATCAAAGCAACCTGGGCTTCTATAACACCTCAGCAGTGCCACAGGCTGATTGCCTCCATGCCACGCTGCATTGATGCAGTAATTCATGCAAAAGGAGCCCAACCAAGTATTGAGTGCCTACTATACTGTACATGGACATACTTTTCAGTAAGCCAAAATTTCTGTATTATAAAAACTTTTTTTTTATTGGTCTTATGTAGTATTCAAATTTTCTGAGATACTGATATTTGGGTTTTTACTAGCTGTAAGCCATAATCATCAAAATTCAAAGAAAGAAATGCTTGAAATATATCACTTTGTGTGTAATGAATCTATATAATATATGAGTTTCATTTTTTCAATTGAATTACTGAAATAAATTAACTTTTTGATATTGTAATTTTCTGAGATACACCTGTAGGTGTAGGTGATTTTAAGCTGTGTACAAATAAACAGACCTTTTATAAGGAAAAGCTCCAACTTTATTGATTTATTTATATACATTTTTGGTTTATAATGATATTTAGAGTTGTGAAGTCAATACGACTGTCAGGAGTCAGCAGCAGGGATGGCCAAATCTGTGTGGCTATAGTGTCCTGAAAAAGTAATCGTAGTAATTTTCCACATTTTGTCATGTTCCAACCAAAACATTTATTTGTTGGGGATTTTATGTGATAGACCAACACAAAGTGGCACATAATTGTGAAGTGGAAGGAAAACTATAAATGGTTTTTCCATATTTAAAAAAATAAATATGTGAAAAGTGTGGGGTGCATTTGTATTCAGCCCCCCTGAATCAATACTTTGTAGAACCACCTTTTACTGCAATTACAGCTGCAAGTCTTTTTGGGGATGTCTCTACCAGCTTTGCACATCTAGAGAGTGAAATTTTTGCCCATTCTTCTTCGCAAAATAGCTCAAGCTCTGTCAGATTGGATGGAGAGCGTCTGTGAACAGCAATATTCAAGCTTGCCACAGATTCTCAATTGAATTTAGGTCTGGACTTTGACTGGGCCATTCTAACACATGAATATGCTTTGATCTAAACCATTCCATTGTAGCTCTGGCTGTATGTTTAGGGTCAGTGTCTTGCTGGAAGGTGTACCTCTGCCCCAGTCTCAAGTCTTTTGAAGACTCTAATGCCCTGTACACACGGTCGGATTTTCCAATGGAAAAAGTGCGATCGGATTGTGTTGTCGGAAATTCCGATCGTGTGTGGGCTCCATCTGACTTTTTCTGTCTGAATTTCTGACACACAAAGTTTGAGAGCAGGATTTAAAATTTTCCGACAACAAAATCTGATCGTTTAAATTCCAATCGTGTGTACAGAAATCAGAGGCACAAAGTGCCACGCATGCTCAGAATAAATTAAGAGACGAAAGCTATTGGCTACTGCCAACTTCCCGACGTACGTGTTTTATGTCACTGCGTTCAGAACGATCGGATTTTCCTGACAACTGTGCGCGACCTTGTGCATACAAGACAAGTTTGGCCAAAAATCCGATGGATTTTGTTGTTGGAATGTCCGATCGTGTGTATAGAGCATACAAGGTTTTCTTCTAAGATTGTCCTATATTTGGCTCCATTCATCTTCCCATCAACTCTGACCAGCTTCCCTGTCCCTGCTGAAAAATGTTGCGTTCAGGGTGATGTGCAGTGTTAGTTTTCCCACCACACATAGCATTTTGTTTTTAGGCCAAAAAGTTCAGATTTGGTCTCCTCTGACCAGAGCACTTTCTTCCACATGTTTGCTGTGACCCCCACATGGCTTCTCGCAAACTGCAAATGGTACTTCTTATGGCTTTCTTTCAACAATGGCTTTCTTCTTGCCACTCTTCCATGAAGGCCAGGTTTGTAGAGTGAACGACTAATAGTTGTCCTGTAGACAGCGTCTCCCACCTGAGCTGTGGATCTCTGCAGCTCCTCCAGAGTTAAGTTAGCATGGGCCTCTTGGCTGCTTCTCTGATTAATGCTCTCCTTGCTCAGCCTGTCAGTTTAGGTGGACGGCCATGTCTTGTTAGGTTTGCAGTTGTGCCATACTCTTTCCACTTTCGGATGATGGATTGAACAGTGCTCTGTGAGATGTTCAAAGCTTGGGATATTTTTGTATACCCTAACCCTGCTTTAAACTTCTCCACAACTTTATCCTTGACCTGTCTAGTGTGTTCCTTGGCCTTTATGATGCTGTTTGTTCAATAAGGTTCTCTAACAAACCTCTGAGGGCTTCACAGAACAGCTGTATTTATACTGAGATTAAATTACACACAGCTGGACTCTATTTACTAATTAGTTGACTACTGAAGGCAATTGTTTCCACTAGATTTTACTTAGGGGTATCAGGCAAGGTTTGCACTGGTATGACACGACAGTCGTACCGCATTGGATCCAACTTTGCCCTGCGACTTGAAGTCCGACATGCATCCAACTTCAGTGAAAGAGGGATCCGACTTTGATCCCCGACAAAACCAGGCACTGTGTCTGGTATGAATCTTTAGGGGGAACTCTACGCAAAATGTTAAAAAAAAATGGCATGGGTTCCCCCACAAGGAGCATACCAGCCCTTCGGGCTGGTATGGATTTTAAGGGGAATCCCCCACACCAAAAAAAAAACAGCGTGGCCCCCCAAAACCCATACCAGACCCCTATTCGAGCACACAGCCTGGCAGGTCATGAAAGGGGGTAGGGACGAATGGGCGCCCCGCTCCTGAACCATACCAGGCCTCATGCCTGCAACATGGGGGGTGGGTGCTTTGGGGCAGGGGGGCCCTGTGCCCCCCACCCCAAAACACCTTGCCCCCATGTTAATGAGGACAAGGGCCTCTTCCTGAAAACCGTTGACGTTGGTTGTCGGGGTCTGCAGGCGGGGAGCTTATCGGAATATGGAAGCCTCCTTTAACAAGGGGGCCCCCAGATCCCGCCCCCGCCCTATGTGAATGAGTATGGGGTAAATTGTACCCCTACCCTGTCACCTAAAAAAAGTGTCAAAAATAAAACGCAGTACACCGTTTTTTAAAGTAATTTATTAAAGCAGCTCCAGCGTCTCTTCCGACTTCTTCTCCCCCTCTCCGGGTCTTTTCCGCTCTCTCTCTGGTTCTTCTCCCTCTGTCCGCTGTCTTCTCCACTAACTTCTTGTTCTTTTGCTGGGTCTTCTCTGCTGTCTTCTCCCTCTATTCTTCTTCCGATGTTGACTCGATGCTCCGCCTGCTCTAATGTCGGGTGAGCAGTGTACCACTACTTATATCGGCATGGGGCGCGGTCACCGAAGGCCCGCCCCTTATGACGTCACCACCCATCATGCCCCGGGCAAGGACGTCATAAGGGGTGGGGCCTCCAGATGACATCACGCGGTGACCCAGTCCCATGCCAATATAAGTAGTGGCACAACGTGCACCCGACATTAGAGCAGGAGAGAGCGTTGAGTCAACATCAGAAGAAGAACAAAGGAAGAAGACAACAGAGAAGACCCAGCAAAAGAGCGAGACGATAGCGGAGAAGACCCAGCAGAGGCAAAAGACAGCGGACAGAGGGAGAAGAACTGGAGAGAGAGCAGAGAAGACGCACAGAGAGGGGAGAAGAACCGGCAGTGGCAGAAGATGTCAGAAGACGTCAGCAGAGGAGACAGAAGAGCCGCAGAGGGGAGAAGAGATGACAGGGCTGCCTTAATAAATTTATATAAATTTAAATAAAATTATATAAATTTAAATAAATTACTTAAAAAATATCTGTAATGTGTTTTATTTTTGACACTTTTTTATGGTGAATGTACCCCATACACATAGGGAGGAGGCCGGGATCTGGGGGCCCCCTTGTTAAAAAAAAAAAATGGCGTGGAGTTTTGCTTCAAGATCATTAGAGCATAAGTCACATGCCAAAGTTGGATCACTTTATGGTGAATGTACCCCATACACATAGGGGGGAGGCCGGGATCTGGGGGCGCTCTTGTTAAAAAAAAATTGGCGTGGAGTTCCGCTTCAAGATCATCAGAGCACAAGTCGCATGCCAAAGTTGGATCACTTAAGACGGTGATCCAACTTTGATCCGACTTCAGTGATATTCCATGGGCTGAAGTAGGATCAAAGTCAGACCAAAGTAGTGCAGGGAGCATTTTCAAAGGCGGACCGACTTGTGTCGAACCAGTTAAGATGGCTCCCATAGGGAAACATTGATTTTCACACGTCATGCGACACGAGTTCCCAATGTCGGAACGTTTGTCGTACCAGTGTGAACCCGGCCTCAGAGTAAAGGGGGCTGAATACAAATGCACGACACACTTTTCACATATTTATTTGTAAAAAAATCTGAAAACCATTTATCATTTTCCTTCCACTTCACAATTATGTGCCACTTTGTGTTGGTCTGTCACATAAAAGCCCAATAAAATAAATTTATGATTTTGGTTGTAACATGACAAAATGTGGAAAATTTCAAGGAGTATGAATACATTTTCAAGGCACTGTACATTCAGGAGACTGAGACCAGACTATATATATTTAAGTAAGATATATTTACAGTAAAACCAAAATCTATCCAAACACCAGCAAACAGAAAACACAGCAAAACGTGAAGATACAAGTGAACCATAACCAAAAGGCAAAATTGCTAACAAGCTAACTATAGTACAATATTTACAAAATGAGAAACATACCACAGGGTAAAACTGGAGACACAAGAAAGAGGGCAACCAGGACTGGGAACAGGTACAAGGCAGCAGGGCACAGATTGCAGGGCAAGAGCAAGATCAGGAGCAGGACATAGGTGCAAGGCAGGAGCAGGCAGGAATCAGGCTCAGGATTTAACAGCAAGCAAGCATCAGACTGGCAGGCAAAACACTGAAGTGGTAGGCACTAGTAGAGGAGGAACTGAATACCCCTCTCAGGTGGAGACAGATTACTGGAATCTGCTGGCTGCTTGGAGACACCCGCTGGTGGACACAAGAACTACAACTTCCCACTTTGGGAAGCACAGTACCACCAGCAGGTGATCTAGGTCCTGACAAGGACAAGGTTTTCTTTTGAGGTTTTTGTATCACTAGTACCAATGACTTTGGACCTTGAAGGGAGTTGAGTAGACATTAGGTAGAGAGTTTAGGGCATTACCTATCTTATTAGAGGTCAATGCTGAACTTGTACTTTTATACTCTTAGTCATCACACTCAGTAGACGCTGACCATGAATGATACCATGGATGATGTAATCCATTTTTGCAATACAAGCACATTTGCCTGTATTTTATCCCTTTAAAGACACTGTAAGTACAGAAACATACCAGAAATGTGCTTAGCTCCTAAATAGACTCTATTACCATACCATTAATTAATTAACAACAAAAGCCTGCCTTTTGTGGACATCCAAGACAGCATAGGATAGAATGGTCTCACAGGACAGACAAGGAAAATGCACAGACTCTGACACAAGCTCTTCCTAATTTTGGTAATTTGTTTTTATATTTATTTTGTAAAAAGCAAAACCACACAAAAAAGAAGAAACAAAAATTATATTTTAGAATGCTGTACCCTAATAATTCCCTGTGACACCAACTCTGCTCCTCCAGGAGGTACATCCGGCATGTCCAATTGCCAGGAGGGCCTGGGGAAAACTCAATGCACATCACTAAAATTATATCTCCCAGGTGGCCTTTTAACACCTTGAAACTCACCAGGAAGAACTGGAGCCTGTGACTTAGCTAAAGAAAGTCAAGATTGGCCTGCTCACCCTCATGATCTCAAAAGTGATTAAGTGGTCTAAAAATGATGAAGATATTTCCAAATCTGCTGCAGCTTTCATAACGCTTCCAGCTACAGTTTCAAAATCATCCCTACTTCCACCTCCCAGAAACATTTGCTGATGAAGCATGTATTAGGCATGTTCCATAAAACATTACGACATGAAGATAGTATGTCTTCATCAGAATATCAGTGTAACATTCCTGGCACAGACCAAATTCACATTGGCATCTGTGCCTGTGGTGTGAAACCAGTTCATAGATATTTCCTTTTGGTTTGTAAAGTCATAGGAGTTTGCATTTTTGGTTAATTAATCCTAGAAAAACACTTACCAATTTCCTTTTTGGTTGCAGGAGGCTTGCAGGCTTCTTTGGTATCTCTTTGAAATGTTGTTTTTTTAGATCAGACTGCTGTACATTGTAAAGTATTTTAACCACAGTTGGCCAACTTGTGGCTGTCCAGCTGTCAAAAAGTCCCAGCAGGATTGGCAGGATGTGTTAAGGGTGAGTAGTGTCCCCTTATGCAGCGTGCCGAAGTAAAGGCATGAGGTTGGAACGTTTACTCTCTAAATGGATGTAGTAGGTGGTAGGAGATGAGCACAGTTCATTTTAAGCCAGCTGCTTGGGTGCAGGGCCGGTACAAGGGGGGGGGGGCGGAAGGGGCGGATGCCCTGGGCGGGACCATTTACTGGAGGAAGAGGGGCGCAATAGAAGCGCCAGTGAACCGGTGTTGTAAAAATTCCTGCTACCTATCCAGAGTTTACAACGCCGGCCTAGCGAAAATCGATCATTTTTAACATGTGCCGAGTGCGCTCCTGCACTCGGCACAAGCCTGAGACCAGCCCCGCCCCGCCTCTCACTTCCTTATCAGGCAGTTTCTGTCCTGCATTGGAGGATCTACCCGTCAATCGCCGACAGCTGGCGCCTGACGGGTAGATCGAGATGCATGCAGAGCAGCGCTGGAAGCATCTGTGATAAGTTCTCTCTCTCATGTGACGCTGCTCCCTGGCGGCCCCTCCTCTCTTCTCGTCCTTCCCTATTTGCTTGTGACATCATCTGGGATGGACGAGAAGAGAGGAGGGGCCGCCGGGGAGCAGCGTGACATGAGAGAACTTATCACAGATGCTTCCAGCGCTGCTCTGCATGCAGGCTAGTAAACAATGTGCCCTTAATGTGCTATGTGCCCTATGTTGTGCCCTGATGTGCCCCATGATGTGCCCTGATGTGCCCCATGATGTGCCCTGATGTGTCCCATAATGTGCCCTGACGTGCCCTATAATGTGCCCTGACGTGCCCCATGATGTGCCCTGATGTGCCCCATGATGTGCCCCATGATGTGCCCTGATGTGTCCCATAATGTGCCCTAACGTGCCCTATAATGTGCCCTGACGTGCCCCATGATGTGCCCTGATGTGCCCCATGATGTGTCCTGATGTGCCCTGACGTGCCCCATGATGTGCCCCATGATGTGCCCTGATGTGCCCCATAATGTGCCATGTGCCCCATCATGTGCCATTATGTGCCCTGATGTGCCATATGCCCCCGTGCCCTGATGTGCTCCGTGCCCTGATGTGCTCCGTGCCCTGATGTGCCCCGTGCCCTGATGTGCCATGTGCCCTGATGTGCGCCGTGCCCTGATGTGCCCTGTGCCCTGATGTGCCATGTGCCCTGATGTCCCCCATGCCCTGATGTGCCATGTACCCTGATGTGCCCCATGCACTGATGTGCTCCATGCCCTGATGTGCTCCGTGCCCTGATTTGCTCCGTGCCTTGATGTGCTTTGTGCCCCGTGCCCTTGATGTGCCATGTGCCCTGATGCGCCCCGTGCCCTGATGTGCCATGTGCCCTGATGTGCTCCTTACCCTGATGTGCTCCGTGCCCTGATGTGCTATGTGCCCTGATGTGCCCTGTACCCTGATGTGTTGTGCCCTGATGTGCTCTGTACCCTGATGTGCTCTGTACCCTGATGTGCTGTGCCCTGGTGTGCCCGTGCCCTGATGTGCCATGTGCCCCGTGCCCTGATGTGCCATGTGCCCTGATGTGCTCCTTACCCTGATGTGCCCCGTGCCCTGATGTGCTCCGTGCCCTGATGTGCTCCATGCCCTGATGTGCTATGTGCCCTGATGTGCCCTGTACCCTGATCTGCTGTGCCCTATACCCTGATGTGTTGTGCCCTGATGTGCTCTGTACCCTGATGTGCCCTGTACCCTGATGTGCTGTGCCCTGTACCCTGATGTGTTGTGCCCTGATGTGCTCTGTACCCTGATGTGCTCTGTACCCTGATGTGCTCTGTACCCTGATGCGCTGTGCCCTGATGTGCCCCGTGCCCTGATGTGCTATGTGCCCCATGCCCTGATGTGCTCCGTGCCCTGATGTGCTCCGTGCCCTGATGTGCTTTGTGCCCTGTGCCCTGATGTGCCATGTGCCCTGATGTGCCCCGTGCCCTGATGTGCCATGTGCCCTGATGTGCTCCTTACCCTGATGTGCCCCGTGCCCTGATGTGCTCCGTGCCCTGATGTGCTCCGTGCCCTGATGTGCTCCGTGCCCTGATGTGCCCTGTACCCTGATGTGCTGTGCCCTATACCCTGATGTGTTGTGCCCTGATGTGCTCTGTACCCTGATGTGCCCTGTACCCTGATGTGCTGTGCCATGTACCCTGATCTGTTGTGCCCTGATGTGCTCTGTACCCTGATGTGCTCTGTACCCTGATGTGCTGTGCCCTGATGTGCCCTGTGCCCTGATGTGCTATGTGCCCCATGCCCTGATGTGCTATGTGCCCGGATGTGCCCTAATGTGCTATGTGCCCTGATGTCCTATGTGCCCTGTGCCCTGATGTGCCCCGATGTGCCTTGTGCCCCCATGTGCTGTGCCTTAATGTCATGTGCCCCAATGTACTGTGACCTGATGTGCTGGGCTCTGTACCCTGATGTGCTGTACCCTGATGTGGCCTGGTGTGCTGTACCTGGATGTGCTGGGCTCTGTACCCTGATGTACTGTGACCTGTGCCCTGATGTGCTGTGCCCTGATGTGCCCTGATGTGCTGTGCCCTGATGTGCTGTGCCCTCGTGTATTGTGACCTGTGCCCTGATGTGCTGTGTCTTGTTGGTCCGATTAGAATGGTTTCATTGTACTGAATGGGGCGTGACAAGTTTCCCCAGTGTGAACCGCGCCTAAGTCACTGATCGCTGCCAATACTAGTATTTAACAAATTCCCAGTATAGATCCCATCATCTGTAGGCATTGTAGCTTTCGCGGCGCGGGGGGGGGGGGGGCGCAGTTTTCCATCTTTGCCCTGGGCACCAGATGACCTTGTCCCGGCACTGCTTGGGTGTATACCAGGAGAGTAGAGAACATACTGTTCATACTGGATGACTCCACTGCAGAACTTAGTGCATGTTCTTGACTGTGGTACACATGTTCAAGGAGATGGAAGATTTCCCATCAAGATGCAACATTAGTGCACTTCCATTGTGTGTTCCATTTGTCAGGCTAAAGTGATCGGGTTGCACTGAGCTATAGGTAAACCTTGGATGGTGTAAAAGATAATTTTACAAACATTTACTGCACATTCATAACTTGTTCTAGTATAGCGGGGAAGAGTTAGAATATCCATTGGTTATTTTATTGTTGTCTGTTTCTCCTTTGGGAAGATTTCTGTCTTTCTTTCTTTCTCACGTGTTATAGGACAGGAAGTGAGGGAAATATTCTCGCTGGAGACACAGACAGCAATAAAAAGCCTGACAATGTTTTTAAACAACCCCCCATGCCAACGCTGTGCAAATTTAATAAAAAGCAAATACTTTTACTGGCAACATCAAGATGAAACTATATTCAAAAATGTTATCTTAATCTTAAAGTATATGACCAGGACAAAGCATTCAAAGACCCTGGAATATAAGCTCATACCTTCATGTGATTGGACACTAGCAAACTTAACACGCCCTCCCCTCCAGGATGCCCCCCAAAAACCCTGCCTCACTGCGTGAGTCCTCAGATTTTTGCTAGTGTCCTGAGTTGACTCCATTTAAAACCTTTTTTTGTTTTTGATAGAGTATGAATGGTTTAGGGTCTCTGTTGGGATCTTTTTTTCTGTCTGTGCCTTCCTTATGCCGCGTACACACGGGCAGACTTTTCGACGGACTAGGTCTGGCGGACTTTTCGACGGACTTGCCTACACACGATCAACCAAAGTCTGACGGATTCGTACGTGATAACGTATGACCGGACTAAAACAAGGAAGTTGATAGCCAGTAGCCAATAACTGCCCTAGCGTTAGTTTTTGTCTGTCGCACTAGCATCCAGACGAGCGGACTTTTCGACCGGACCCGAGTCCGTCGGAAAGATTTGAAACATGTATATAAATTCATTAATGTGCAAACTGGTGAAAAAACATTAAATAGAGTAATTCACCAAAATGGCTGATGTAACTCCAAAAAACTAGCTGTACAAAATAATGCAATAAACATGACAGATGAATGACATTAATGAATTTATATTGTCATTAGCACTCTATCATTTAGCACTTTATATCTGTTCAAGTTTATTTTTGGGGTGCTCAGGAATAGTACCAGCACTTTATTAACATATTTTTAAAGAGATATTATCTGCTTTTACCTTTTGTACAATAACTACAAAAAACTTGTCAGAGGAAAAAAGTACCCATGTTAATAACCCATTTCTAACTTTGGGGTATTTTTTGAAAGCCCAGAGAAACATTATTAAAAATTAGAGAACAGTCACAGAAAGATCATTAGAGAAAAGCAACAGGTAACATTTTTACACTATTGATAGCATTTTAAAATACCATCTAGAGTTAGTAGAAAAATGCAAAGTTAATTTTTAAATGTACGTCCACTTTAATCCCAAAATAATCACACAAAAAAATTTGATTTTTTGTGAAAACCATGATGTTTGAATGCCTGATCATCTCAGAAGGAAGTGGTTGACACAGAACATAGATCTTGGAAAGAGTGCTTTTCTGGCGTGTATATCAGTGTTTAAGAAGGTCTTCCTTGGCTACTATATGTTAACACCACAGGTCCCTGGAGGCTCCATTCACTAGACCATACTGGGGACTTTGCTTTTCTGCTCCCCTGGGTGGCTCCTAAGGGAGCCTAATAGAAGGGTTTAAATACAGGGCCTTCAGGTGGAAGTGAAATATTTAAAAGTTCACATATTCAATTTGGGATGTATTTTTGGAGGTGTTTGTGCTCTGTTTGTCTTCCAATCATCGATGTGACAAGGATTTCCCTCTGGTAAAGGACAGTGCTCTTCTGTATCAGTGTGGAACTTAGTGCTAAATTACTACTATATAAGAATCCTAGCAGCTCTCATAAACTTTTTATAGCTTAGGAAAATAAACATGTGGTTTGAGGCCTTCACATAGCCAGTGCTAGCGAAGTATGAGCTTGCTTTAGAGAACTAAGAAAGAAAATATTGGTAAAACTAATAAATTTCTGAGCCAGTAAATGGAGGGACAGCATGAGGGAGGGAGAAAAGTGAAGATGGGACTTGTAGGGAGTACATATTCTCTGATGTGATTTCATGGCTTAATTAATACAATAGCTGTCTTTTCTGCCAGTAATGTAGCTAAGTTATGTAACAATCCTGCTAAATCTACCACACAGGGATCATAGCATTGTAGAGCTATCTGAAATGTTGTAAAAATCATATCTATTTTTACATACATTGCTGAGCAGCCTGCTGTTTAAAATTTAGGGTTTTGGCATGTTCTGTTTAATTGTATTGAGCTGGGGGACATCTGTGCCTGGCCACTTTTAGGTAATTATTCAAGCATGGTTGTGCCCAGTGTTTAGTATTGCATTGCAACATTAACCTAGACATGGGAAAACTCACCAAAACATGTTACATTCTCTAATTTAAGAATATCTAAAGTTTTGGATAAAGTAGAATTTTTTAATTGCTTTTTTTACACCCCCCCCCCCCCCCATGTTTTGTTGCCATAATTGTCCCATTGGGAAGGTTTCCCTTAGGAAATCCAAGAGGAAATCCCTCCAACATGAGGAAAATCTGAAATTAGTGTCCCCATTGGATGATTTCCCCTCTATTCCTGTTTTGCTGAAAACTCAATATTTTGGATTCCCTCTCACTTTATCTCCTGATGATAATAGTCACCAGGACAGATTAGAGTGTGTTAGGCCCCTAATGGGAATGCAAACAGTTATACCCTGAGCCTGTCATCAGCCTGTACTGCAAAGGTGAGCAGATGGCTGGGGTGCAAAGATGGGCAGGGGCATGTGGAGTTAAGCAGAGATGAGGCGGTTTGGGGTACAGGGGATGGTATATAGGTTAGCAGGGGAATTTAGAATGCACAGGTGTACTGAGAGGACATGGATAAAGATGCAGTGATTTAACAGAGAGGCAGGGGTCTGTCATAGTAAATACCCCTGTTACATGGTTGGTAAGTGTAAGGCTCCATTCACATCATGCAGATATGACAGAGTGCACCACATTACTACCCTACTAAGATTACCCAAAGACACCCTCTCTCTCTCACTCCCTCCTTCTCTCTCACCCCACTCTCTCACCCCTCCCCCACTATCTCTCTCTTCTCTCTCTCTCTCTCTCATTCATCCTCTTTCTCTCACCCCTCTTTCTCTCAACCCAACCCCCCTCTCTCTCTCATTCTTCCTCTTTCTCTTATCCCTCTCTCACCCCCCTCACCCCCTCTCTCTCACCCCCCCCCCTTACCCCCTCTCTCTCACCCTCAACCCCCCCTCTCTCACCCCCCCTTTCTATTTAATTAAATTTGTTTGAATATTTAATTTGCTTTAACAAACATTGTTTGCATTTTCATTTTATTTATTTCTATAAAAAAGACCCAACAACATCCTCAGCACCATGCCTATGATGCTCTTAATTCGGCCATGATGCCAGAATCTGTAATTAAGAGGTTGGGGTATATATACTGTAGGTGGGACGTAATGGGCTCCTACCATATTCAGAAGGGAAGACAAAAGAATTTTACAAATTCTGTATTAATTTCTGTAATACTGCATATGTTTAGACTCTTCATAACTTAAAGTAGAATATTTTGGATAGAGTGAGGGGGGTGGGGGGGGTATAACCCCTGTCAGATTTGTTTTTGCCATCTGTGTCCGATTACAGAAATTGCATGTACCATAGCCAAATTGGAAGTGCGAGGAAATCCCTGCAAATTTAGGAAATTCTTTGGGGACCCCAAGGTCGCCATAACTAGTGTCCCCATTGGAACTTTTCTGGGGACAATCCAGAATTTGGGACTTTCTTTTACTATCACGTTCAATAATAATGGTAAACAGGACACATAGAGAGAGATAATCTCGATAATGGGGGCACAGATAGCAATTAAAACTGACAAGTAGGGATGAGCTTCGTGTTCGAGTCGAACCCATGTTCGACTCGAACATCGGCTGTTCGGTCGTTCGCCGAATTGCGAACGATATGGGCCGTTCACGCCAAATTCGTGTGGCGCGTCACGGCCCATAATTCACTGCGGCATCGCAGTGCATTGCTTGCTGATGATTGGCCAAGCATGCACTATGACCCGCATGCTTGGCCAATCACAGCGCCGCCTGAACAGAGAGCCGTAATTGGCCAAAGCCAAGGAGGCTTTGGCCAATTATGGCTCAGGGGATTTAGTACACGCCCCACACTATATAAGGCCGCCTGCACGGCGGCCCTGTGTAGTGTGTGTGTTCTGGCGTTGAAAGAGATAGACAGAGAGAGAGACAGTGTCATTTGATTTGAGTTAGATAGATTAGGCAGAACAGTCAGTCAGTTAGCTGCACTTACAGTGTATTGTGTATATATATGCATCCCAGGTGTTGCATATATATATATATACACTGTATTCAGTTTAGCTAGATCCGTTCCTGTTATCTTCTAGACTATTTACATTTAGTGCAGTGCGTCCTGCTCACAGTGTTCAGCTAGATCCGTTCCTGTTATCTTCCTACTGACAGGCAGGCTTGTCTTGTTACAGTATTAACAGCTACCTAAAGAAAATTACTGGTGTTCTTTTGATCCTATTAGTACCACGGTCAGGCAGCTAGACTATTTACAGTTAGTGCAGTGCGTCCTGCTCACAGTGTTCAGCTAAACCTACAAGTTAGTGGGGTGCGTCCACCTCACAGTGTTCAGCTAAAGCTACCTGTAGAAGGTTGGTGGTGTTCTCATACTACAGGCAAGCAGTTAATTTTGCTAGCTGCAGTATCAGTACATATATATATATATATATAGATATATATATCCCAGCTTAGTGCAGCTACAGGCCATTAGTATGTCTGGAAGGCCAAGAAGGAGAGGCAGACAGTCACAAGCCAATAAGAGAGGGCAAGCAGGCTCTGTGTCTAGTGCTGGTCGTGGAGACGGTGCATCCTCATCAGCACGTGGCCATGGGACACGCTTGGCCTTTTTTTCGGCAGCTGGCCGTGTTGAGCCGCAACATGCGGAAGACATGGTCGAGTGGATGACCAAGCCGTCCTCATCCTCCTCATCCTCTCTCACCCATGCCCAGGGTGCTTTGTCTGGCAAAGCAGCGGCCTCTTCCCTCGGCTCAATGTCATCAGTGACTCCTTCCCTAGCTCCACCATGTCCTCCTGAGGAGTCCCTCGAACTGTTTGACCACAGTGTTGGGTACATGCTCCAGGAGGATGCCCAGCGTTTGGAAGGCTCTGATGATGATACTGAGCTCGATGAAGGCAGTAACATGAGCACGGACAGAGGGGGTGCCCAAGAAGGACAGCAATCTGGCAGTCATGCTCCCCCTGCTGCAGCAAACTGCCAGGTTTGCTCCAGTGATGAGGAGGGAGGGGATGATGAGGTCACTGACTCAACGTGGGTGCCTGATAGGAGAGAGGAGGAGGAGGAGGAGGAGGCGGCACATCACCAACGAGGCAGGATGCCCTCCAGGGGCCAGCCTAAGGGCAGCACATTGACTGCATCACACCCCAAAGCTCCACATGTGCAGGGCGCTGCAGTCTCTGCGCGTTATTCAAAAAGTTCTTTAGTGTGGGCCTTTTTTGAGACGAGTGCATCAGATCGCACCGCTGCTATTTGCAACATATGTCTCAAGCGTATCTCACGTGGCCAAAACATCTCCCGCTTGGGTACCACATGCTTGACCAGACATATGTTGACCTGCCATGCAGTTCGTTGGCAAGCGTATCTAAAAGACCCACACCAAAGAACAAAGAGGATCTCTCCTTGCTCCTCATCAGCTGAGATTTCCAACCCCACTAGACCTCCAGTCCTCTCTGAGACCTGCAGTGAGAGGAATGAAGGTGTAGAATTAGGTGTGTCACAGCCAAGTACTTGTGGGCAATCTGCTTTTGGTACACCGACGTCAGATTGTACCAGGCAAATTTCCCTGCCCCAGCTGCTGCACCGCCGAAAGAAGTTTGCTCCCAGCCATCCACATGCCCAGCGGTTGAATGCTAGCTTGGCAAAATTGCTAGCACTTCAACTGCTGCCTTTTCAGTTGGTAGACTCTGCCCCCTTCCGTGAGTTTGTGGAATGTGCGGTTCCTCAGTGGCAGGTACCCAAACGCCACTTTTTCTCACGGAAGGCGATTCCGGCTCTCTACCGGCATGTGGAAGGCAATGTCCATGCCTCGCTGGACAGGGCGGCCAGCGGTAAGGTGCATATTACCGCTGACTCATGGTCCAGCAGGCATGGACAGGGACGTTACCTAAGTTTCACGGCGCATTGGGTGACTCTGCTGGCAGCTGGGAAGGATGCAGGACAAGGTGCAGTAGTGTTGGAGGTTGTTCCGCCACCACGCCTCCAAAATGCTAATGATTGTGACACACCTCTCTCCTCCACCCCCTCCTCTTCTTCTTCCTCCATGGCCTCTTCCTTGGAACCAGCGGTGCTCCGTAGTCATTCAAGGGGCTACGCAAGTACGCAGGCCAAAAGATGCCATGCGGTGCTTGAGCTGGTGTGCTTGGGGGACAGGAGCCACACTGGGGCAGAGGCTCTGTCAGCTCTGCAGGGGCAGGTTCAGAGGTGGTTGACGCCACGCCAACTTAAGGCAGGAATGGTGGTTTGCGACAATGGCACCAACCTCCTCTCTGCCCTCCGACAGGGACAAATGACCCATGTGCCCTGTTTGGCTCACGTCCTTAACTTGGTGGTGCAGCGGTTCTTGGGCAGGTACCCGGGCTTACAGGATGTCCTGAGGCAGGCCAGGAAAGTCTGTGTGCATTTCCGCCGGTCACATAATGCCAGTGCTCGGCTGACTGACCTCCAAAAGGAGTTTAACCTGCCCAAGAACCGCCTAATCTGTGACATGCCCACCAGGTGGAACTCAACGTGGGCCATGCTGCAGCGGCTGCACACACAGCAGAGGGCCATCAATGAGTACCTGTGCGACTATGGCACCAGGACAGGGTCAGGGGAGCTTGGTTTTTTTCCCCACGCCAGTGGGCCATGATCAGGGATGCATGCACTGTCCTGTCACCATTCGAGGAGGCCACGAGGATGGTATGCAGTGACAGTGCATGCATCAGTGACACTGTCCCCCTTGTCTACCTGTTGGAGCACACGCTGCGTGGAATAATGGACAGGGCACTTGAGGCAGAACAGAGGCAGGAAGAGGAGGACTTCCTTAGCTCTCAAGGCCCCCTTTATCCAGACAGTGTTCCTGCGTGCCCGCCGATCACACAGGAAGAGGACGAGGAGGAGGAGGAGGAAGATTGTGTCAGTATGGAGGTGGAGCCTGGCACTCAGCATCAGCAGCAGTCTTTAAGGGATCAGTCCCAAGAAACACATGGACTTGTACGTGGCTGGGAGGAAGTGGCTGCGGACGTTGTCGTCCTTAGTGACCCAGAGGACTCCGGACCGAATGCCTCAGCAAACCTACGCTGCATGGCCTCCCTGATCCTGCAAAGCCTGCGTAAGGATCCTCGTATTCGTGGTATCAAGGAGAAGGACCAATACTGGCTGGCAACCCTCCTTGATCCACGTTACAAGGGTAAGGTTGCGGACCTTATCTTGCCATCGCAGAGGGAGCAGAGGATGAAACATCTTCGGGAGGCCTTGCAGAAAGGTCTGTGCAACGCGTTCCCAGAGACTGGGAGGTTACAAACTCCTGTTTCTGGACAACGTGTTGCTGAGGCTTCGGTCAGTCAAAGAAGGAGCGGTGGAGAAGGTGGCCATCTGACCGATGCGTTCAGACAATTTTTTGGTCCGCAGCCCCAAGGTATGATCGGTTCCAGCAACCATCGCCAGCGTCTGTTTTACATGGTGCAGGAATACCTAGGGGCAAGATCAGACTTGGACACCTTTCCCACCGAAACTCCTCTGGGTTACTGGGTCTTGAGGATGGATCACTGGCCAGAGCTTGCACAGTATGCAATTGAGCTACTGGCCTGTCCTGCATCCAGCGTTCTTTCGGAACGCACATTCAGTGCTGCTGGGGGCGTGGTAACCGATCACAGGGTGCATCTGTCCACCGACTCGGTCGATCGACTGACCTTCATAAAAATGAATCAGTCTTGGATCACCATCAGCTACCAAGCACCTGATGCTGATGTAACCGAATAATTTTTTTTGAAATCTCAGATCCCTTCAAAGACTGCCTATGCTGATGCTGAGTGACTATCCCTGAGTAATTATCCTCTTCCTCCTCAATCATCACGCTGATAGCTTGTAAGAACATTTTTGGTTCTGGACGCCACCACCAGTGCCTAAGGCCTAATTTTTCAGCTCCTGTTCAACAGGGGCATGTAATTACAATTCTTGATCTAATATTTCACAGCAGGGCCCTGTGAGGGCTTACAGTGTTGTGGCCACAGCAACACCTAAGGCCCAAATTTCTGCTGAGTATATAGGGCAGGACCCTACTTTCAAACATCTAACTTACAAACGACTCCTACTTGCAAACGGAAGGAGACAACAGGAAGTGAGATGAAATCTACCCCTAGGAAGGGAAATTCTCTCCTGTAAGAGTTAATATGGGAAAACAATTTCTCCTTTCCACTGATGCTTTCCAATCCTTGTTCCACAAAAAAAACCAAATTTTCAAAAAACATTTTTCATTGGAACAAAAAGTGAGGTGAAATCTTCTGAAGAGGAGGAAAGACAGCAAAACAAATGTCACAGGGGTGATAACCCTTCCCTATGTTTTCCAAAAAGCTTAAAAAAGATTTTTTGGCTGGAGCTAAACACGTTAAAAATGTACCCGTTCAAAATTACAAACAGATTCTACTTAAGAACAAACCTACAGTCCCTGTCTTGTTTGCACCGCCTGTATACTGCTGTTCAGAGTATATAGGGCCTAGTGGCCCCACACCTTTCCTTATTTTAATTTGGTTCCCCTTAATATCCATACAAGACCCAAAGGGCCTGGTAATGGACTGGGGGGTACCCATGCCGTTTGTCTCACTGATTTCCATCCATATTGCCATGACCCGACATTACATTAAACCCGCAAGCAGTTTTAAATGAGATTTTTTCCTTTAAAAATGACATTTGGTGCAGGGACTGTTCTAAACACGGGAAACACACGTCACTTTACAGGCATGCTATAGACACCCCCCAGGTACGATATTTGAAGGAATATTTCACTTTTTTTTTTTTTACTTTAAGCATCATTAAAATCACTGCTCCCGAAAAAACTGCCGTTTTTAAAAGTTTTTTTTGCATTGATACATGTCCCCTGGGGTAGGACCCGGGTCCCCAAACCCTTTTTAGGACAATACCATGCAAATTAGCCTTTAAAATGAGCACTTTTGATTTCGAACGTTCGAGTCCCATAGACGTCAATGGGGTTCTAACGTTCGTGCGAACTTTCGGTCCGTTCGCAGGTTCTGGTGCGAACCGAACCGGGGGGTGTTCGGCTCATCCCTACTGACAAGCGTTCTAATCTCTCTGCACTCTATCCAAATCTAAAAATAAGTTTCGCCATTAGTTATACTTTAAGGTCTCAAACCAACATTAAGCTGAACAGAATTTCTGCCAAAATTATAGTCTTGAATTTTGTGTACACATAAGCCTTAGCCCAAATCAACTTATGGAACAAGCAACACATGTCATGAAAGACAATACAAAGCAAGAGACACCTCACCCAGCACTGAAGGTCCTCCTGCTTGGCTGACTCTGCACTAATACAAGATTCCAACTTTTAAAAAAACAGGCTTTAAGTTTTAATGCCCAAACCTGCTTGGCATTCTTCCCTGCTGCTCCTTCCACAAGGTTCCCATGGATGGAAAGAAGACCTGAGACAGAGTGCACTGTAGGTAAAGGGCCTGTGGAAAGCTACTTTTAAAATGTAGGGAAATTAGGGACAGAAAAGGGCACACACAAAGCTTTGGTTCTGCCTAAGCAAGACCCCTGCATAGAATGTTAAAAGGTTCTACCCCTTAAGAGCAGCTTGGTTTTCCCTGAAATGTGTACTTATTGGAGTACTGACTCTTACACACACGTGGGTGACTGTGTCCCCAGGTGGTTCTCTAGGGATTGTGACTGTGTTCCCAGGTGGTTCTCTAGGGATTGACTTGGCCCAACACCTTATCTGTTATAGCCTTATGCCCCTTAGAAGAAAACCTGTTAGAGTCTGCAAAAGACTTGAGACTGGGGCAGAAGTTCATCTTCCAGCTTGACAATGACCCTAAACACACAGCCAGAGCTACAATGAAATGGTTTAGATCAAAGCATATTCATGTGTTAATATAGCCCAGTCAAAGTAAAGACCTAAATCCAATTGAGAATCTGTGGCAAGACTCAAAAATTGCTGTTCAGGCGCTCTCCATCCGATCTGACTGAGCTTGAGCTATTTTGCAAAGAAGAATGGGCAAACATTTCACTCTCTAGATGTGCAAAGCTGGTAGAGACAAACCCAAAAAGACTTGCAGCTGTAATTGCAGTGAAAGTTGGTTCTGCAAAGTATTGACTCAAGGGGGCTGAATACAAATGCACACCACACATTTCACATATTTATTTGTAAAAAATATTGAAAACCATTTATCATTTTTCTTCCACTTCACAATTTTGTGCCACTTTGTGTTGGTCTATCACAAAAAATCCCAATAAAATACATTTACGTTTTTGGCTGTAACATGACAAAATGTGGAAAATGTCAAGGGGTATGAATGCTTTTTCAAGGCAATGTATATCTGCTTTATTATAAGATCTTGTGTGCTGCTTTGGCTGCTGTTAGGTCTCTGCTGCTGTCCCATGAACAGGAAGTTAGGTTAACACAAGAGGGTCATGGACATCAACTTGACAAAAGTATTTACTTTTCCCAAGTCTAACCCAAATTAAAAACATAATTTTGGCTGGAATTGTATTTAACGGTCCAATTTTCTGTTCCATTTTTTCCCAATGATAGTTTTCACTGGAGCCAAAATAATATGTTGTCAATAAAGGAAAATTGCTATATTATAGTTTGCGGTGCTCCTCCAATCTTCATTGCTAAAATATGTTGGACATACCCACTCTCTCATTGCCTGCACTGTTGTGGTTATCTGCCCAATGTTTCCAGGTGCTTTATTTTATAAGACATGGCCACTTCCTCAATGATCTTAGGTCTTGGTGGAGTAGTAAATGGACTGACAGAGCATTAGAGAGCCATGAGAAAAAATGTGCACTTTTGCTGCTCTTGGTGGAAACTGTCAACACACACGTTTGGGCCAGTTTTGAATGGGATCCACTTATACTACCAGTATGCTTTTAGGATGCTGTAAGAAACCAGAACAGTGAGGAAATTCAAATACTCTCCTTCAAGACCATGTAAATATTGGGAATGAAACCCAGGAACAATCTAAAATATAATCCAGACGTATACAGCTAGTGTCCCATACATTCACCCACATGTTTCATGCAATACACTTCTTTAGGGGCCCTGGAGGTGTGTAGATAATAGAAAGAGCAGCTGAAAGTATTTTATGCCTCATAACTGAGGGAGGTGGAGTTGTTTGCAGCGACAGACTATGAACTAACACAGAAGACATACTAAGCACTGTATGGCCCAGCATTCATATGACACACAAGGAGAGGGGAGCACAGCTGAGGCTTAAGGATGGCTCTTGTGCCATAGTTCTGTCCCCCCCAATCCTGGAGTTAAGAGTCTCCCGAGTATACCACCGTTGGTTGCTCCACCCCTCCTAATAAGAGTCTCCCAAGTGTACCGCCTTTGGTTGCTCCACTCTTCCTAATAAGAGTCTCCCGAGTGTACCGCCTTTGGTTGCTCAACACCTCCTAATAAGAGTCTCCTGAGTGTAACACCTTTGGTTTCTTTACTCCTACTAATAAGAGTTTCCAGAGTATACCACCTTTGGTTGCTCCTCCCCTCCCAATAAGAGTCTCCCGAGTGTACCACCTTTGGTTTCTTTACTCCTCCTAATAAGAGTTTCCAGAGTATACCACCTTTGCTTGCTCCTCCCCTCCTAATAAGAGTCTCCCAAATGTACTGCCTTTGGTTGCTCCACTCCTCCTAATAAGAGTCTCATAAGTATACCGCCTTTGGTTGCTCCCCTCCTCCTAATAAGAGTCTCCCGAGTGTACTGCCTTTGGTTGCTCTACCCCTCCTAATAAGAGTCTCCCAAGTATACCGTCTTTGGTTGCTCCACTTCTTCTAATAAGAGTCTCTCGAGTGTACTGCCTTTGGTTGCTCCACTCCCCCTAATAAGAGTCTCCTGAGTATACCACCCTTGGTTGTTCCACCCCTCCTAATAAGAGTCTCCTGAGTATACCACCTTTGGCTGCTTCACTCCTCCTAATAAGAGTCTCATAAGTATACCGCCTTTGGTTGCTCCCCTCCTCCTAATAAGAGTCTCCCGAATGTACTTCCTTTGGTTGCTCCACTCCTCCTAATAAGAGTCTCCCGAGTATACCGCCTTAGGTTGCTTCACTCCTCCTAATAAGAGTCTCCCGAGTATACCGCCTTTGGTTTCTTCACTCCTAATAAGAGTCTCCTAACTATACCACCCTTGGTTGCTCCACCCCTTCTAATAAGAGTCTCCTGAGTATACCACCCTTGGTTGCTTCACTCCTCCTTCTAATAAGAGTCTACAGAGTATACCGCCTTTGGTTGCTCCACCCCTCCTAATAAGAGTCTCCCGAGTATACCACCTTTGGTTGCTTCACTCCTCCTCCTAATAAGAGTCTACAGAGTATACCGCCTTTGGTTGCTCCACCCCTCCTAATAAGAGTCTCCTGAGTATACCACCTTTGGTTGCTTCACTCCTAAGAGTCTCCCGAGTATACCACCCTTGGTTGCTCCACCCCTCCTAATAAGAGTCTCTCCAGTATACCACCTTTGGTTGCTCCATTCCTCCTAATAAGAGTCTCCCGAGTGTACCGCCTTTGGTTGCTTCACTCCTCCTCCTAATAAGAGTCTACAGAGTATACCGCCTTTGGTTGCTCCACCCCTCCTAATAAGAGTCTCCTGAGTATACCGCCTTTGGTTGCTCCACTCCCCCTAATAAGAGTCTCCCGAGTATACCGCCTTTGGTCCTTCACTCCTCCTAATAAGAGTCTCCCGAGTATACCAACCTTTGTTGCGCCACCCCTCCTAATAAGAGTCTCCCGAGTATACCACCTTTGGTTGCTTCACTCCTCCTAAGAGTCTCTCGAGTATACCACCCTTGGTTGCTCCACCCCTCCTAATAAGAGTCTCCCGAGTATACCACCTTTGGTTGCTCCACTCCTAATAAGAGTCTCCTGAGTGTACCGCCTTTGGTTGCTTCACTCCTCCTAAGAAGAGTCTACAGAGTATACCATCCTTGGTTGCTCCACCCCTCCTAATAAGAGTCTCCCGAGTATACCACCTTTGGTTGCTTCACTCCTCCTAAGAGTCTCCCGAGTATACCATCCTTGGTTGCTCCACCCCTCCTAATAAGAGTCTCCCGAGTATACCACCTTTGGTTGCTCCACTCCTCCTAATAAGAGTCTCCCGAGTGTACCGCCTTTGGTTGCTTCACTCCTCCTCCTAATAAGAGTCTACATAGTATACCGCCTTTGGTTGCTCCACCCCTCCTAATAAGAGTCTCATAAGAGTTTCCTGAGTACACTGCCTTTGGTTGCTTGGCTCCCCCTAATAAGAGTCTCCCGAGTATACCGCCTTTGGTTGCTTCACTCCTCCTAATAAGAGTCTCACAATTATACCACCCTTGGTTGCTCCACCCCTCCTAATAAGAGTCTTCAAAGCATACCACCTTTGATTGCTTCACTCCTTCTAAGAGTCTCCCGAGTATACCACCCTTGGTTGCTCCACCCCTCCTAATAAGAGTCTCCCGAGTATACCACCTTTGGATGCTCCACTCCTCCTAATAAGAGTCTCCCGAGTGTACCACCTTTGGTTGCTTCACTCCTCCTCCTAATAAGAGTCTACAGAGTATACCGCCTTTGGTTGCTCCACCCCTCCTAATAAGAGTCTCCCAAGTATACTGCCTTTGGTTGCTTCACTCCTCCTAATAAGAGTCTCCTGAGTATACCATCCTTGGTTGCTCCACCCCTCCTAATAAGAGTCTCCCAAGTATACCACCTTTGGTTGCTTCACTCCTCCTAAGAGTCTCCCGAGTATACCATCCTTGGTTGCTCCACCCCTCCCAATAAGAGTCTCCCGAGTATACCACCTTTGGTTGCTCCACTCCTCCTAATAAGAGTCTCCCGAGTGTACCGCCTTTGGTTGCCTCCGTCCTCCTCCTAATAAGAGTCTGCATAGTATACCGCCTTTGGTTGCTCAACCCCTCCGAATAAGAGTTTCATAAGAGTCTCCTGAGTATACCGCCTTTGGTTGCTCCACTCCCCCTAATAAGAGTCTTCCGAGTACACTGCATTTGGTTGCTTCACTCCTCCTAATAAGAGTCTCACGAGTATACCACCCTTGGTTGCTCCACCCCTCCTAATAAGAGTCTCCCGAGTATACCACCTTTGGTTGCTTAACTCCTCCTAAGAGTCTCCTGAGTATACCATCCTTGGTTGCTCCACCCCTCCTAATAAGAGTCTCCCGAGTATACCACCTTTGGTTGCTCCACTCCTCCTAATAAGAGTCTCCCGAGTGTACCGCCTTTGGTTGCTTCACTCCTCCTCCTAATAAGAGTCTACAGAGTATACCACTTTTGGTTGCTCCACCCCTCCTAATAAGAGTCTCCTGAGTATACTGCCTTTGGTTGCTCCACTCCCCCTAATAAGAGTCTCCCGAGTATACAGCCTTTGGTTGCTTCACTCCTCCTAATAAAAGTCTCACGAGTATACCACCCTTGGTTGCTCCACCCCTCCTAATAAGAGTCTCAAGAGTATGCCACCTTTGGTTTCTTCACTCCTCCTAATAAGAGTCTCCTGAGTATACCACCTTTGGTTGCTCCACTCCTCCTAATAAGAGTCTCCTGAGTGTACCCCCTTTGGTTGCTTCACTGCACCTAATAAGAGTCTCCCTAGTATACTGCCTTTGGTTGCTTCACTCCTTCTAATAAGAGTCTCCCAAGTATACCACCCTTGGTTGCTCCACCCCTTCTAATAAGAGTCCCCCGAGTATACCACCCTTGGTTGCTCCACCCCTCCTTTTAAGAGTCTCCCGAGTATACCACCCTTGGTTGCTTCACTCCTTCTAATAAGAGTGTCCAGAGTATACCACCTTTGGTTGCTTCAAAGAGTCTCAGAGTATACCAACCATGGTTGCTCCACCCCTCCTAATAAGAGTCTCCCGAGTATACCACCTTTGGTTGCTCCACTCCTCCTAATAAGAGTCTCTTGAGTGTACCGCTTTTGGTTGCTTCACTCCTCCTCCTAATAAGAGTCTACAGAGTATACCACCTTTGGTTGCTCCACCCCTCCTAATAAGAGTCTCCTGAGTATACCGCCTTTGCTAGCCCCACTCCTCCTATAAAGAGTCTCCTGGGTATACTACCTTTGGTTGCTCCACTCCTCTTATTAGGAGTCTCCATAGTATAACAAACCAAGATATAGAGCATGATCACTTTGTAGTCTTTATTACAATATCACTGCCTGATGAGCAGACCTGGGAACTCAAGCACAGTGATACCACCACAGAAGCCCCTACGCAATAAGAGAATTCACTGGGCGGTTTAACATCTTCAGCTTCCACCAAAAGCAAATATATCAGTTTTTGGTGGATTCACTCCTAAACAGACATATGTATCAAAAATCATATACGTTGTCTGTTTGAGCTATCCGATGACCTTATCCAATGTTTTATAGCAGAGAAGAAAAAATCCTCTGAGACTCCTGCATTGATAGTAATCCAGATTTATTTTGAAAACTGACTTTAGTATAGAAACTTCCAAACAAGGCAAAGGAAAAACCAGTGCTGGATCCTTCTCTCCCTTCTAAAAAAAAATGCTTGGCATCCTCGCTGCTAATTGCCGCTATGGTGGAATCTAGAGCACTAACTATTCCCCCTAAACTGTCTAATAAAAGAGTAACTTTCACCTCTTCTGTCCCTTTTAATAGCTGACAGGCCCTGGCTGTTGTGAATGGGGTTATATCATTGAAATAAGGAAAGATTTTTTTTATGCAGGCAATTTTATTACTGAAAAGTTGTCCTGTGGTTTGTTTTTTCCCTCCTCTCTTCCAATATGCGGCTAAAGTGCACACACGCTGCATTTTTCGTGGATTTCCAATGATATTTTTCATTTCATGTGGCTGAAATAAAGCACAGACAGATCTGTTAGAGGAAGGCAAGACTAACAAACTTCATTCTCCGTTTGGCGCCGTGGGTGGCACGATTACGTCTTCTTGTACTGGGCTCAGACCTGAAATACTGAGCGGGTTTACATCGACCCCATGTTAATGGACACAATAACTGAGAGGAAGCGAGATTAAAGAGCAACTCTGGGTCACAAATCAACATCTAATTTCATCTAGGCAGTTTTGCTACTGTTTGAGGCCAAACTCTAGCAGTTTGGTTTTCTTTTTTTAGTTTTGGGATGAGAATGATAATATGGAAATGTTAGAATCCCCATCTGGATTTTATTGTGGTCTGGTCCCCTATTTGGGTGATTTGCCCCTAGTCCTACCTCCTATTTTTTTTCTGGGGACCTGGCAGAACGGGAAAACCTTTTGTGATTCTTGTCTATTTGACTGCTTTCAGAAAGAACTGAAAATGGAGGAAAATCGTTTTGCCTACAGCAGCAGATCAATGTACAAAAACAAAAAAATTGTGATTGCGCAAGGCATGTAACCAGCCACTTGGGGTGTATTTATAAAAAACTTTGTCCATCTAAACTGTATGAAAATTTGTGTAAATACAGGAAAATCAAATGTTTTTAGGAGATATCCTTGCAGATCTAATGTGTGAATGTGGAACAATACTGTTTTATGGCCACTAGTCCGTGCCATCTATTAGCTTTAATGCAGTATTTTCCCCATTCACATACATTCACATAAATGTATTCTCATTTCGCAGAGAAGCGCAAGAGAATTTGATTTTGCCCTATTTGCACAGAATAATTTAACATGTAGTTTTGATGGACAAACAGTTTTGCAATTTTTTTAAATAAATGTACCCCTTAGTGTTGCCCTTACCAGTTATTAAAGCCCAACTCTGGGCACTGCCCCCTGTCCCCTTAGTTCTAGCACCACTTGTCCCCAGTGCTTCTCTCTGGAGTCCCTACAGCTGTAGTTTATGCTTACCCTTTCCATTTGTTTCAGGCTTCTGACATACAGGGTCCACATCAGTTGTGCTGATGTGAACACTGCCCCTCTCTGCATAATGCAGTGAGTGCAGGGCACTGTGTTGACACCAGAGAAATTCCCAGCTCAACTCACTGACCAGTCTGCAAACAACCAAATTTTCCTGTCTAACAGTAGGTGTTAAAATGAGGGGTTTAGTCTGCACACATTTGCAAATACATGTGTAAGCTACAGAGCCCTGTTAAGGCACCCCGTTGTTTTCTATAGTCCTAACTCTAAATTTTGAGAGCCTCCACAGTGGAAGCACATGCATTATAATTGGGTAGGCCGAGGAGCTCACCCCTCCTTAAAGTCATAATGGTGAACTGGACACCCAGCATATAGCACAATGGCAGCAAAAGGTGTCCAGTGCCTCCCCTCACCAGTATTTCAACAGTACAAACAAATGGCCAGGGGCACACTGGACACCCAGCACCAATACCAGGGTGCCTTGACGGGGCTCTGAAGCTTACACTTGTATTTGCAAATGTGTGCCTGGGATAATTTGGTTAATTTGGTTATTTGCAGGCTGGTTGGTAAGTTGAACAGGGAATTTCTCTGGTTTTGATTTACATGAATTGCCCTTCCTTGTGCTCATTGCTGCAAAGGCCAGTTATAGGCCATGCAGTTTCGCTCTTGTTTCGATCAATGGCAATGCTGATTTTTTTTACTGGCTACCAATATAAAGAGGAGTTTCAACACTGGCCACCAATGTAATAGCTGTTTACACTGACCACTAATGTAATAGAAGCATTCACAGTAACCACAAATGTAAGGAGGGATTTACACTGACCACCAATGTAAGGGGGCATTTACACTGGCCACTAGTGTGATTGAAAGGATTCTACACCAAGCACTAATGTAATGAGAAGATTTACACTGACCACCAATGTAACTGAGACATTTAGCCTGCGTTCACATTTGTGTGTGTCGGGAATGCATGAAAAATCGTTTTCCTTACACCACAGAAACATGCTGCCCTTTAGCAGATACACAGCAGTGCCGTTAATTGTTAATGACACCCTCACGCATCTGCTTATGTGTGCCTTGGCATTGTGTGATTTTGAAAAAGGGTTTGGGACTTTCTCCGCATGTGTAGTGCATAGAGCAGCCCATTGAAATGAATGGGCTGCCCTACACATGACCTGCATCTTTATCACCCCTGTCTGTACACCTTTCCAATCCTAAAACCCATGCTAACCTCTGCACTCCAAACCTTCCCTATCCTCTCCACTCCAATCCCTCTCCCCATTAACTCTACCTGCCTCCTCTGCTCATCTTTGCACCACCTTCCTTACCTCCATACATCCCCTCCTTGCTCACCTGTGCATCCCAAACTATAATTCCTTCTCTGCCTACCTCTGCACACCTACCCCCCCCCCCCCACCACCACCACCACCACCACCACCAGCACCAATTTGCTTTCCTTTGTAGAACATGCTGATGGTAGGCTTAATGACCACAATTGTAGGCTGGACTTTCAAGCATGCCCCTTTATCTCCCCAGTGGGCAGAATTCAGAATAGGCAATGGTGGATATGACCTCAGGGAGGCATGATATACATATGAATACCACCTCTATTTACATATGAATGCTGCCGGTCCGCCCCTATTTACATATGAATTCTGCCACTATTTACATATCAATGCCATAATTTACATGAAAACACAGGGACTGCAGGTGAGTCATCTGTACACAACAATAGGGCAGAGCTGGGCAGCATTAGTAACATAACTTCACACTAAGATATCAGGACACAACACAGGACTAAAACCTCAAAGGATGAGGGAATTTAAACTGGGATAGTTGACAAGTATGAGGCAGCTGCTTTGGGCCCCACAACAATGACCAGGCCCAGGGCATTTGTCCCTTTTGCCCTACTTTAAAGACGGCCCTGGTTATAGGTGAGGGCAGTGGCTATTTGTTTGCACTGTGTTGACTCCCCCTCGTGGCTATAATAATATATTACTTATAATAAATTCTGGGATGAAGTTGGTTATATGTATTTATACTAAAACGTCTCCACTCCGCCAAAGCTCCACCCACAATCATTAAAATGCAGGACTGTCCTAGGACAGTATATTATTGCTGCTTTTCAATTGACCAATCAGTGATTTGTCTGGTTTCTACTAACACAACAAGCTTCATATGTATGTTATGTAGACAGTTCCAATTCACTTGAACTTATCCAACCCTGCCTTGTAAAACTAAAGATAAATGAATAAAAAAAAAGTGATTTACCGCAGATGCTTCCCCATGTTTTACATTTTGGCAATTATATGTTGCAATGCAATACCTACTAATGTGAAATCCAGAAAAACAAGGAGCTGTACGGAGCCAAACCAGCATTGAGTTGCTCCAAGTTTTCCTGTAACATATGGGCTTAATTCAGGTATACTACAACCACCACAGCTTGGGTGAAATAATTACTGGGTGTAATGAGATCTTTGTCATAGTTGGATGAAGAGAGGAAATCAGTGGCTGTCATGTGTCAGTGAGAAATGCAGAATAGGGTGACTGTTTATTAAAGGGTATGTATATATAAGTTTTACATATATTTTCTTCCTAATAATTATGATATTCAGAACTACAAAAAATCTAATGTGAAACAGTTCATTTAAGTTTGTCAGTAAAATATAAAATATTGCATAATATTATCTTATTTCTGTATTTCAGCCAGTAGGTGGAGCTTTAGGCTGCTTTTCACATTTTTAAGCTAAACTTTGCTGCTTTTCCAAAGAAGCCTATTGTTTACAGAACACAGTAGCTCAACCTGAAGTGAATGAATTGGAGCAGTGACACATCCATATACCCTATCATCTTCTTTTTTTTTAATAATGGGGCTGTGGTTAGAGAGTTACCACCTTGAAGTAAACAGCTTCTGTTGTGCTCATTTTTTAGAAAACCCATAATGATCAGTGACACAATTGGTTTGGGTGACCCCTTGGGCTACCAGCCATCTGGCTTGTGAAGATGGTGACAAAGTCAAGTTATGTGTATGATAGCTGCAACTGACACCTCTGGGTCAGCAAATCTCCGTCCCCCTTGACATTGGTTAAATGCAGTATGCCAGAATTTGCACCATTTAAATGTCACTAGCTAGGGCACTTTGAATATGTGGCCCTGATCCTGAACAGTACCCAGGATCATGGCCACGAAATACCACCTCTACCCAACTGTTTTTATTCACTCACACAACTACTTGTTTCAATGTGGCCCAACCAAAAGAACTTTTTAACCGGTTCAATACAGGGCATTTTCACCCCCTTCTTTCCCAGACCAATTTTTAGTTTTCAGCGCTGTCGCACTTTAAACAACAATTGCGCGGTCGTGCAAAACTGTACCCAAACAAAATTGACGTCCTTTTTTCTCCACAGATAGAGCTTTCTTTTGGTGGTATTTGATCACCTCTGCGGGTTTTATTTTTTGCGCTATAAACAAAAGAAGAGCGACAATTTTGAAAAAAACACAATATTTTATAGTTTTTGCTATAATAAATATCCCAAATTTTTTTAAAAAAAAACAAATTTTTTCCTCAGTTTCGGCCGATACGTATTCGTCTACATATGTTTGGTAAAAAAAATCGCAATAAATATATTGATTTATTTGCCCAAAAGTTATAGCGTCTACAAAATACGGGATAGATTTATGGCATTTTTAAAACATTTTTATTTATTTATTTATTTTTTACTAGTAATGGTGGCTATCTGCGATTTTTTTTCATGACTGCGACATTATGGCAGACACATCGGACACTTTTGACACATTTTTGGGACCATTCACATTTATACAGCGATCAATGCTATAAAATTGCATTGATTACTGTGTAAATGTGACAGGCAGGGAAGGGGTTAACCACTAGGGGGCGGGGAGGGGTTAATTATGTTTCCTAGGGAATGATTCTAACTGTAGGGGGAGGGGACATACAAGGGGAGGAGACCGATCAGTGTTCCACTGTACTGGGAACACAGATCAGTCTCCTTTCAACTGACAGGAAGTGGATCTGTGTGTTTACACACACAGATCCACGGTCCTGCCTAGTTAACGGGCAATCGCGGGTGCCCGGCGGACATCGCGGCCGCCGGGCACACGCACCAGGTCCTAAGCAACGCGGCGGGCGCGCGCGCGCCCCTGAGACGGCCGGGAAGCCCAGGACGTCATGTGACGGCCACCCAGGATGGGAGATCCCATCTCAGGCCGTCATATGACTATGGCTGGGTAATGAAGTGGTTAAATAGTACAATATGCAGACAGCTACACTTTTAACCTTATGATTTATTTTCCTTAAGACAACGATCAGCACCTTTTGACTTTGGCTGAGAACTTCATTGTGTGTTCTGCCCTGTGATTGGCTGATGCAGCTGTCAATCAAGGAGTAAACTCTAGTACAGTGGTTCTCAACCTGGGGGTCGGAACCCCCTCGGGGGTCGAATGACGATTTGCCAGGGGTCACCGAATCCTGGGCTGTTCCTAAAGCCTGCACCGCTCTCCCAGCCTTTTTGCGGCCGCCCAGCTGGGGCTGTCCCTGGAACCTGTTGCCGCCCACTCAGCCTCTTCGCAGGCACCCATTCGGTTCACAGCATGGGTGGGGGGCAGAGACTTGAGGTCAGCTGACTGGTGCGGAATATGAAGTGGGAGGGGCTGGAGGAGACCCTATCTCCGGATTTTGGCACAGGTGTCACTGCTACGAGACAACACAGTGAAGCCGGAGACACAGTGAGTAACACTACCTGTGATTAGAGTTGCCATTAAAAGTCCCCACTACAGTTCTCAGATCAAGAGCCCCTAAGTTGGTTGATCAGAACTCCCCCCAGCACTGTCACCACTCATCCCAACTCCCCGCCAGCACTGCCACCACTCATCCCAACTCCCCGCCAGCACTTCCACCACTCATCCCAACATCCCAAAAATAGAGACTACATGGAAGGGAGAGGAAAAAAGGGGGAGGAACCAAGAAAAAGAGAGAGAAAGAATAAGAGAACAAGAAACACGGCTAGAGAGAGGGATGGGGAAAAGAAACAAGAAATTAGGATAGAGCAAGATAAAAGGGAAATAAAGGAGAACAAAGAGAGTGGTACATCTTAAAATGTACCAGAAGGGGTTTTAATACTGTACGAGTGGAAGGGACTCAGGGAGCGCCAAATGTCCGTGGGTTAGGGGCGCAAAAGACTTGTCTTGCCTTGGGTGCTGACAACCCACGCTACGAAAATAATTTTACTGTTAGGGGTCCCCACAACATGGGAAATTTTATCAATGGGTCACGGCACTAGAAGGTTGAGAACCACTGCTCTAGTACATGTATCGGAATTACAGAAAACATGTTTAGTGCTGTCTCAGAGCAGAGAAGGATTATAATAAGGACAGAATGCAGAAAGTGGGGGCAGACTAAAAGGGGGCCCATGGGATGCTAAAAAATATTCTGCTCTTCTGTACATTTTATAGTAAGCCAATTTCTGCTTTGGACTTTTATCAGCAGGTGATTAGCAATGGCTTTGTTTTGACCTCTGTAAGGCCCTGTCCACACCATTGCGCTACTATTTTGGTGCATTAGGTAGCCCATTCAAATGGGCTGCCTTAACATAAAGCACATTAATGGACGATATAACGCGTGTTATCGCAGCGCAACAGTGTGAGCCCAGACTAAGGGTTTTCTTTAAAGTATATCTCTAATCAAAACCTTTTATTTAGTTTCAGCTAGATTGAGGAAACATTAGACCCTCTGTCAATTTTTATTGTTATCTGTATCCCCATTGAGGAGATTCAACTTTCTTTGTTCTGCTGACTATTGTCACCAAGAAAGGAAGTGAGGAAAAATCCCCAAAAATTAAGAGTTGTCCACAAAACAGAGGTAAGGGGAATTCTTCCAATGGGGAATTCTTTTTTTTTGGACAAATCTTCAAGAGGAGAATTCCTCATACTTTTGAACATTTCTTCTAACTTCCTGTTGTGTCTCTATACAGGAAGTGAAAGGCCACTTGTACACAGACAGCAATAGCCTGGCAGGAGTTTTAACTCTTTCCTACCCCATCCATAACCCAAAATAAGTTTTTTTTGGGGTGTATTAACCACTTCAATACCGCACATAGTCATATGACGTCCTTGACTTTGTTCGGAGATATCTGAATGATGCCTGCAGCTACAGGCATCATTCAGATATCATTCTTTCCAGCCGGCGATTCTGTGCACAATAGGAACAATCATCATTGATCATTCTTATAGGCAATGGGAGGGGACTGTCACAATAGATTCCTATTACAAGGGATGTTTACATTCCTTGTAATTGGAATAAAGAAAATAATTAGCTGTCTAATTACAAACCGCGCTCCTGTGCAAAATTACTCTATGTAAACAGCGTAATAAAACCATGAAAAATTGTGAAAAATTATATATGTATCTGCCAACTGAATATTAAATTATCATAGTGAAAAATACCAGGCAAGGGTTAAATTAATCAGATGTGTAAAATTCTAAAAGAAAATACAAATTCAAAAAGAAAGAAAGTCCACCATTATTAACCAATGTGTACAACAAATTAGTGTTCAAAAATTAATGTTCAAAAAATATTCAAAAAATAAATGTTCAAAAATATTTTTTGAAACCAGAGCTTCTGGGTGGGTAGAGCTTCTAAGCATATCTTTCTTGGGTACAGCAAAGCATCAAACAGCAGCATTCAATTGCCATCACCAGCCACACAGCCTACTCACCAGATGGAGGTGACTCCCATGACAGGAGTCAAATGCACTTTGGGGTTAACCAACAAGGCTTCTCCCGATCACGGCCAGGTGTAGATGCTGGAGCTCAGGCGCTGGAACTCAGGCATCTTGATCGGCGATGAGGCTGCTTGGATGCATGCGACCGGACTTCCCAGGGTGGGTCACAAAGACCGTGGATGTTTGGCGTTGGGGAGAGATGAATAAAAAACTCCCATAGTGAAGTAAACCAAAAATATTTATTTAGCCACTTGCCGACCGGGCCATTGCCGAAAGACGGCAACAGCGCGGTCGGCTAGTTCTGGGTGGACGTCCATGGACGTCATTCCAGAATGATGCTCCCGCGCGCCCCCCGGGGCGCGCACTCGGGAACATCCATGACCGCCGGGTCCGGAGGACCCGGCGCATCACGGATTACGGTAAATAGCCGCTGATCGCGGCCGTTTACCACGTGATCGTTCCGTCAAATGACGGAGCGATCACATGTAAACAAACCAGCGTCATGTCATGACGCTGGTTCCTCCCTCCCCTCTCTGTACCGATCGGTACAGTGCGGAGGGAGAGGGGAAGAGATGGCAGCGCTGTGGGCTGGATGTTTAGTGCCCACAGCGCTGTTCAATATACATAATGGCAACACTGTGCAATACTCTGCATCACTGTGCAATACTCTGCATCACTGTGCAATACTCTGCATCACTGTGCAATACTCTGCATCACTGTACAATACTCTGCAACACTGTGCTATACTCTGCAACACTGTGCAATACTCTGCAACACTGTGCTATACTCTGCAAAACTCTGCCAATACTCGCCAATACTCGCCAATACTCTGCCAATACTCGCCAATACTCTGCCAATACTCTGCCAATACTCTGCCAATACTCTGCCAATACTCGCCAATACTCACCAATACTCTGCCAATACTCGCCAATACTCTGCCAATACTCGCCAATACTCGCCAATACTAGCCAATACTCTGCATCACTGCGCTATACTCTGCAAAACTCTGCCAATACTCGCCAATACTCTGCCAATACTATGCCAATACTCTGCCAATACTCACCAATACTCTGCCAATACTCGCCAATACTCGCCAATACTCGCCAATACTTCGCCAATACTCGCCAATACTCGCCAATACTAGCCAATACTAGCCAATACTCTGCATCACTGCGCTATACTCTGCAACACTGTGCAATACTCTGCAACACTGCAAAACTCTGCCAATACTCGCCAATACTCTGCCAATACTCTGCCAATACTCTGCCAATACTCGCCAATACTCTGCCAATACTCTGCAATAAATTTTAACAGAAACAAGGAATTTTTTTTTTTTTTTTTTATAGAATTTTCAGTCTTTTTTGATTTATAGCGCAAAAAATAAAAAACCCAGCAGTGATTAAATACCACCAAAAGAAAGCTCTATTTATGGGAAAAAAAGGACATAAATTTCATAGGGGTACAGTGTTGCATGACTGAGTAATTGTCATTCAAAGTGTGAGAGCACCGAAAGCTGAAAATTGGTCTGGTTAGGAAGGGGGTTTAAGTGCCCAGTTGTCAAGTGGTTAAGCTAAAAACGACTTAAAACCACACTCCACACATGAGGGTACATGCGGGCAGGAAACAAACAGGAAAAGCAGGAAATGAAAATACGAGCGGAAATGGCGTATCACGTTCGTTTACATCCGACCGGTTTCATCAGAGCGTTCTGATGTCATCAGGGATCCCTGATGACGTCAGAACGCTCTGATGAAAGCGTTTTTAGCTTAAATAAATATTTTTGGCTTACTTCACTATGGGAGTTTTTTACTCATCTCTCCCCAACGCCAAACATCCACGGTCTTTGTGACCCACCCTGGGAAGTCCGGTCGCATGCATCCAAGCAGCCTCATCGCCGATCAAGACGCCTGAGTTCCAGCGCCTGAGCTCCAGCATCTACACCTGGCCGTGATCGGGAGAAGCCTTGTTGGTTAACCCCAAAGTGCATTTGACTCCTGTCATGGGAGTCACCTCCATCTGGTGAGTAGGCTGTGTGGCTGGTGATGGCAATTGAATGCTGCTGTTTGATGCTTTGCTGTACCCAAGGAAGATATGCTTAGAAGCTCTACCCACCCAGAAGCTCTGGTTTCAAAAAATATTTTTGAACATTTATTTTTTGAATATTTTTTGAACATTAATTTTTGAACACTAATTTGTTGTACACATTGGTTAATAATGGTGGACTTTCTTTCTTTTTGAATTTGTATTTTCTTTTTGAATTTTACACATCTGATTAATTTAACCTTTGCCTGGTATTTTTCACTATGATAATTTAATATTCAGTTGGCAGATACATATATCATTTTTCACGGTTTTATTACACTGTTTTGCACAGGAGCGCGGTTTGTAATTAGACAGCTAATTATTTTCTTCATTTTCTTCATTTATAACGCGCTGCTCCTTAATCAATTTAATTTTCCACATGCGCGAGTAGGTAAATCTTTTTACCAATTTTTCACAATTGGAATAAAAGTGATCACAAAAAAAAAAGTGTAAAAATGAAAAAAATTAAGTAAAATAAAAAAATATATATTTTAAATGCCCCTGTCCCGGGTAGCTTGCGCTTAGAAGCGAACACACACGCAAGTCCCGCCCACATATGTAAACGCCATTCAAACCAAACATGTGAGGTATCGCCGCGTGCGTTAGAGCGTGTGCAATAATTCTAGCACTAGACCTCCTCTGTAACTCTAAACTGATAACCTGTAAAAATTTTCAAAGAATCGCCTATGGAGATTTTTAAGTACAGAAGTTTGGCACCATTCCATGAGTGTGTGCAATTTTAAAGTGTGACGTGTTAGGTATCTATTTACTTGGCGTAACATCATCTTTCACATTATACAAAAAAATTGGGCTAACTTTACTGTTTTGTTATTTTATAATTAATGAAACCATTTTTTTTTCCAAAAAAAAAGGCGTTTGAAAAACTATTGTGCAAATACCGTGCGAGATAAAAAGTTGCAATGACCGCCATTTTATTCCCTAGGGTGTCTGCTAAAAAAAACATATATAATATTTGGGGGTTCTGTCTAATTTTCTAGCAAAAAAAATATGATTTTTACATGTAGAAGAGAAGTGCCAGAATAGGCCCAGTATTGAAGTGGTTAAAAAAAATTCTCCTATTACCTCTAAAGGTTGGCATAATAGGGTGGTTTTTGAAAATAATGCAATATAGCAACTAGATGGTGCTGAGGATCATAGCAAATACTTATTTCCTATGATCATCTGCATCATCTAATGGCCACAATGCATTATTCTCCCAAACCCCCCTATTATTTATGAACAAATAACATTCAACCTTTTTTTTGGAATAAATACCAAATTGCCTGAAAACATTTGATTTTGTCCTATTCACACACAATGAATGTATGAACAGTTTTGCTGGACAAATAGCTATGCAAATTGTTTTGAAGACACATCCCTTAAAGAATTACCTGGAAGCATTGTTTCATACTATCTGCAACCATCATACAAGTGATTTTTAGTACATCTCTGTAGCTCCAATTAACAATGCACATATTGCATTTCAAATCCTGGAGAAATGTCTCAGAAACCCTGTCAGAAATGTCTGTGCTAGCAGGGCCCCCATTCGCTGGCAGTAACGATCATGCCATCCCCCCATCCTCCTGCATAGGGACAAAATAGGGACATACACACTTGTAACATGGAGAAATTCGGCCATGTTTGGTCACTCACAGTTCTTGGTCAACACATCCTTGACCTCTGCCCTTTTTGCCCCTGTATCCATAACTCTACACAGTGCAAATGCAACATTAACACAGGATGGCTTCCACACTCTGCCATTGTCCTTACTGTAGGTCCCCATAGATGGGTTCTCCAACGGAGCCTGTTTCTGTCCGACCCTGAAGGGTTCACTTTGGCTACAAGCTTACATTGCAGTACATTATTTTACTTTTCCCATTACCCTCTGCTCCAGCCTCTTCTGACTCTAGACAAGGGAGAGGTCTCCTTAAAAGGGGTATTAATCCCTTCTTACACAACACCCCCCCCTCCCCCGTTAAAATTGTCACATCTCTGTGCCATGGGTACTACAGTGCTGAAAGAGTTATGGTGCTGCTCCAACACAAATATAAATATTGTAATGCAAAATACATACATTATAAAAAGAATACCCATTTTCAACACACAGGAATTATACTTGGGTGATTACTTGGTTAACAACAGCATAAAAGCAAAACACATACAGTGCTCAGCATAAATGAGTACACTCAAACAGATTTGTCAGAAAACCTTTACTTTCCTTTCACAATCAACGTTTTCTATGGGACACTATACTACAAAATACTCCCACACATGCGGCCCATTGGTTGCAACCAGGATTTGTTAATTTGCACACACCAAAAAGTATTTTTCCTAACAAATTCATTCAAGACCATGTTGTAAAAATGAATACACCCCAATGAAAGTCTTATAGGGCGTACACACGGTCGGACTTTGTTCGGACATTCCGACAACAAAATCCTAGGATTTTTTCCGACGGATGTTGGCTCAAACTTGTTTTGCCTACACACGGTCGCACAAAGTTGTCGGAATTTCCGATCGACAACCACGCGGTCACGTACACCACGTACGACGAGACTAGAAAAGGCCGGTTCAGAACCAAGCGCGGCACCCTTTGGGCTCCTTTTGCTAATCTCGTGTTAGTAAAAGTTTGGTGAGAAACGATTCGCGCTTTTTCAGACTCGTGGCTTTCAGATCGTTTTCTGCTGTTCAGTTTGTGCTTGTGGGTTTGTATCTGCTCTTCAGTGCGTGCAGTCAGTTCGTATCAGAGTTTTCTGTGTGATCTTGCCTGCTTGTTGCTGTTTTTCAGGTCGCTCTTCACAGGCCTTGCTGTTCTCCTCGTACAGTTCGTGCTGTGCGGGGGCTTGGTGTTGGGGTCCTGAC
This sequence comes from Lithobates septentrionalis, assembly GCA_037952835.1. NCBI lineage: Eukaryota > Metazoa > Chordata > Amphibia > Anura > Ranidae > Lithobates > Lithobates septentrionalis. The sequence continues at coordinate 1,058,447 of JBBDGP010001390.1, forward strand.
CTTGACACAAGTCCAGTCCGTGAACAGGGTGGGGAGGAGTTCATGGACCAAGAATTGGTTGCTTCAGCGTGACCAGTTCTGTCATATGCCTTTGCTCCGTGAGATCCGTGAGAATAATCCTGATGATTTCAGGAACTTTCTCAGGATGACGGACCCCGTGTTTCACCGTTTGTTGGCTTCACTGACCCCTTATAATAGCAGGCAGGATACCTGCATGAGGCAAGCCATCACTCTGGAGCAGAGGTTGGTCGCTACCCTGCGGTATTTGGCCACAGGGAGAAGCCTTCAGGACTTGAAGTTCTCGACAGGCATCTCCCCCCAGGCTCTTCTTTGTGGACATTTACTGCTTGTGTTAGTTTGAGCTGACCCTGACAGAAATGTGTGGAGTCCAGAAAATGTCGTGATTGTGTAACCTTACAAAGCACTGTTGGCTGTTATTTACTAAATGCAAAGACACTTTGCACTACCAGTGTACTTGCAACTGCACTGAAACTGCACTTGTAGTGCAAAGAGTATTTGCCCTTAGGAAATTACCCCCATTTTCTCATAAAACAACAATTACATCACCCCAAAAATGTTGTAGCGTTGAGACAATAATCCACACATTCTTGATGAACAATCTTTTTAATACCTGCACAATCACATGTGCATTTACCCAAGGTTTTTCTGACAAACCGACATGTTTGTTGTATAACAATTTTTGTGGTGTTATTATCCAAAATCAAAATGTGCATTTTATAGAAAACAGGCCTGTGTAAAACCCACAAGAAAGACACAAATCTTGATCTTACAAAGTTCACATTTGGTAGAACTGGAAGGCAATATCAGACATGAGTATTTAGGAACTGGGTTTGATATTGCGTTCAGATGGGGGAAATCACCCCAGGAAAAGCCAAATTTGGAAGATGCACACAAATTTCACAATGTCAACATGTGCTATCTGCCATCACGGGGGATCAAGGGACGTGTTTTGGGGGAGAAAGCCCTTCCTCACCGCTACTTTATTATTGAGGAAGGGGTTGCACCCCCAAAACGCGTCCATTGATCTCCTGTGATGGCAGATAGCACATGTTGGCACACTGTGTGCATCCTCCAAATTTGGCTTTGGGAAAAATCACAAAAACATTTCGCACATTGTAGCACACAAAAGAAGAAAGTGATTTGGAGGGGCTTTAAACTCGCCCCAAAACATCAATGATGTTTTTATATTTTGGAATAACATCATTGATGTTTTGCTTGATGTTTTCCAATTGTAAATTACACCCCATGATCTCCCCGATCAGGATCTGGGCACTTTTGGATGTGAAAGGATCTTCATCCACACCCTCACGATCACCTAAAAAGAGAGGAACCCCAAAATAAATTAGGTTTGCAAAAAAATGCCGCCATCCATCTCTTATCTGAGCCTGTGGTTGCAGACACTCACCTGTTGTGGTGACTAGTTCCACCACGTCTTCTTCCTCCTGCTCAGATTGTGTTGGGGGGATTTCCCCTTCTTCCAGAGGGGGGGGCTCTGGTCTCCTCGGATGAGGGGTGTCCTCCGAGTCTTTTCTCCCCTATGTAAAACAAAAATGGTATAATTAGCACACAGATATTTGATGGCAGAACTATAAAGATGAAACATTGCTTGGAAGTGTGGTACAATTATCTATTTTAGCCGAGTTCCAAGATGTAGCTTTTTTAGTGTCCTTTGTCAAGCTGCAATACTTTACCTGTTTGGTACAAGCTTCACAGATGGAGACCCCCCTATAGTATACACTGGAGCACCTGTGTGGCCCCCCTAATAAAAATGGTGTTCTTGTGTCCCACACTAGTGCTCCAGTGTCCAGATGTGAAAACAGCTGCTCAGTGTCCTCTACTTACACACAATCTAGTTTGCATTTCATTCTAGTAACAAAGATATCTACACAACCCAATTCTTTGAAGACGAGTATAGGGCGTCAAAATGGTGGCCAAATGCATATGGCCTAAACAATGGTATTTTATCATCCGAAATAAAAATGTGTGATCCGAACGAATAATGTGCCCATGAACATGAAAGTTGCCATTTTAAACTGTACAACAGTTCCTAAAAGCACATGGAGCAGCACGAACGTAATAAACACCAAAAAAATTGGAACACAGCACAACTACTTACTTTTTTGCAGCACTCTCCGGATCTTTCTGTACTGCTCATGTTCTCTGAATTTGAGGTCCGACCACCGCTTCCTGAGCTGATCTTTCGATCATCGTACCCCGAAATTCCGGTGCAGACTCCTGACCACTTTCGCCATGATCTTGGCCTTTCGGACATTGGGGTTGGGGTAAGGCCCATACTTCCCGTCATAGTCGGCCCTCTTCAGGATGTCCACCATCTCCAACATCTCCCCAAAGGACATATTTGAGTCCTTTAATCTCCTTATGGATCGGGACGTTTCAGGCTCGAGCCTTTCCTCCTCCTCGTTGCTACAGTTAGCACGCACCTGCTGTCTATCCGCCATGTGCTCTTCCCCCACTGCGCCGAACAAAAAGGGGCGGGGAATAGACTAGAAAGAACGTCAGGGGCGGGCGGAGTTATACGCATGCGCAGTGTGTATAAATCGTAACGCGCGCGTCTTACGTACGATCTGTGAGCGGAGGAAGGAGCATCGGAGACGCCGATCGTGCTAACGAAGGTAGGATCTAAACGTGGGCCTATACTGCTTCGAAATGGAAGCCTATATTGTAACAAGATTAGGGGAGTTTGGCCTGACATTAGGGTTTGTCTTGTGTTGTGTCTTGTAGAGAAAATGGATGGGTTCAACGACCACAATTTCCTGCCCCTGTTTATTGACAAGTACAGGGAGCTGCCCTGTCTGTGGCAGGTGAGACACCCCCACTATAATCACAAACAGAAGAGGCAGGCAGCGCTGGAGAAACTGCTGGAGTTGGTGACGCCGGTGGTCCCCACAGCAACCATCCCTTATTTAAAAGCTAAAATTGGTGGCCTGAGGAGCACATATCTGAGGGAGCGCAAGAAGGTCACAGATTCCCAGAGGTCCGGAGCTGCAGCAGATGACGTTTATGTCCCCAGGCTGTGGTACTATGAGAGACTGCGATTTCTGTCAGACCACACTGAGGTCAGGGAATCTCTCTCTACTCTTCCTTCCACGCTTCCTTCCACCCCAGCTGAGGCTTCCGATGTCCAACCTGGGCCTTCCTGCCAGGAAGAAGTGGAGGAGCCCAGCTGGAGTCAGGTATAGCATTCTTCTACTGATTTCTGGGCAATAAAGAAATTATGTTTACTAGATGTTATTATTGATCACTAATTGCTGATTAAAAAAAGTGTTTTACATATCAATAGACAGTAGTGGGCACCCAAATTTGGGACAAGAATGCAAAATGCTGGGCTCAGAAGGATAGTCTGTTATATTTGTTAACATTCAATTTGCAGCAGTCAGGAGGTGGAAATTGTGTGTGATTGATGTAAAAAATACTAAAACAATGTCCCTTTTTCATACACAGGAAGACCTCAGCCAGGAGGAGGTTGTGGAATGTGGCAGCCAGGAGGAGGCGGGGATTAGTGGCAGCCAGGAGGAGGCGGGGCTAAGTGTCAGCCAAGAGAAGCCTGGGACAAGTCGCAGCCTGACTGAGTCTCAGGTTCCTCCCCTCCACCTGCCACATAAACGAGCCAGGAAGATGACTCCCAGTCCTGTGCAGGATTCAGCATACAGGCTGATCCAGGAGGCTTCGGCGTCCCTCCGAGCCTTCCCCAGTCCTGAAGAGGCCTTTGCCTGCATGGCTGCCACCAAATTGCAGGGCATGCAGGAGGGCCAACGCAGGATCTCTGAGGACCTGATTTATAAAGTCCTTCGTAAGGGGGAGAGTGGGGAACTGACACCCAAGACGGATGTCATTGAGATCGACGATCCTCCTCCTCCTCCTCCTGCTGCCACAACTCCACCACCACAGCCAAAGCCTGGCAGGAAGCGTGGAAGGAAGACCTGAGAGTGATTGCCCTTGGTTCAGTCTGGTCTGACAGAAGATGCAGTCTCTCGTATGACCACAGCCTGGGGACACAGATGTCATCTGCTGCTTTCCGGATCTCTGGGACTTCTGGACCAGACTGCCCTCCCTAAGATAAGGACTCCTCAGGCCACCAATTTTGCTTTTAAATAATTGATGTCTGCCCTGGGGGTCCCAGGCTTCGCCAATTTCTGCAGTTTCTCCAGCGCTGCCTCCCTCTTTGTTTTTTTATAGTTGTGACCCCTTAATAAATTTTTTTCGGTAAATTCTACTCTCCTGTGTGTGTTTTCATCCAAAAAGGACAGTTTGTTGGTGACGATTCAGGTACATTTCTAAAAACATAAAATGTGAAATTAACAAGGGACAACAACACCAAACAATCTCCTACAGATTAAATAGAACAACATATCAATGGTGTTGTGGGAACTTGTCACAAAAAACACACAAACATTTTCGGGAGTACAAATCAAAATCACCAAAAAAAAAAATTAAAAAAAGAGAAACACAAAAAAAGAATCTACATTAAAGTCAAAAAAAAAATATGTTGTCAGATGTGAGAAATCAACATATATTGAGGGAATCCCGATAAATAGTAACGAAAGAAGTTTGTGAGAAGTGTGTGTGAATATGAGCATCAAAACTTCTTAATTCTTGTCACATTATAAAGAAGAAGAGAGTGCGCTGTATTAAACCATTTTGAACATTGCAGCGTGACGAAAGTGCTGTATCCATTGCGAACGCTAAGTTTACCAGAACGAGCTGTCCCGTGTCGGAATTTCTTCTGAGCATGCGTGGCACTTTGTGCGTCGGAACAGGCCACACACGGTCGGAATTGAGGCGATCGGATTTTGTTGTCGGAAAATTTTATCTCCTGCTCTCCAACTTTGTGTGTCGGAAAATCCGATGGAAAATGTCCGATGGCGTCCACACACGGTCGGAATTTCCAAAAACACGCTCCGATCGGACATTGTCCATCGGAAAATCCGACCGTGTGTACGTGGCATTAGTTGCAAAGCTAAATTTTAGACAACAAAATCTTAATTAACAAGAATTTAACCACAGGTGAGTCTAATTATTCATTAAACAGGTGTCCAGCAGACAGTTTGTTATAAAAGGGTGTTACTTAACAAAGAAAACCCCTTCCCATTTCATGCTGTCAGCAATGGCGCCACATGCAAAAGAAGGCCTGAGAAAGAAAATAATTTCTTTACACAAGAAAGGTGACGGCTGCAAGAAGATCAGCAAAGCTTTACTTATCAGTCAGAATATTGTAGCAAAAGTGATACAAAAATTTAACAAAGCTGGAGCTGCAACCATCTCACAGAGACATCCAGGCCGTCCACGGAAGTTAAAACCTCGCCAGGAGCGTCTTCTGATGAGAAGGGTTGAAGAAAATTGCCAAGCAAGTTCACTGCAGTTAGCTAAAGAAGTAGAAAGCCAAACTGGGGTGATTCTTTCCCGTGACATAATATGGCGTACACTGTAGAGGAATAGCATGCATGGGTGTTATCCATGAAGGAAGCCTCTGCTGAAGCCCATGCACAAAAAAGCTGGCCTAGAATTTGCCAGGGCCAATGCTGAAAAAGAACAAGACTACTGGGACTCTGTACTCTGGAATGATGAGACCAAGATAAATGTTTTTGTAACTGATGGCTTCAAAACTGTATGGCGTCGCAAAGGTGAGGAGTACAAAGAAAAATGCAAGGTGCTTACAGTGAAACATGGTGGTGGCAGTGTCCTTTTGTGGGGCTGCATGATTGCTTGCTGGTGTCAGGGAGCTGCATTTCATTGATTGTATCATGAATTCCTAGATGTACTGCTCTATTGTAACAAGTGTCTTTGTGCACTTTTCCAACATGACAATCATCCAAAATACATATCTAAGACCACTGTTGCATTTTTGAAGAAGAACAGGGTGAAAGTGATTCAGTGGCCAAGTATGTCTCCTGATCTGAACCCAATCAAACACCTGTGGGGAATTCTGAAGAGACAAGTTGAGCATCACTCTCCATCCAGAATCTAGGCTTTAAAAGAGGTTGTTCTTGAAGAAGGGAAAAAGATAGATGTTGCAATATGTCACCGACTTGTTCATTCCATGCCTAGAAGACTTGGTGCTGTCCTTACAAATCATGGAGGTCATGCAAAATCCTAGATGTAGTAGTTTTTGTTGTGGGGTTTATTCATTTTTGCATCAACTAATTTGAGTAAAACTGAAGATTTTGTAATCTAAAATATATTTATTAACCTTTCTTTCATGTAATGAGCTAAACAAATGTTCTATAAAACTCAGTTTTGTCAAAATTGTGGAAATGTTTCTTGTGTTCATTAAGATATTGATTAAAATCTTACTTTTCAAAAGGGGTGTATTAATTTATGCTGAGCACTGTATATAGTATAAAAAAAACACCAACTAAAACTCTGAATCAACCGGTCTGAGGAATTGTACATATAATAGCTGGGGTAAGGAAAGTCCCTCCATTTCCCAGTAACCAGATGTTTTCAGTGGGAAAAGGGACATCACCGCTCCAGGTAGGTCAGATAGGAAAGAACCTCTCCTCTGAATTAGAAGATAGATGTTGTCAGTGCACAGGGTAGTTCAGGGCATCCCTTAAAGGCTAGGATAGCATCACTTTGTCCACGTAAACATGCCTGCTATAGCTCCATTTAGTATAGCACCGGTGGAACTCATGTATAGTAACGGAGTTCCCAACGAGAGATTGCTTACTTTGGCACCTGTAGGTGTTCCCACACAGCAGTCTCATAAATCTCTTGCCACTGAGCCTCAGGAACATAGAGGAAGTCCAGCCTATACTGCTCTAGCACTTGGCGAACCAGATATCTGTGGAGCTGTGATAGGCGGGTCAACGGGCATCCACTGCCCTGACTGGAAGACAAGTAAGACTTAGGTGCCTGTCCCACCGCCATGAGCACCATCAGGCTCCTCCTTCACCATCACTAGGGCACACATGCCCACAAATGGGTGAGGAACCTTCTGAAAAAAAAAGGTTGTTCTTTGACCTCCTGGATCAAATAGGCTCCCCACAAAGCTCTTGGAGCATCTCCTGACTCCAACATACTCTCTAAATTGTGCTCGACTTTCATTAATGACCCATCTGCAGAGGAACAGCTCTCCGCCATACTCTCATGCTTCAGACCCATAGAGTCCCTTAACTCCTCTGGCACTAGGACAGCATTGAACACCACAAACCTCCTTTCCAGCCAATCCACCCAGAATCAACTCCTCCGTAGGGGACAACAGAACCGGACACTTCTCTTGCTTCGCAACCATGGGCTCCCCGCGGATGAGCTTAACCCCACTAAGGGAAGCATCCCACAGCTCGCTCACGCCGGATTGGTTGGGGCTAGGGGAGCCCGGATGCTTTGTTTCAAACAGACCTGCTGAGTCTTTCTTATCATCTGTTACCCTTTCCCAAACAGCATCCTCCTTCCAGGGAATTCACAGATTTTATTGTTGTTTTTGTGTCTTGTTTCTGTTTGTTATTGTGATTTTGTGCTGTCTTTGTTGAATATAACTGTAACTTAATAATTTCCCTTTGGGATTATTAAAGTTTTCTGAATCTGAGATCACGAGGTTGCACACGGTCAGGGAGGACCTTAAACAGAAGGGTGCAGCACCTTCCACAGCGTGCCCAAGGAACAATGATTGCTGTCAAGTGTCCTGACAGCCAACTGATAAGGCTGGCACATCCTCCACAGGCAGTGACATACCCTATGCTGCCAAGTATGCCAAGTGTCAGCAGGGCCCAAATTCACCACCAGCAATGACCATGCTGCCCAAGAGCCCCTCCCACTTTTGCACAGGGACAAGATAGGGTACACACACACACCTGTAACAAAAACAAAATTCACTACTCACGTTCACCCAGATGGAGGCCCACCTCCAGAAATATAGAATATCTACACATTCAGCCTTTTAACATTCTGTCCCTTCACCTCTGTCCTTTTTGTTTCGATATCAATAAAGCCGTGTACACACGGACGGACTTTTCGACCGGACTGGTCCGACGGAACGAATCAGTCGGACAATCCGACCGTGTGTGGGCTTCATCGGACCTTCAGCTGACTTTTTCTTTCGAAAATCAGACGGACTTTAGATTTGGAACATGTTTCAAATCTTTCCGACGGACTCAAGTCCGATCGAAAAATCCGCTCGTCTGTATGCTAGTCCAACGGACAAAAAAGGACGCAAGGGCAGCTACTGGCTACTGGCTATGAACTTCCTTATTCTAGTCCCTTCGTACGTCATCACGTTCAAACCAACGGACTTTCGAACAGACTTTAGTCCATTCATGTGTGGGCAAGTCCGGTCGTTTGAAAGTCCGTCGTAACTCCGTTGAAAGTCTGTTGGAAAGGCCATCGGACCTTTGATGCTAAAAAGTCAGCTCGTGTGAACGCGGCATTACTGTGCACTATGCAAGTCCACCATTAACATAGGATGGCAACGTCACTCTTCCATTATCCTCAATGTAGGTCCCCAGAGGTGAGATCTGCAACAGGCTCTTCCGACTCTAGATTACAAGACACTAAGCTAGGCCAACCACGACATACACCCAGTGGAGGGGTCTCAATGAAAGGAGTACTAACCACTGTTTTCAGATCATCAATAGCAGGAGGGGATGGCAGAATTCGGACCTCCTAACTAGGTTTAAAAGCACTTAGCAACATGGGACAAAGTGCTTACATGTACCGTATATACTCGAGTATAAGTCAAATTTTTCAGCACATTTTTTTGTGCTGAAAGTACCCCCCTCGACTTATACTCGAGTCAAGCACTTTTCTGCAGCAAAAAAATTCATTTTCCGAACCAACTTTGGGGCCCCGTATCTCAGGGCCACTTGGTGCTAGGAACCCCAAATTTGGTGTGCAAACCCAGTGGAACTGGTACCACAACATATCCAAAGCTGAAGTTCCTAGCTCTAAGTAACCCCGAGATACTGGGCCCCAAAATCGGTTCAGAAAATGTCATTCTCTGCTGCAGAAAAGTGCTTGACATTTTCTGAACCGAATTTGGGGCCGCATATCTCAGGGCCACTTGGTGCTAGGAACCCCAAATTTAATGTGCAAACCCAGTGGAACTGGTACCATAACATATCCAAAGCTGGGGTTCCTAGCACCAAGCGGCCCCGAGATACGGGACCCAAACCCGGTTCGGAAAATGTCATTCTCTGCTGCAGAAAAGTGCTTGACATTTTCTGAACTGATTTTTGGGGCCCTGTATCTCGGGGCCACTTGGTGCTAGAAACCCCAGCTTTGGAAATTTTATGGTGCTAGTTTCCCTGGGTTTTCACACCAAATTTAGTGTTCTTAACACTAAGTGGCCCCAAGATATGGGGCCCCAAATTCGGTCAACTGTGTCCATCTGCAGCAATGTCATTTCGGGACACTTTGGGTTCAGAGACACCAAATTTTGGCTGCAGCTAGGGGGCACCTAGGAACCCCAAACTACCGAGTTTGAAGTTCAGGGGACCTATGGCTGCAAATGGGCACAGTGAGGCATGCAAATGGGCACAGTGATGCTGCAAATGGGCATTGTTGACCCTCTTTTCCACTTACAGTAGCTGTGCATTTCTCACCCTCGTCTTATACTCTGGTCAATAAGTTTTCCCCATTTTTTTTGTGGTAAATTAGGGCCTCGACTTATACTCGGAATGACTTATACTCGAGTATATACGGTACTTATCCCACTGAGGACAGAACTGTAATAAAAATTCTAACGATAGATAAGTGATGGGTTGGATTTATGCAGATGAACGCTCACTGGAGTCCTAAATTGACACATAGTCTTCTGGTCAGTCCCTGCATCTTTTAAAAGACCCTTAAAAACTTGCAGATAAAAGCACAGAAAATTGTATGCATGTAGAGTGTTTTTTTTTATCTTTACATAAATACTTTTTTAGTCATCAGCAATGTGCCTTTGAACTTGTTAGAACATTTGACCTGAGAGTCAATTCCCTAGCACAGCCCCCTCTCTTCTTGCACATCATAACCCTCTTGTTATCTGGGAGTGTCTTATTACTGTCTGTACTGACCCAGCTCCTTAGTCCCTTCCCTCACCTCCCTACATAAACTTTTATGTACTGTATCTGCCAAGGGAGGAGGAAAGGGAAACACTATATAGTGTAATTTGAGTCTTTAGACATTGCATCCAAGATGGCAGCACCCAGCAGCAGCCTCAGGGCTATCAGATGTCTACACAAGGACAACTTCTACATGTATAAAATATGTAAATGTACATATTATAAATGGGAAGATTTTTGTTAAAATTATCGTCTGTTAAGGGTGACAGGGTCTCTTTAAAACTCAGGAAGGCCTCTGCTGTAATTCAGGGACAACTGACAACTATGCTGATATTCTGTGACTGCAGGGACGCTTCCTCTCCACCCATGTCTGCAGTAACGTTTTGCCTATTTTGTGCAACAAGCAGAAAACACATCTGCTGCTGACAATTATCAGGTGTCAGTCTGGCGGTAATATTATCCCCTACATTGTACAGATACTGTGCGCCTTGTAATTATAAAACAGAGAAATCTGGGAAATTTCTGCATATTGAATCGTGCCACCGATCCTTTAGGCCAAGTATATTAGCTTTCATTCTCCTTGTTAATAATACCCTCCCCAGAGGAAGCAGCAAACATGTGTTTCCATAATTTGGGCTCTTGAAAGGAAATGTAAAATTAATTGAGATCTCATCCTCAGTGACACAAGTGCTCGGTACCTGCGGGCTCCTGCCATTACCGGGAACGTACGCTACCATTTCACGCTTGTTTCACTTGGCCGCCTTCTACAAGAAACCAATTGATGTAATGTCTTTGTTTATGATACCAATTTGTACTTCATATCCTTGCCAATGTTATCCAGAAATAGTATAATCATTGTCTTCCTCTTTGTAGATTGCTCATTTATCCTGTAATGACAGTTAAGTGACTTTCCACCGCTACGAAGAGTAATATTGGCATAAAAGAAAATAAATATAAAGAATGGAAGTAGACCGGCACTTTGTTTTGGCCCAATTTCATGTCTATACGAAGGCGGCCTGTGTGCTGATTGCCGTCATTTGGGTTTATTTTAAGGCTGAAGTTAAATCTGCTTATATTTTACCTTCCCCAGTTCCATCTTTTTCCTCCTCATCAAAGTGCTAATGAAATTTTGAACTAAAACCTTTCCATTTTCATACCTCATTTTAGATCCAGTGATGTCATCACTGAGTCTCTGTTGTTGTCCATGCTATGCAGTTAGATCATGGCTGGTTGGAGTGGTCAGCAGGGTGCTGTACATACCATCCTGAAAACATCACAGCACCGTACCTCAGTACTCCTCAAGAGTTCTCAACCCTGATGCCAACACTTGGGTGGCTCTTGGGAGGAGATAAGCAAATATCGCAATGCTTTTATGGGTGGATCTCTGCATGGAGGAGTGAGCATTCCATGGTAGTTTACATTTGCAAGCTTAGACTTCCCTTGGTAATACTGATATGTAATACTAAGTGTAGCCAAGTCCCGGGGCCCCTGAGGCCTAATGGTGACCTCCAGGGTTAGGGACAGCCGACATCCTTCTGTGTAGAGTGGGTTACAAGGCACGGTGGGTGTAATGCAAAGTAGATTGATGGGCGTCAGACACTTCTTGAATGCAAAGAGATTTCTTGTTTCTTAAACAGAACTGTGGGAGAAAGGGTTGGAGCCAGGACATCCTCAAGTAGATGCAGTGTTCATTTGCAGACTCCGAGACTTCTATAGGCAGACAGCCATGCAGGGAAAAGCATCCAGCTCGACACCACATCTGCTTGAGTAGGACCACTGTCTCCTATGTCAACAATCTTGAAACAGTTTCTAACAAAGGTTGTAATGAACTCCTTCACGTCTTCGACAATTTCCTATTGTAGATCTTCACTCAACTGAGCTCCCAGTCTATCACTTAGACTTACTGATCCACTGCGACTGGATCCCCTGAGCTCTTCCAATCTTCTTACTCAGTATCTTCCTCAAGCATCACCCCCACGTCCCTGCTGGGTCCCTAGCTTGACACTCACAGATACTCTTCAAGCGTCACCCCGCTGGCATGCTTGGTCCCTGGCTTGGCACACAATAATGCTCTGCAAGTGTCACCTCCACTGGCTGGGTCCCTGGCTTGACATCTGCTGAAGTTTCCCAATTTTTCACTGTCCCCAGTTGGTGAAAATACTGCTCTGGTACTTGCTTCAGCTACTCACTGTGGTCTCCGGTAATAAGGTGGTTGGTCCTTTACTGGCGACAGCTTCCCCTCTACCTCCGACAACGACAGGTTCTCCGGCCGGCAGAACCGTTACTTCTGGTTGGGATTGCGGCTTGCAACCCAGCGGAGGCTAGCGTCCTAGCAACCAATGATGCACTCTATGCCCCATTCACTAAATGTTAACAAAGAGGCTGGGGATGCTGGATAATGCCATTGACCCAATATGGCCACATGGCCATGTTTGGTCAATGAGGTCAGCCAGAACCCCCAACCTCACTATTTACTTCAGCTGCATGGAGCCAGGGATAAGTTATTGGTAGGACAGTGGCAGCCACCGGTGCCCTAACAACCACAGCCCTAAGTGGGAAGCAATACCCCCACTAATGGACGATTGCCCGAGTAGCCCGAGGCACACTGCACCAATTGTATGTCCATTTGCTGAAGCGCGAACAGCTAGAGTTTGGGGCTAACCCTGCGTCACCCTGAATTTAAACCGTATACCTACTTCCCATCTCCATGATATAAGGAGGGGTTTTCTGTTGTCTACTAGAGAATAATTCAGGCAAGGCTGACAACACTACTTTGGGATTTCAGTGCACTCACTACAGGAAGCTCAGAGGTCCCTGGATTTCTGGCAGGATCAACAGATATTTTTCTTGCAGCATTTAAGGAGATAAAAGATCCACTGCAGATGTCCACCCTGAACGAATGGCGTACTCTGTAAGGGCCTGTTCATATGTGCGTCAGGGAATGCCACTCTTTGACTGCTATTGAGAGGTGTTTGACAGGTGGTAAAGAGGTGATATATTGCCCCCTCACTGCATGATTTAACCTTTTAAATGTTGCAAATTTCATGAGATTGCGGGCAGTTGCAGGGTGACACCATAGAACTGCATTAATCACGTTCGGCAGCCTGCTGAAAGCCTCATGCTGTTTAAGTTTTGCCGTGGCCGCGATGCATGTATACAACTGTGAGCGGCTGTATGTTAGTGTTCGGGCGGCAATCAAGGGGGACCTTAAAACTGTGGCTCAACCCCCTGGTTTTACTGCCCCCCCCCCCCCCCCCCCAGCCACACATGTGCAACCTCAGTGCAACCCCCACCTTATGTGAGAGTAAAACATGGGGAAGGTCATATGCCATGAGGCCATGAACACCTGCTCCCCTACAGCAACACAGGCTCTGCTGGTGCAGTGAAGTGGCAAGGGAGCATGGATGGGTACCTTGGGATACCTTGCTTTTTTGGTGGGCTATCAGGAGGAGCTGTCACTCTATCTTGAATGGCAAAATTGACATTGACTTATTAAATCTTGCTCTCTGCAACAAAAAATTGCCAAGGGTTGGAACCTCTGTACGCTGAAGTTAATATGTTACATTGTAATGTGAATCTCCAGACACTAGGGCTCGTTCACACTTGCTTTGGTCCCTATAAAACTATCTGCTTTCAGATAGCTCTTCAGAGAGCATTTGACAAGCAATGAGGAGGCTTTAGATTGCCTCCCCAATGCCTGCTTTAACCCCTTAAACCCCATACTGCACGCGGTTGTGGGGTGCTTGCAAAGCTCACTCGTGTTGGCTTGTTCACATTAGCAGTTGAGGGGTAGTAAATTCTGGCTGTTTAATGCCTCCCCAACTGCTCTCCTTTAGCTGCTGTGTCTGAACACATGGAATTGTACCCCCTGTCACTTTCAGTGGGTGCTATTTAAGTTAATGAAGCTGCTCTGCAAGTGCCTCTCAACAGTATACAAAACACATGGTTGCGGGGAGCTACTGTAGGGTTCAGGGGGTTAAAGCAGGCTTTAAGGAGGTGATAGAATGCCTCCTCACTGCCTGTCAAATGCTCTCTGAAGAGCGATCCGACCAAAGCAAGTATGAACAAATCTTTACAGACTCTGCACGGACGTTACTTTAGCTGCATGTAATATTTTATTGGTGGGAGTCCCAATTAAAGGCGTCCCCTTTAAACGATCACTGACAAATGACTAAAGCTCTCGTCAAACTTCTATAGGCAAAAATATAGAGACAAAAATGCCCAAAGCATAGGAAGGAAGCATCTGAAAGCAGAGCTTCATGGGGTCACCAGAAGTGTGAACAAGTGGAAAATAAATCCTTCACATTCATGCAATTCATTGCTCTGCGGTTAAAGGATCGAGTCCTGCCAATGGGCCCAAGAGGAACATTAGGTCTATTTCAGTTTATCACCTGAGACACAAACGTCTGAACGGCCCGAGCTGTCCCTATCTCAGGTTTAAAGTCTGGATCCTGGTGCCTTTTTAATTGTTTTTTGGCTTAAATCTTTCCACCTCATTAAAATGTGTTTTTTTTTTTTTTTTTATAGTACAATTTCTATGCCGGGGATAAAACTGGCAACCTCGCATACCTGAAGTCGATAAATATTTCACCCATAATTAATCTGGTGCGGGTGATGGCCCCGGAGACTAATTGGCAGCGCCTTATGTTTAATTGGATTGACTTTCTCCCTCACACAAGCACACTATTCATGGTTGCGCAGGATACGCGGCATTACAGGGCTGCGGACTAATACAACAAGCCTTCACAACAGTAGCATTAGCAACTCTTAAAATATTACAACCTGTCAGACGCTTGGGGTCGTAGGACTCCTGCGACAGTGGTTGGCGTCAGAAACTCCACATTGTATTTTTCCAGGGAAGGAGACTTAATATCTGCAGAGCTGCAAAAATCTGTAATGGTGCAGAATGAGGTAAAAGGTAACAGTTGGCTAATTTCCAATCACTGTTTCCTTTGTTGCAAATCGTCTCTCTTTTAGATAGCACAGTTTGTACTTGGCTCTTGAAGCGCTAAAGTAACATGGTAAATTAAAGCAGACCTTGCAGTGTAATGCAAGCTCTGCATTTACTGTGCTCAGGACCACTGATAAGGCAGTACAGCCATCCCTCTTGTATTGGGCCCAATCAGCTCAAAAGAGGGGTCCCGGCGTCTGCCGAGCTGGAGGGCCGGCTATACTGCCTTATTGCCAACTTGTTCCTTCCCCAGCCAGCCACTCCTCCATTTTCTCCCTCCGGCTTTGCTGCAAAGAGATCAGTATCTGTGCCCCCATCCCCCTGCTGTCTGTGGCCCACTGTGTGCCACCCCCTCCCCTGCAGTACTGCCAGCTTTTCTCCTCCTCTCTCCCGCCAGCAGCTGCTGTGGGAACCCAGGGGAATGTTTCAGGACAGAGAGCAGGGAGCCGGTGAATATGTCCTATTTACCGGCCCTTCCTTTCCTGAATGAACACCATGAGTGATTGATACCAGTTGCTCCTGTGTCCATTCATCACTAAAGCATAGTAAACTGTGTTTTCTATGCTTCAGTTTGTGAATGAACAGGAAGCCTCTGGCCACTTCCTATTCATTCACTTTCCATTGCAGCTGAGGCTGTAGAGAAAGGGACTGATGAATATCTGTCCTCTGTCCATTTCTCTGCCTTAAAAGTGAGATGTCAGGGTCTGTTTAGACCCCTGATATTTCACCAAAAGCCCCCCAACTGGGCAGTTCAATTTTTTTTTATAAATAAATAAAAGTAAAAAAAAAATTTAACTTCTAAAAAAAAGTTTGAAAAAAAATTAAGGATTTGTTCAAATGTGCTTTAATCTTTGAATCGCTCTTGAAGGAGTATTTTTCACCTTTAATCTTGCACTAGTGCACTGCAATGCTATTTACCTGAATGGCTCTTGTTCGATGGGGGTAAAATTTCTGCCATGGCAGCCTGTCAGGTAGGCTGTATGGGGCCCCATAATTTCTAACAACAGCCCTGACTGTGCTGATCCCCTCCCCCTGTATAACTTGCCTGTTAAAAGTAGGTTCATAAGTTATTAATAATGATAAAAGTTAGATTTTATATTTATCCTACCCCATCTCCCACCTGAGACATGTAGGCACCTTTCAGCAGAGGCATGCCCCCAATAAGTCAAAGTGAGGGAACTGCCTCGAGCATGAGCAAGGCCAGAGCATCCATAATTCTGTCCTTACTGCAGCTCAGTAACGTTGCCCTGTATAAACATGAAAGCATTACTACAATGGTTGCTAGGGTGCTGGAAGCTGAGTAACACTGCCGTTATTAGTTGTTATGGCACAGATGGTCGCCTGCTCCATAGCAACCAATGATGCTGTGAGGGTCAGTCATCTGTGTTCTAACAACCAATGACCTTGTGTGGCACAGCCGCCAGAGTCCTGCTAACCAATGATGCATAGAGCCATTGGTTGGTACGATGCTGTTAGCTGGGCCACAGCATCATTGATTGTTGTGCCAGCATTCTAGTAACCCAAGAAGGGGTTGAGAAAAGCGAGGTGGCATCCATGTGTCCATGGTACACAGTATAGCAGGATCACCAAAAACATAAAAAAGCTGGTACAATCTCTGGCGGTTGTTGCCGTTATCGTGGAAACCCACCCACGATTCACGGGAGACTGTACCAGCTTTGGAATGTTTCAGGAAGGGGGTGGGGCAGTAGTAGGTAAACTACTGCTTTCAGCAAGATCCTGAGGAATACATAGCAGGCCAAATCCCTTTTGATCTAATACATCCATGAGTCTTTTTGGGAAAGATGCAACAAGTTTTTCACACCTGGATTTGGGGATCCTCTGCCATTCCTCCTTGCAGATCCTCTCCAGTTCTGTCAGGTTGGATGGTAAACGTTGGTGGACAGTCATTTTTAGGTCTCTCCAGAGATGCTCAATTGGGTTTAAGTCAGGGCTCTGGCTGGGCCATTCAAGAACAGTCACGGAGTTGTTGTGAAGTCACTCCTTCGTTATTTTAGCTGTGTGCTTAGTGTCATTGTCTTGTTGGAAGGTAAACCTTCATCCCAGTCTGAGGTCCTGAGCACTCTGGAGAAGGTTTTCATCCAGGATATCCGTGTACTTGGCCGCATTCATCTTTCACTCAATTGCAACCAGTCGTCCTGTCCCTGCAGCTGAAAAACACCCCCACAACATGATGCTGCCACCACCATGCTTCACTGTTGGTACTGTATTGGACAGGTGATGAGCAGTGCCTGGTTTTCTCCACACATACCGCTTAGAATTAAGGCCAAAAAGTTCTATCTTGGTCTCATCAGACCAGAGAATCTTATTTCTCACCATCTTGGAGTCCTTCAGGTGTTTTTTTAGCAAACTCCATGCGGGCTTTCATGTGTCTTGCACTGAGGAGAAGCTTCTGTTGTGCCGCTCTGCCATAAAGCCCCGACTGGTGGAGGGCTGCAGTGATGGTTGACCTCCTACAACTTCCTCCCATCTCTCGACCGCATCTCTGGAGCTCAGCCACAGTGATCTTTAGGTTCTTCTTTACCTCTCTTACCAAGGCTCTTCTTCAATGATAGCTCAGTTTGGCCGGAAGGCCAGCTCTAGGAAGGGTTCTGGTTGTCCCAAACTTCTTTCATTTAAGGATTATGGAGGCCACTGTGCTCTCAGGCACCTTAAGTGCAGCAGAATTTTTTTTGTAACCTTGGCCAGATCTGTGCCTTGCCACAATTCTGTCTCTGAGCTCTTCAGGCAGTTCCTTTGACCTCATGATTCTCATTTGCTCTGACATGCACTGTGAGCTGTAAGGTCTTAATTAGACAGGTGTGTGGCTTTCATAATCAAGTCCAATCAGTATAATCAAACACAGCTGGACTCAAATGAAGGTGTAGAACCATCTCAAGGATGATCAGAATAAATGGACAGCACTTGAGTTAAATATATGAGTGTCACAGCACAGGATACTGAATACTTAGGACCATGTGATATTTCAGTTTTTCTTTTTTATTAAATCTGCAAAAATGTCAACAATTCTGTGTTTTTCTGTCAATATGGGGTGCTGTGTGTACATTAATGAGGAAAAAGTGAAATTAAATGATTTTAGCAAATGGCTGCAATATAACAAAGAGTGAAAAATTGAAGGGGGTCTGAATACTTTCTGTCCCCACTGTATACCCCATTCTTCCAGGTGTAGGGGAATATGCGACTTTCTTTGTTTCCATCCACAGCACAGTGTTGGATGCCTAAAGGCCAAATGGAAATGAAATATAATTAAGATTAATTACATCTGAAATCCCTTTTATTTGCAGCCATTATACATATCTCAGGTCTTTTCCTGAGTGCCTTGAGTTTCCTTTACAGAATTGTACTCATGGGCTTTAGGTTGTACAAGAGCAGTGTGAACAGCAAGCTTTGACCAAGCATTTTCAGTTTTTTTGAGAAGCTACCAGCAGCTCCTGTTTGGGGATTAGACATAGATCATAATGAAAATGCTGCCTTTGAAATTAAACAAGCTGTTAGGAGACTTCAGAAGGCTTTCAATCACTTTCCAGCAGTGCTATAGCTTTATAAATCCCGCAGAAGCCTAATGGGAAGCAGAAGATAGCAAGATCAAGCTGCTAAGTCTACCTATTGGTCAGGGAAGCTATCCATCATATTAAAAGCCCAATAAAAATATTAGGGAGGAGTGAGGCCAAGGTCAACTTTTAGAGAAAAGTGTTTATTTCCATATTAAGTCCTTGCACATTAGGTCAAAATCACATAATAAAGGTCTGATGGAGTTCTCAGGTAAGGTTAAATAAAATGGCATATTTCTATATATGTAATAACTTAAAAAGACTGTTCTTACAGGGTAAACTTATGAAGATACCAAATTTGTTTTTCTGAGTCTAGCTATCCTCTGACTTTATCCATAAACATGAGAATAAATGTACATTCAGTATCCAGCGATCACATTTCATCCTCATTATGCTGGACAGTAATCTGAGTACAGAGTGCACAACGTCAGACAGAACATACGTTCTGAAGATGAATAGGCTATTAATTGCTTTTTCTCATGCCAATATTTTTCCTGGACTCATTCAGTGTATTGTACTACAGTGCAGATAGGTCTCTGACATACAACCATCAGACAGTAATTTAAAAAAAGGCCAGATACAGCTTTAAAGTGGACACTTTCCTTCAAAAATTGCCCTCTTTTAAAGCTGAAACCCAGGCAAATTACCAAATACAATGTTAAAACAAATAGTCTGACTTTAATTTCTAAAACTTTTGATGACATTTTAATTTCCCATTTTGTTTCCAATGTAATGCTTTTACTTCAGGCAGACACTTCAGGCTAGAGACTATACAAGCTCATATAACTGTGCTCCCTAAACTGGGAAATTATTTGATGGTATGTGCAATTTACTGATCAATATCCTTACTAAATATTGATATTAAACTTCATGCCAAAGGTCTATATACAGTACCAGGCTCTTCCCCCTCCTTCCACATAGGATTTCCCAAACCAGACTGGGTTTACACCGGGTAGAAAGGCTGGGGACAATTCTTCAAGTACCTTTTTCACTATAGCATATGTCCATCGGAAGTCCTAGTCTACCCTCCTCCTTTCAACAGACTTATAAAAAGCATTTACAGTAGTTGGGTGGACTGGGTCTACCTAATGACATTTCAGCCTTGCATGCTTTGTCAGATAGTGATTGGGCAAGAGCTCAGGTCTGTAATAATGGTACTCTGAGTGATTCTCTTGTTTTAGGCAAACTTTCTAATTTGCAAGATAAAGATTAAGTCAGACAGTTTAAATCTCACTCTGCCTGCAAGAGCGGTTCAGTCATCCAAACCACACTTCCCCTTTACTTGGCAACCAAACTGAAATGGTTAGGCATTTTTCCTATTTTACCCCTTTCTAACCTTTTCTCAATAAGCTATGTTACCTTCCTGAACAACATTAGAGGGGACTTGTAACATTGGTTGACGTTATATAATTCATTAAATAATTTCTGTGTAAAGTTAATGTCGTTAAGATGAATGTGTTGCCCAGGGTGCTATTTTTCATTGACCCTGGTGACCTTACTGTGACTATGGACCCCAAAGTCCTCTTATTAGCCATTGGCGACTCAGTGGCTCAGTCTACCCACAACCAACTTTTTGTGTTTTATACTGGTTTTTATGCCAAGAAGACCCCCCTGCGATTACTCATCGGAGATCATTAATTTATTCAGCCTTAACACTTTAGAAGCTCCCCTACATGAACCGTAAGTGCCCTAAAACTTTTTGGAAAATTTGGGCTGCCTGGTAATGTGGTTGTTTTTCTTCCCATGGCTGGAGTACTGACTTCAGTATAAGGATGATACTCCCATAGTATACCTGTATTGAGTTTCTCTCACTTGGTGGTTACCCACCTCTTGGTCCCCCCTTCCTATGTAGCTGTCTCTCTTGGCCTTCCTATTCCTCATATTTTTCCCCCTCCCCCTTTTTTTTTTCTCTTTTCCCCCTTTCAAAGAAAAATGGCTGTCTGGATTATCTCACTATGCCCTGTTGCCCTACTGGGTAGGAGTTTGGTTAGACTGTTTACCTTTGTATTTGGTCCTTTTCACATTGGTGACATTGCTTTGTAGATGTGCTGCCTTAACATCTTCTAGCTGGTTCACTGCGTAGTGTTTTGTGAAATGTGTATTGTGAAATACTCTGTGTAATGCTATTATATATTTTTGGGTGTTCCTATGTGTGCTGTTGTTCCCTGCGACTATTGTGCTTCAATGAATGTGGAATTATATTTGTGACGTTTACCTAATAAATGAAAAAAAGTTCATTCAGAAAAGTTCATTTTTTCCTCATTAATGTACACACAGCATCCCATATTAACAGAAAAACACAGAATTGTTGACATTTTTGCAGATTTATTAAAAAAGAAAAACTGAAATATCACATGGTCCTAAGTATTCAGACCCTTTGCTCAGTATTTAGTAGAAGCACCATTTTGATCTAATACAGCCATGAGTCTTTTTGGGAAAGATGCAACAAGTTTTTCACACCTGGATTTGGGGATCCTCTGCCATTCCTCCTTGCAGATCCTCTCCAGTTCTGTCAGGTTGAATGGTAAACGTTGTTGAACAGCCATTTTTAGGTCTCTCCAGAGATGCTCAATTTGGTTTAAGTCAGGGCTCTGGCTGGGCAGGTCAAGAACAGTCACAGAGTTGTGGTGAAACCACTCCTTCGTTATTTTAGCTGTGTGCTTAGGTTCATTGTCTTGTTGGAAGGTAAACTGTAGGCCCAGTCTGAGGTCCTGAGCACTCTGGAGAAGGTTTTCGTCCAGGATATCCCTGTACTTGGCCTCATTCATCTTTCCCTCGATTGCAACCAGTCGTCCTGTCCCTGCAGCTGAAAAACACCCCCACAGCATGATGCTGCCACCACAATGCTTCACTGTTGGGACTGTATTGGACAGGTGATGAGCAGTGCCTGGTTTGCTCCACACATACCGCTTAGAATTAAGGCCAAAAAGTTCTATCTTGGTCTCATCAGACCAGAGAATCTTATTTCTCACCATCTTGGAGTCCTTCAGGTGTTTTTAGCAAACTCCATGCGGGCTTTCATGTGTTTTGCACTGAGGAGAGGCTTCCATCAGGCCACTCTGCCATAAGGCCCCAACTGGTGGAGGGCTGCAGAGATGGTTGACTTTCTACAACTTTCTCCCATCTCCTGACTGCATCTCTGGAGCTCAGCCACAGTGATCTTTGGGTTCTTCTTTAGCGCACTCACCAAGGCTCTTCTCCCCCGATAGCTCGATTTGGCATGACGGCCAGCTCTAGGAAGGGTTCTGGTCATCCCAAACGTCTTCCATTTAAGGATTATTGAGGCCACTGTGCTCTTAGGAACCTTAAGTGCAGCAGAATTTTTTTTGTAACCTTGGCCAGATCTGTGCCTTGCCACAATTCTGTCTCTGAGCTCTTCAGGCAGTTCCTCTGACCTCATGATTCTCATTTGCTCTGACATGCACTGTGAGCTATAAGGTCTTATATAGACAGGTGTGTGGCTTTCCTAATCAAGTCCAATCAGTATAATCAAACACAGATTGACTCAAATGAAGGTGTAGAACCATCTCAAGGATGATCAGAAGAAATGGACAGCACCTGAGTTAAGTATATGAGTGTCACAGCAAAGGGTCTGAATACTTAGGACCATGTGATATTTCAGTTTTTCTTTTTTTAAAAAATCTGCAAAAATGTCAACAATTCTGTGTTTTTCTGTCAATATGAGGTGCTGTGTGTACATTAATGAGGGAAAAAATGAACTTAAATGATTTTAGCAAATGGCTGCAATATAACAAAGAGTGAAAAACTTAAGGGGGTCTGAATACTTTCCGTCCCCACTGTAAGCCACATATGATGTTACACCTGATCTTTCTGAAATCTCCCCTCAGCGTTGGAAGGGTTGTGGTGCTGTTGGTACTCATGTTTATGTTGCACTACCCCTGCAGAAGCCCCTTGGTAGATTAGGTTCCCTGGTCTTCTGCCTTGATTCTGAGAACAACCTCAACCCCACTGACATACCAGGTTAAGCAAATGGATACTGCACTGCTACTGGGAGCACAAATAAAGAAACCCTGCACATAACTAAGGTTCAGTGTCAAAAAACAAACATCAGACTGGTTAGTGGTAAATGATCCCAATATATTGTCATGGGTCGCAGTAAATACCAGTATGCACATAAATGAGTAAGTAAAGGATTGGGATAATCACATTTCACTAGACAATACGTTCACTAGGTTATAACAGCATACAATGGAGTTTTGCAGTAAACCTGGTAATCCACAAAATCAGTAAGTAGTGGCATTATAAAACAGTAACGGTAATGATATTCAATACTGCGAAAACTCTGTAAACAGTAGGCTATATCCACTTTAGAGTGCACTCTATGTGAATGGCAGCCGTGAAATTTAAAACTCCCTAAAGAGGTACCTCTTAATATTGACATTAGGCAAAGTTCTTGTGAAGCAGCTATCCAACTGAGCAATCTTTAGCCTTAGTTCTTCAACCAGCTGGTGTTGGGGCCCATTCTTTCCGGTGGTGCACATGAGTACAGTCCCAGTAAAGTCTGCATGCAGCAAATAATGCTGCTAGTTTTATGGCCAGTCCCGATGTACTCAGTTTCTGCTGGCAACAGGTTAATTGCAGCACTGTCCTTTCAGCAGTCCTAGCAATGCAGCACAAGGAGTCCCGCTATTCAAATGTCAGCTCACTTCTGGATTTGCCTGGAGCCGGTAGTTTGCCTCCACGCCAGCCGTATGATTGCGCAATTGACCTTCAACCTGGTGCCATACCCCCTTGTGGCCGGGTTTACCCTTTGTCGGTCTTGGAGGATAAGGCCATGGAGGAGTATCTTTCAGATGCACTTTCTCTAGGTTTCATCCACAAATCCTCGTCTGGTGCTCGTTTCTTCTTTGTGAAGAAGAAGAGTGTTGAACTGGGACCTTGTATTGATTATAGGGCTCTCAATCGTTTCACGATTAGTAATGCCTATCCGATTCCATTGATTACGGAGTTATTTGACCGCCTCAAGGGAGCAACGATTTTCACGAAGCTTGATTTGAGAGGGGCATACAATCTCATGAGGATTAAGGAGGGCGAGGAGTGGAAAACTGCGTTTAATACCACAACAGGCCATTATGAGTACCTCGTAATGCCTTTGCAACGTTCCGGCAGTTTTCTAGGAATTTATTAATGATGTCCTCCGAGATTTGTTGCAGTTATGTGTGGTGGTTTATCTCAACTATATCCTCATATTTTCAAAGTCCCTGGAGAGCCACCACACAGATGTCTGTCGTGTGCTTCAAAAACTAAGAGAGAACAATCTCTATTGTAAACTAAAGAGAAGTGCGAGTTCCATCGTGAGCAGGTTGAATTCCTGGGCTATGTCATTTCCACTGCTGGTTTTTCGATGGACCCAGAGAAACATTCGGCAGTCCTACAGTGGCCCTGACCCATGGGTTTACGTCCTCTGCAGCGTTTCCTGGGCTTTGCCAACTATTATCGGAAGATTATTCGTAACTTCTCGTCTCTGGTCAAGCCCCTGACTGATATGACCAGAAAGGATGGTTCACATCATCACTTAATATGCTGTTATCCCTCACAGGTTTCACATCACAAATTATCGTTTTTCAAACGTATTATATAATACTCTACACTACTAATTATTACGCCTTGACGCATTATATAATATTTACCCAATCTCTTTGAGTGAGCTTCCCGACCATCCACCCCTATCAATATTTTATTTTTATTAGATTTAATATAAATACTATACACACACTATATATATATATACATATAATTCTTGAACTAGTGGGTTGGAATTCTGCCATAGGTGCTGACCCCACCCTGCCTGGAAGGCCTGCGGGGGTATATACATGTGACTCCTTGTAAGCCGCACTTGAGCTGGTGCTGCTTCATCTCAGGGCATCCTTGACCTTCGACGCATGGGACCATCTGCCAATACACGTGGGATTCTATGTTGGGAGATCCCCACCGTATGCACTTGGGTAACTATATGAGAGGGCCTTGTTGCATATACACAACCAATCATGCATTTCTTTAATACTTGACATACTAAATGTAGTCTCTTTGCAGCAAACTTAATCCTCTGAAGAAGACCCCATCAAATGGGTTGAAACACGTCAGTTTCTGTCTTATTTTTTGGACATGTTTGCTATGTAATGCTATGTACCTCTTTGTATTTTTTGTAAACTGCAATATTTGCATCTTGTGTGTACCCTTTTTCCCTCTAGAGCTCATATTTTAATTCTCATGGAATTTTTTGTATGCTAATAATAAACTTTTTTAATAATATACCAAACCTCAATATTCTTTGAATCATTGTACCCATTTACTTGGTTGCCAAAAAAACCCTCCTGGGGGAACCTTCCCATAATATATTATTTGGGGTGAGCAGCAACTTTATCTCTCTTCATATGTGTCTTTCCCATGTTCTAGGTTTTGTAGTTGTGTTCAGCTGGTTATTCAGTCACCTCTATCAGATATATTTTTTCTTCTGCAGGTAAGTAGTACAGCTTACCAGCTCTCCCTCAGCCTATGATTGGACAGTGAAGCAAAATCATCATCACACTGATTAAGTCATCACTCTGTTCTCTCCTTCTGTGTTGACTGATTATCATTAATTAGCTAATTAGCTAACTAATTAGCTCAGAGTGCTGCCTCACCCTCGGTCCTGACCCTGTTTAGGGAATTCTAGGAGCTTTAAAGTTGTGAAGCTCCCAGTGGAGCCACACAGTGAAGATCTCAGTGGAGCGAGGACAGGTAGTATAAAGCCTGGTAAACATGGTCCGAATATGGGCTGGTTCAACAAAACTGGCCAACACTTGGCCCATGTGTACATCAGCTTGTCCGAGAGAACCTCTGGCTTCTGTAGAATAAACATGCTGGATAACCAGCAGCCGATTGGCATCTGATCAGTGCAGGCCGCCAATGGCAATGCCCCGGTCCTGTCAGAACACAATAGCTCAGCAGGGAGATCACTGTACTAAAATTGCATAGTTAGTACAGCAAGCTCAAAAGATCAGCCTTGTGTGCCGCTCAGGCTCACTGAAGGGGGTACTAGTCCTTGATGTCCACCGCTGGGAGTGCTGGTTGGGAGGGAGCTTGTCCTGGCTCCTAAGATCGCTCAGTGTAAAGGAAGGTTTCCCTACGAGCCATGTCATCCCAAAGTGCAATGGTAAGTGTCAACCTCAGTCTGGACTCCGACCAGGTCACGCCCCCAACACGTTTCGCCCTGCCCCGCCCCTCGGAGCTTAGTCATGGGGATAGTACAGCAAGCTCCTCATTTTTCTTTTTGTTCAGCCCGTTGGGTTGAACAAAATAAAACTTTGTGTGTACCCTAAGATTTGGGGGCTTTGGGCATTAGAATGAGGAGAGGGTGCCCTTAAAATGACAACTGCACTAAAAAGTTATCCTTTAATAATAAGCCTATAATTAGAAATGAGAAAGCTCAGTTCACCAATCTACAAACATCACAATCTTTTAGAAGCCCACTTTTTCCAGCAATGACAGCTCCAACAATCAACAATCATGTGGCTGAAAAATACAACTGTGACAAATAACACATGCCTTAGGTGAGTAAATTGAGCCATTACTACTTTTAGATCACTCAATAAAGTGTAAGTCCTGGCAAAATTTGTATTTTAGTTTTGGATAGAGCAGAGAAGGATTTGAATCTCTGTCAGGTTTTACCACTGTCTTAGGTTTTGTTTATTATTATTATTATTATTATTATTATATGAGATTTATATAGCGCCAACAGTTTGCGCAGCGCTTTACAATGTATAAGGGGGACAACACAATTACAGTACAGTTCAATACAAAAGGTACAGGAGGGCCCTGCTCGTAGAGCTTACATTCTAAAGGGAGGGGGTGGTGGTACAAAAGGTAATAGCTGCAAAGAATGATTTGATGGGGGTGGCTCAGGGACAGTTATGTGTGTGTGGGATAGGCTTCCCTGAATAAATGAGTTTTCAGGGATCTCCTAAAGGTGGACAGGGTAGAGGCTGATCGGACATACTGGGGCAGGGAATTCCAGAGGATGGGAGAGGCTCTGGAGAAGTCCTGAAGGCGAGCATGGGAGAAGAATGCTAGAGAGCAGGAGGTCCTGGGAGGAGCGGAGGGGGTGATTTGGGCGATATCTGCAGATGAGGTTGGTGATGTAGATGGGGGCGATGTTGTGAATGGCCTTGTTTGTTATGGTTAGCATTTTGAATTTTACATGGTGGGGTAGGGGAAGCCAGTGAAGGGATTGGCAGAGAGGAGCAGCAGGCACGGATCGATTAGTGAGGTATATTAGTCTAGCAGCAGCATTCACAATAAACTGAAGGGGGATAGCCTGCTTAAGGGTAGACCATTAAGGAGAGAGTTGCAGTAGTCGAGGCGGGAAAAAAACAAGTAGTGAATAAGTTGCTTTGTGGTGTCATTAGTCAGGAAGGGTCGAATTCTGGAGATGTTGCGGAGGTTAAGGCGGCAGGATTTAGCCAGTTATTCGATATGGGGGCTGAAGGAGAGGTCAGAGTCAAGGATTACACCCAGGACTCTGGCATGTGTGGAGGGACCAATGGTTGTGTTGTTGATATTAATGGTGAAGTTACAGGAGGGAGACCGTGAAAGAGGAAATATAACAACCTCCGTTTTAGAAAGATTAAGTTTGAGGAAGTGGTGTGACATCCATACCGATATGTCATTCAGCAAGTTTGAGATCCGTGAGGAGATAGAGGGGGTGAGTTCAGGAGTGGAGAGATAGATCTGTGTGTCATCGGCATAGAGGTGGTATTGGAAGCCATGGGAGGTCATCAATTGGCCCAGGGAAGAGGTATAGAGTGAGAAAAGGAGAGGCCCAAGGACGGAGCCTTGGGGTACCCCAACAGAAAGAGGAAGGGCAGCGGAGGAGATGGAGTTGTAAGTGACACTGAAAGTGCGCTGAGATAGGTAGGAGGAGAACCAGGATAATGCAGAATCACGGAGGCCAAGGGAGTGTAATTTGCTAGAGACATTTTGTTAGAGACATTTTAATTTAATTTTGTTAGAGACATTTCCTCTTATTTCAGGGCTGGATTAAGGGCAGGTTCTGGCAGGGGCCAGTGAGGAGGAGGTTGGAGACATGGAGGCACAGGAGCCAGAGGTTAGTAGCTGGGTGATAACTAGAAGGAGGGGTAGGGGGAAGAGCACTAGGCCAGTCCTGAGCTGGTACACCCCAACAAATATGCCAGGTTGCATGATGCTGGGGATATACGCTCAGGGGTGGCAGTGCTGGAGCAGACGACCTCCCCTAGCTGTCAGGGGAGTAATGGCTCCAGTAAGGAGGGGGGTAGAGATGCAAGAAAGGCTAGACAAGTGCTGGTGGTAGGGGACTCACTTATTAGGAGGACAGAGAGGGCAATCTGTCAAAAAGACTGCGGTCGCCGAACAGTATGTGGTTTACCGGACGCTCGTGTTTGGCACATCGCAGATCGGGTGGACTGATTATTAGGTGGAACTGAGGAGGACCCAGCGGTCATGGTACAAGTTGGCATCAATGACAACGTGACTGGAAGGTAGAGAGTCCTAAAAAATTATTTCAGGGACTTAGGGAATAGATTGAGGAAAAGGACCTCCAAGGTAGTTTTCTCTGAAATACTACCTGTACCTCGAGCCAAAACAGAGAGGCAGCAGGAGCTTAGGGAACTGAACAAGAGGCTCAGGAATTGGTGTAGGAAAGAGGGATTCAGGTTACTGGAGAACTGGGCTGATTTCTCAGTCAGTTACCTGCTCTTTAGTAAGGACAGGCTGCACCTTAATAGGGATGGTACAGCCCTATTGGGAAGAAACATGGCCACAAAGTTGGAGGGGCTTTTAAACTAGGTATTGGGGGGAGGAGGGGGTCAGAGGAAGCAATAGCCAGCAGTCAGCATAGGACAGAGGGTAATAGTGAAGTCAGTAGTGATAATACAGCTGTAACTTCTAATCCTGGGGTGAATGCAAGGACAATTCGAAAACAAATCCTGAGTAAAACTAAGGGGAAGTTAATATGCACCCATACAATGCTGAGAGGTGCATACACAAATGCTAGGAGCCTAGCTAACAAAATGGAGGAACTGGAGCTGCTTTTACATGAGGAGGACTTATGCCCCGTACACACAGTCGGATTTTCAGATGGAAAATGTTCGATGGGAGCTTTTTGTCAGAAATTCCGACCGTGTGTAGGCTCCATCAGACATTTTCCATCGGAATTTCTGTCACACAAAATTTGAGAGCGTTGTCGTAAATTCTGATCATGTGTACACAATTCCGATGCACAAAGTTCCACATGCTCGGAATCAAGCAGAGGAGCCGCACTGGCTATTGAACTTCATTTTTCTCGGCTTGTCATACCTGTTGTACATCACCGCGTTCTTGACGTTCGCAATTTCCGATCAACTTTGTGTGACCGTGTGTATGCAAGACAAGTTTGAGCTATCATCTGTCGGAAAAAAAACATGGATTTTGTTGTCGGAATGTGCGATCGTGTGTACGGGGCATTAGACTTTGTGGGAATAACTGAAACTTGGTTTGACAGCTCACACGATTGGCTGGCAAATATCCAGGGATATTCCTTGTATCGGAAAGACAGGTAGAAGAGGGGGAGGGGTGTGTCTATATGTAAAAAATTATGCAAGGGTGGTAGAGAGGAGTGATATTGTGAATGGGACGGGGGAGGGGGGGGGATTAGTATGGGTAGAACTTCAAAGAGAAGTGGGAAATGAATAGTGGAGGTCAGCATTCCAACACTACAAGGAATGCAACAAGAAGTGTAAAAACGCAATCAGGGTGGCCAAAAAAAGACTACGAGAAACACATATCGGAGGAGAGTAAAAAAAGATCCAAATACATTTTTTAGATACATTAACAGTAAAAAGGCTAAATCAGAGCACATTGCCCACATAAAAGACAAGGATGGGAGGATGGTTATGGATGACACAGAAAAGGCAACTGTACTAAATGCCTTTTTCTCCTCAGTCTTTATGCAGGAAAAGGAGGGGTACACCGACTGCAACAGTACTGTTAGTGACACATCACAGAGCATACCATCGTGTCCAACAGAGGACGTCGGACTGAAGGAAAGACTAGATAAACTTAATACAAATAAATAACCAGGACCAGATGGCTTACACCCGAGAGTCCTCAGAGAACTCAGTCAGGTTATAGCCAGACCATTGTTCCTAATTTTTGTGGACAGCATACTGACAGGATTTGTACCAGCTAATTGGAGAAAAGCCAATGTGGTACCAATATTCAAAAAAGGACAGAGACAAATCCCTGGAAACTACAGGCCAGTCAGTCTAACATCAATTGTTGGTAAATTAGTGGAGGGGATGGTAAGGGACTATATCCAAAAATTTACTGAGGAAAAAAATATCATTAGAAGTAATCGGCATGGGTTTACAAAAGGTTGTTCTTGCCAGACCAATCTGTTAACATTCTACGAGGAAGTGAGCTGCCATCTAGACAGGGGAAAGCCTGTGGATTTTGTGTACCTGGATTTTGCAAAGGCATCCAGTACAGTCCTCCATAAGAGCTTAATCTACAAGCTGAGGTCCAGGCGTGGACCATAAGGTTCGTTCTTGGGTAAAAAATTGGTTACAGGGGCCTGTCCAAAGGGTAGTGATAAAAAAATAGTACTCAGACTGGTCTGGAGTGGTAAGTGGGGTGCCCCAAGTTTCTGTCTTGGGACCAATTCTATTCAATGTATTCGTAAATGATATAGGGGATGGGATGAATAGCTCAATCTCAGTTTTTGCAGATGACACAAAAATAAGCAGGGCAATAACGTCACATCAGGATATAGACATTTTACAGAAAGACCTGAACAAAATAATGGAGTGGGCAAATACATGGCAAATGAGGTTTAATGTGGAGAAATGTAAAGTAAAAATCATAAATGAAAACTACTCACTAGGGGGAGAACTGCTGGGGGAATCAAGGATGGAGAAAGATCTGGGGTCCTAGTAAATGATAGACTGAGCAATAGCATGCAATGTCAAGCTGCAGCTACCAAAGCCGGCAATATATTAGCATAAAACGGGGATATACTCAAGGGATATAACTATAATCCTTCCACTTTATAAAACTCTGGTTAGGCCACATCTGAAGTATTCTGTCCAGTTCTGGTCACCAGTCTTCAGAAGGAATGTGCTGGAACTGGAGAGAGTCCAAAGAAGGGCAACAAAACTAATAAGGGGACTGGAGGACCTTGATTACAAGGAACGACTGCAAACACTAAATCTATTCTTGCTGGAGAAACAACGCTTGAGAGAGGACATGATAGTGATTTACAAATACCCCAATGGTGATCCCAGCATAGGAAAAAAACGATTCAGTCTCAGTGTAAGTGTAAGAGGACACAAGGACACACAATGAGATTGGAGGAGAAACGGTTTAACCTTAAACTGTGCAGGGGGTTTTTCACTGTCAGGGCAATAAGGATGTGGAACTCTCTTCCACAATTGGTGGTGGCTTCAGGGAGTATGGCTATTTTTAAGAGACTCTTGGATGTGCATCTTAAAGAATACAACATACATGGGAAATAATTATAGACACTGACACATGTGCACCTACACAGGTTGAACTGGAGGGACTATTGCCTTTATTCCACCTTACCTACTACTATGTAACTGATGCTCTAAGCTCTAACGAAGCCCTGGATAGCAGTAAAAACCCATACGAGGTTCTAATCCTTTCCCACCCTAAGTTTTGGTTGAAGTCACAATTTAAATTACCCCAATGTCTGCCCCCCACCTTTGAATGACCATGAGCAAAATCTGCATGCTTTATTGGTCAAATGATGACCATGTCCTGAATTCTCTCCCACCTCCCTTGGTAAATTGTCATGCAATGTTTTCATTATGTTTGATTTGGACAGTAGGAGACTTTTCATCAAGATGAGAGGATGTCATAACTGCTGCAGACTCTTCCCAACTGTTTACAACAATAAAATCCCACAAAGGCTTTACTCACATTTTCCGCTTATTTACTCCGCTAATAAGGCGTTTTCACTTTTTGCTCCTTACAGTCTCCTGACATTATGCTGTTTATTTTATGTTCTAAATTAGATAATTATTTTTCCAACCACACGCATTACATTAAATGGCCTGTGATTTCTGGCTTTTGTTTAATTATGTATCTCGGAAGAGCAGGACATCTAGCTCTAGCTGTCTTTAATTATATTTTATTATAGGCTTATAAGGAAGAGAAAATTATTGCATTAATTATTTTCATTTTAGGTTAAAGAAGAACCTCAGGCAATTATACAGATGTTGAACAGCACATATTTTTAAACTGTGCTGTGTGTAAATATCTGAAGTCATTCTTTGTATTAAACACTTATAATCAGTGACGTACCTAGCATATCTGGCACCTGGGGACAATCACCACACAATCCGCACACACACACACAGCATTTGAAGCAATAAGGCAGTGTGCACTAAACCAAATTGTGGGTTTGGCCAAACTGCACTAACAGTGGGAGGGGCTTAAAGGAGCATAGTTAAATAAAACCTTAGTCTGCTCCCCTTATACACAGCACACATATGCCACAGTCCATATACCCACTGTTTTCATTACTGTGCAAAAAGTGAGAGTATAACCGGCATGTACAAACATCAACACAATCATTTTTTAAAATAAAATTCCTCTATTAAATCTGCTTTTCTACGTCATTGCCCCTTAATCTAATTGGTCGCATAAACATATTTAAAATAATTTTTCGACCAAAATTTCTCTATTGTTTTCGAGCTGCTCCAGTTTTCTTCACTAAGAAGTTTTTTGGCAAAATAGACTCCAATCTCTCCTCCTTTGTCTGGAATGGCCGCCAACCTCGTATAGCCAGGTCCTCCTTATAGGCGGCAAAGGCCGCAGGTGGCCTGGCTTGCCCAAACTTAAGAAATGATTTCCTTGCTTCCCAACTTACCTATGTCCATGCTTGGTTACATTCTGACCCACTGACTCCTGTCACAGCACTTTTTTTTTACCCTCTTTGAACCTCCTACCTCTCCACGGGATGAACTCCATAGATCAAAGAGATCGTGTGGTTCCAGATTTTCCCCTGTTGAGGTTAGCTTTATTGCCCGGAGGGGGGGGGGGAACTCTGACACAGTCTTCTCTTGGTATCACGCTACAGAATCCTCTGTGGTGGAACCCCAACCTCTCTGACCTCTTCGGTCACCCAGACTCGACATGGTGGAGTCGATTTGGTATTACACACCTAACCCACATAGCTGAAGAGAATACCTTACTTCCTTACTACCCAAGTCCCGCTACAAATCGAAGGGAGAATGAAGATTCGCAGTCCAAGGATCACGGCTATGGAACGCTCTACCAACTAACATCCGCATTGAAGAAAACCATCAAACCTTCAGAAAAAAATTCAAGACGTACCTCTTCTAAGAAGCTGGACAACACAGGATGGATCAAGCACCTTGAGGCGATTCAGTTCGCATTGCAGCGCTATACAAATCATTAATTCATTCATTCACCCTTTATTGTCCAGGCCATATTTAAATCTGAGTACATCAAATTCTTTTTCAAGTATCTCTTACTCAGACACGCCATCCGGGCACAGTTTGGGTCATTGGGTCGACCTCCTGTTGTTCCCGGAAATTGCCAAACTGGTGACGACCTTTTATGGCCGCCTCCAGCTGGTGGGAGCTGATGCTTTCCAGAAGTCTCATCGCAAATGGCTATTGTCAATGCCTGAGCTTTCTGAAGAAGATTGGGAAGAAGCAACTGAGATATGTTTTCAGGACATAATTAGCACTGCTGACCTACTGGTACAATTTAAGTTTATACACCGCCTGCATTACACCCCATCTAGGCTGGTCCGGATGGGTTTGGGACAGGATATTGCATGTGCTAGATGTAATATGATTGCTGCTGACTTTTTTCATATGTTCTAGACCTGTTCCGGACTTTCAACCTTATGGAAGGAATTATTTGCTTTCTTCGACCACAAACTTCATCTACCGATACCTCACACTCCGGAGGTGGGACTTTTAGGAATCCTCAATGACCATGTTCACCGTACCCATGCCAGGACTTTGCTACATATAATGTTATTTTATGCACGTAAAACCATCCTATTGCACTGGAAGGATGTGAGCCCCCTTTCAGCCCACGCCTTCTTCCGCATTGTTCATGGGGTTCTTCCCAAATTTAAATTGATATACAAGAGTAAGGCATGCCCTAAGAATTCAGAAAAATATGGCAACCATGGCTTGATGTCTCCGGGGATTTTTGGGGGGATGTCCTTTCTTCACAGCTTTCCCAGTAGGCCCACTACTAATGTACTCTATCAGTTTTGGCTTCTTGCCGAAAAGTAATATTAATCACAGATTACCTTATAGGAAACATCCAATGCATGAGGGGATCCTAGACCTCTACTGTCTTTACGGGGTTGCATGTGTTTCAGGTTTAAGTGAGTGCAAGTATGAATGTGTGAATGTGTGTTACCGGGGTAATTCTGTTTCTTATGAACTGTTAAAATTGATCCCCTCTCCCTGTTATGTAAGTGGTTCTGATATGTGCATTTTACACATCTGTAATTCCAGTCCTTCCTTTATTTTGATTTTGTAACATAAAACCAATTAAAACCTTTTTAAAAAAAATGCTTTTCTACATACAACCTACCTTAAAGAACTAAAGGAGTATATAATGCACCTGAAGTGCAGTGGTCAGTAGTATGCCATATACAGCCCAGCATACAGAATTCAGTAGTCAAGAGTATGAAATGTACAACATAGTGTTTATAGTGAAAAGCTTGAGAGTATATAAACCGCAGAGTGAATGGGCCAGGAGTGCATAACGCAGAGAGTGCAGTGCTCAGGAGTGTGTAACACAGAACAGAATGCTCAAATGTGTATAACACAGCAAGTGCACAGAATGCAGGGGTCAGAATGCATAATACAGAGCATGCAGGGATCAGGAGCCTGTAACGTACAAAGTGCAGGGTTCAGGAGTGTGTAACTAAAATACAGAGGACAGGGGCCAGTAAATGTGTATCACAGAAAATTTAGGGATCAGGAGTGTGACTCATAGATAAAGCAGGGCTCAAGAGTGCATAAAGTATAGAGTAAAGGGTCCAGGAGTGCATAACTCAGAGAGTGCAATGCTCAGGAGTTTGTAAAACAGAGAGCGGAATGCTCAGGTGTGCATAACACAGCGAGTGCTGGGCTCGGGAGTTGGTAATGCACAGAATGCAGGGGTCAGAAGTGCATAATACAGAGAATACAGGGCTCAGGAGTGTGTAATGCACACAGTGCAGGGCTCAGGATAGAGGACAGGGGTCAGAAAATGTGTACCACAGACAATACAGGGGTCAAGAGTGTGACTCATAGAAAGTGTAGGGTTCAAGAGTGCATAAAGCAGAGGGTGAAAGGGCCAGGAGTGCATAATGCAGAGAGTGCAGTGCTCAGGAATATGTAACACAGAGAGCGGAATGCTCAGGTAACACAGGGAGTGCCGGGCTCAGGAGTTGGTAATGCACATAATGCAGAGGTCAGAAGTGCATAATACACAGAGGACCGAGGACAGAAAATGTGTATCACAGAGACTGCAGGGGTCAGGAGTGTGACTCATAGAAGGTGCAGGGCTCAAGAGTGCATGACATACAGAGTTCAGCATCGGTTGGGGGGGGGGGGGGGTGTAATGCACACAAGCTACTGTACAGGGCACAACTAATTATTATCTAATCCTCCCAGTAAAAATTCCACCCAAAGCCCACCACTTCAGTATAGATGCCTTCCCCCAGTACAAGCCCCCATCAGCACAGAACTCTCAGTACAGACCCCATTCCCCCAGCACAGACCTCACTTCAGTATTAATCTCCCCCCTCAACTTGCAAGATGCAGCGGCAGGTCAGAGTGAGGAGAAGTCCTCCCCTTGTCTGTCTTGTGTGACAGGAGCAGAGAAGGATCCTTCCCTTGGCTCTGAACTGCTGCTGATAGGACATCAGAAATAGTGTTGCAGTGCCCTGCAACCCCCCCAAAAAAAGAAATAATGGCAAGCAGTGGCAACACCCCCCAAAATGTCGGCATCTGGTGTGGACCACGCCCCCTAAGTATGCCACAGCTAATATTTTTTTGCACACCAGAAAACATGTAACATGTTTCCTACATATCAGGAACAACTTTGCCACACAATAGGCAACTCTGTGGCAGATGAGGTTTAATGTTGATAAATATAAAGTTAAGCACTTGGGGGCTAATGCCACGTACACAGAGCGTTTTTGCTCTCACCCAGGGGATTTTCGCTATATTATTATACCTACAGATTTGTTTTGGATTACAACAGTCCGTTTTGGACCGCTGTCTGTGAATCATATTTGGGGTACAGCCAAGCCTTTGTTTTGGCTATTCTGGATTGAAGGACCTCTTTGTCTACATCAATACTATATGGCTATATACAGTTTTTTTACTCTATATGGTATCCCCTGTTTGAGACTGCCACATTAAGACACCTATGACTGTTTTGCCCACAGTTGGCTCCTATATGTCCTCGTGCTCTGACTTGCTCTTATTATGAGTCATCCGTTCCGATATTGGATACCCCCATTTTTTGACTACCTGTCGATTAGTGTTGACTCCTCTGCAAGATAGTGAGACCTTTTTTCTTTCTTGCAATCAATGAACCCTGAATGTGTCCTGAAGAAGTTTGGCAACGAAACGCGTAGACGCATTAGGGCTCACTTCATGTACATCCTGTATATATAATTTTTAATGTTTTTTTCATGTTCCCTTTTTTGTACTATATGTATATCTATATTTGTGCTTCAATAAATGCCAATATTTTTTCATATCCCTTTTGTTTTTTGATGTGCCCTCAAAGTCCGACCTTGGGTTACCTTTTTTGGAACCCTTTTCTATTTGCACTCCCGCAGCAAAGGCATATGACATAATTGGTCACGATTAATAAAGCAACCACTCCTCCTCCTGTTCCTGGACTAGACTTGGGTCAAAGCAATAACTCCAAAGCCAATAATAAATAACACGTTATCTCCTCCGATTCCAAAACATGTCTGGTTGAATCAACACTCACCAAACTTCTACTAACACCGAAATTAGCAGAAGGAGCCCAAAGGGTGGCGCTAAAGAGCTGAAAAACCACGTACTACGTTCGTGTTTGTTGGCCGACAATTCCTTGCCGTTTGTATGCAAGACAAAATCCAGGCATACACCTTCGGACAAAAGTCTGAGGTTTTGTCTGCGGAAAATCCAATCATGTGTACGAGGTTTTAGAGTTGTGAAAATGTGTAATACTTCGGGCCAGCTCAGTTGATTGTTTTAAAAAAGGCCTGGATTATTTCCCAAATGTATATACTATAACTGGATACTAACATTTATAGGTAATGTTAATTCAGGGATTATCTGAATGCCTATAGGGGGATCAGGATGGATTTTTTCCCCTGCTGGAGCAACTTGGATCATGCTTTGCTGTTTTTTTTTGTCTTCCTCTGGATCAAATGTGAGTATAAGATTGTATAATAGACATGTGCACACTGAAATATTTCATTTCGCAATTTCGTTTTCGTCCGAAAAATAAATGTTTTTAGTTACTCCAGAAATTCGTTTTTATTTATTTCGTTTTTCGTTAAAAATTGCATTCGTCCGAAAATCCAAATTGAGGTTGAATCTGTCATTGAAGGCTTATGGTGTCTGTCGAATGTTCAAAAAAGATTCGTAGTTTACCTGCTCCGTCGAATCTTCTTAGAACTTTCAACAGACACCATAAGCCAATGTACCTGTGTACTTAGTTCTCGCTATTGTACTGCTCCTCCTCTTTGGTTACAATCAGCCAATAACATTCATCATCATCATTATTTTTATTTATCTTTTCTCCCCTACGTCGAATCTTTTCTCCCCTACGTCGAATCTTTTCTCCCCTACGTCGAATCTTTTTTCTCTATGTCGAATCTTTTCTCTCTATGTAGAATAATCTTGGACTAATAGAGTTAAGGTTAGGCACATTCGACCACAGGTTTGATGGACACAGATTGTTATTGTCATCATCATGTCGAATCTCCTATCTATATCGAACTGTTGTAACAACGAAAACAAAAATAAAGCATTTGTTTATGTCGGATCTTTCGTTTTTCGGATTCTGCACTTTCGTTATCGTTTGTTAAAACGATAACGAAAATACCTGAAATTCGGACGAAAATGCATTCGGACGAAAATGAATGCACATGTCTATTGTATAATCCCCCCCTCCTTTTATTGGTTGAATTATATAGACTTGTATCTTTTTTCAACCAGACTACCTATGTAACTATGTACGGTAATCAGGTCATTTTTTTAATTTTTTAACAGTAAGGATATCTGATTATTTTTTTCATTTGGGAGCTTTGAGAGTCACAAATCCTGTTCTAGTATTTACATATTTGGAGGCTTTAGCCCCGCACCATCCCAAACCCCGAGCCTCACTCTTGGCCAATCACTGTGATGTAGGTGTTCATTGGCCAGTAGTGAGGCACAGGCATTGGGACCAAGACCATGATCACAAACCTATCTTGTATTCACAATTGAAACCCCCCGGCTACTACAAATCATTTTTTGTAGTAATCTTGGATGTACATGTAATAGGGTCAAATCCTATATATTTTTTAAAACCTTAATTTAAAAATATTAGAACAAATGTACTTAGTCTCCTGTTTCTGTTGTTCACTATGGCAAACCAGGTTATCATCTCTCTAATACTCCGTAGAAGTCTGACAATTTCAGAGTATTTTAGCAGGGGTATATGAGGATGCATGATGGATGTTTTCAGTTGGTTGCTTCAGAAAAAAAAAACATTAATCATACTTTTTAATGCAGTTTTCCATTTGGTTTAACGCTTAGCTCCTCCAGGATCACGTTTAATAGCCCATGTCCGACTCTCGCTCTGGTGAAGTGACATCTTTATGGAGGGTAGAGAAATTACCAGAATGGCGATGCTCACAAACTACAAATATCCAAAGATTCCTATAACTCACCTGGTTGTGGCTGATTGAATGGCTAAAATACGTTTTTGTGTTGTGTCTTCCTGACCTGCCAATTTCTTACTCATCTTTGTTAGCCACCATTTTTCTTCTTTTAAAGTAGAACTCTTTTAAGTGCCTTAAAGGATCACCTAACATAGGATCACCTCACATAACCCCAATGTCCTCTGTGCCTCTGTGTGATGCTACTGAAGCCTTAAAGAGAAGTTCCAGCCTGTAAAAAAAAATTAATTAATTAAAGTCTGCAGCTACAAATACTGTAGCTGCTGCCTTTTAATATAAGGACACTTACCTGTCCAGGTATCCCACGGTGTCGCCACCCCTAGCTGATTCATTAACCAAAATAAGAAGAAGGAAGATCTGGACAGCCGCCCTCCAATAAAAACGCCTTTATTGTATAAAATAACAAGAGTTCAAACCACAGCAGGGTACAGGATAGATTAGTTGACGCATTTCACACTCTCAAAAGTGCTTAGTCTTAGCTACATTAATCAACTTTGGGTACAGGCGCTGGCATCTTCATTAAGGGAAACAGGAAGTGAAGACTTGCGGCTTCACAGCCTGTTTCCTGCTGCAAATGCCCTTTCTGAATGGTCCCACTGTCTTCTGGTGACCCTTGTGTCTCCCATAAGGCAGCGGGGGGAAGGAGGAGGGGCTGTAAATTCCATAGATCGCCGCCAATCATTGTGCGGCGATCTTACTTGAAAGTGGGAGCGGGTACCTGGTTTTGATAGGTCTCCACCCCCCCCTCCCCAAAAAAGTGCCAAATGTGGCAGTGGAGAGAGGGAGGGTGTAGACAGGCGAAGCTTCCCCTTTTGGGGGGAGCTCCACTTTAAAGAACTGCATTTATTTGATAAAGTGTGTATGATGGGAATGTGTCACTGCCGCTGATGATAGAATCACCTGCCTCACATGAGCCATAGGTTAACCCTAATCCTCTTTGCATTATAAACTGTAGCCAAACTTTTAAATAAACCTTTCCCTTTTATCTTCTCGCAACCCTTAGTCTAGCTCCAAAACTGCTAAGTTCACACTAGCCCATTCTCTGAAAAGGGATCCACAGTAAATCACTTTTTAGGGTATAGCTAAGCAGTGACTGTCAGGTATTCAGGAGGCTACCGTTAGTCCCATTGTGTGGTCATTTTACAATAAAACGTATTCTCTGAAACCGCAAGCCAAGAATCAACATGCCATGTTAAACATGTGAACATCCATCTGTATTGTAAGCTGTTTTCTCTCTCTCTCTCTCTCTCGCCAGAATTGTCAGCTGCACATCCATGATGTGAATCTTCTGTTCCACCACATCCCAAAGGTGCTAAGTTTAAGATGATATGAGCTTTGTGACATGGTACATTATCCTGCTGGAAGTAGCCATCAGAAGATGGGTACACTGTAGTCATAAAGGGATGGACATGGTCAGCAACAATACTCAGGTAGGCTGTGACATTTAAATGATGCTCAATTGGTACTAAGGGGCCCAAAGTGTGCCAAGAAAATATCCCCCACACCATTACACCACCAGCCTGACCGGTGATACAAAGCAGGATGGATCCATGCTTTCATGTTGTTTACATCAAGTTCTGACCCTACCATCTAAATGTTGCAGCTGAAATCGAGACTCGTTAGACCAGGCAACGTTTCTCCAATCTACTATTGTCCAATTTTGGTGATCCTGTGCGAACTGTAGCCTCAGTTTCCTGTTCTTAGCTGACAGGAGTGGCGACCGGTGTGGTCTTCTGCTGCTGTAACCCATCTGCTTCAAGGTTCAATGTGTTGTGTGTTCAGAGATGGCATTCTGCATACCTTGGTTGTAACGAGTGGTCATTGAGTTACTGTTGCCTTACCATCATCTAAAAACCAGTATGCCCATTCTCCTCTGAACTCTGACATCAACAAGGCATTTTCGTCCACACAAGTGATGCTCACTGGATATTTTCTCTTTTTATGACCATTCACTGTCAAACCCTAGAGATGGCTGTGTGTGAAAATCCCAATAGATCAGCAGTTTTTGAAATACTCAGGCAAGCCCCGCCTGGCACCAACAACCATTCCACGTTCAAAGTCACTTAAATCCCCTTTCTTCCCCATTCTAATGCTCGGTTTGAACTTCAGCAAGCTGTCCTCACCTCCTGTAGATGCCTAAATGAATTGAGTTGCTGCCATGTGATTGGCTGATCAGCAATTTGTGTTACCAAGCAATTGAACAGGTGTACCTATTAAAGTGGCCCTGAGTGTGTGTATGTATATATATATATATATATATATATATATATATATATATATTACCACAGGTGATTTTCAGCACACACACATATCTACTGTTCTTCAGTTCTTATGGCACTATACATTATCTATTGTTAAATTACGGTAATGGGGCGTACACACGGTCGGACTTTTCAGCTACAAAAGTCCGACAGCCTGTCCGACAGACTTTCGACTGACTTTTGGCGGACTTTCGATGGACTTGCGGCGGACTTTCTAACGAACAGACTTGCCTACACACGATCACACAAAAGTCCGTCGAATTCTTACGTGATGACGTACACCGGACTAAAATAAGGAAGTTCATAGCCAGTAGCCAATAGCTGCCCTAGCGTGGGTTTTTGTCCGTCGGACTAGCATACAGACGAGCGGATTTTTCGACCGGACTCGAGTCCGTCAGGAAAGATTTGAAGCATGTTTCAAATCTAAAGTCCGTCGGATTTGAGGTTGAAAAAGTCAGTTGAAAGTCCGGAGAAGCCCACACACGATCGGATTACCAGCCAGCTTTAGTCCGTCAGCGTCCGTTGGACTTTTGTAGCTGAAAAGTCCGACCGTGTGTACGCCCCATTAGTGTTTGCTTCACAAGGCCACTAATGTTATGCTTTAAATATATTGGAACTGTGTGTATACTGTAAATCATTTGCCAAGAATGTACGCATCTTCAGCTGTTGCATTATTTAAAGGAGCTGTGATCAAATAATCTATGCTTTATAGCAGCATTGTCAATAAGATTCAACAATAGTTTGACCTTTTGACATAATTTACCTATAGCGTTTATGGTGCTGTGAGGCCATCTAGAGTTAGCAGGCAGAAATGCTTTTCCCATAGAAATTGATGTTAGACCACGTAGGAAGGGCTATAAACTTCCAAGATAAAAATGGCTGCATCCAAAATCTCAGAGGAGGACTACTCCATGGAACAGCGCTAAAGCTTTACTGTGGGAAAGAGAGACTGAAAAGATCAAGAACCAGTTTTTCTGAAGTTGCTTGACACACAAAGTCCTGTTTACTATGGAAATCATGGACCAGCTATAACGGAAGCACTGTTTCCCTATTGCATACAGACTATTGCCAGAGCTCCATCTGAAAAAAATAATGAAAAGTCAGCAGTTACAAATACTGTAGCTGCTAACTTTTAATATAAGTACACCTACCTGTCCAGGGATCCCGCAATGTCGACACCCCAAGCTAATTCGTCCATCGGCTTCGGGTGCAAGTGCCGGCATTGCAAGTAAGGGAAACCGGCAGTGAAGCCTTCAGGCTTTACAGCTGGTTTCCTACTGCGTATGTGCGAGTCGTGCTGCACTTTCTGAATGGTCCCGCCGTCAATTTGGGACACACACAGGTCCCAGAAGGCAGTGGGGAGGAAAGGGGGAGGAAGAGGGGCTGGGTATGTCGTAGGTCACCGTGCAGCGTTCTTACCTGGAAGTGAGAGTGGGTACCTGCCAAACCCAGGTACCTGCTTCCCCCCAAAAAGTGCCAAATGTGGCAGTGGAGGGGGGGAGGGTGAAAACAAGCAGAGCTTTCCCTTTTGGGTGGAGCTCCACTTTAATTTGCTATAAAAGTATTGATAGTATGTGATTGTGTGGTGTGTATATGAATATTTGTGGCACTCTGTATGTCTTGTATTGTTTTTCTGTAACTGTAGTTTGTATATGCTTTATTGTTGTTTTGTAAAAGCACATATACTGCTCAGTTTGTTTCCCTGTGTTTACAGTAAGAATTAGAAAAACGGCTAAGAAGAAAGGAAAAAAAGCAAAATTAGGGGGTTTGTCTGGGATTTCAACCCCATTGTTTTGCTTTTTTTAATTTTTTTTCTTTCTTTCTTGTCTGTTTGTCTATTTTTTTAAACGTAAGTACCCAATTCTTTACCCTAAATCTAGCGCTAAATTACAACTTTAGATCTCCGCCTATCTTGTTTCTTTGAAAACAGCACAGAAAACTCCTGATCCTTGCATCACCATCTTCCACCATCCATATTTTGAAATGAAAGATAAATGATTTCGCAGGAATGCTCTAGCATTCTGGGCCTGGCCACACCTTACAAGTCCACTTGCCAATTCCCCATAGGATTCTCTTCTCAGTCAGTTTGTTATTGAGTTTCTGTATGGTTCACTGGAAGAGCTATCCATGTTTTGGGTCTGGCACCCTGTGCACATACCTAATGTCTGTGCTCCAACCTGAGGACTTTCCCCTCTAATTAGAAAGATGGAAAGGAAAACACCAGCATTTAATGCTATAAACATATCGGTCTCCAGTGGAGCATAACTCAAATGTAAATAATGCTATGTTTTTTAAGGTAGTGAAAACAATAGAAGTCAATGCATTTTGGGAG
The DNA here is from genome assembly GCA_037952835.1 of Lithobates septentrionalis. Classification (NCBI taxonomy): domain Eukaryota; kingdom Metazoa; phylum Chordata; class Amphibia; order Anura; family Ranidae; genus Lithobates; species Lithobates septentrionalis. The sequence goes on from JBBDGP010001390.1 coordinate 1,101,554, forward strand.
TGATGCACACTTCTCATCAGGGATTGCCTAGCTCTATAAAAATCCACATAATGTGTTACAATAAATAGCTAATCCATTAAAGGAGAGAATCAAACTCCTTATGGCTGAATTCATATGTTTTAAGTGCTTTGGAGCACCAGTCCTCTTCAAAGGCTCATCAACACCAATTTTCCAATCAAAGTCACCTAGCTGTCACTGCTAGGTGACTTTACTCTTATGCCCCGTACACACGGTCGGATTTTCCGACGGAAAATGTGTGATAGGACCTTGTTGTTGGAAATTCCGACCGTGTGTGGGCTCCATCACACATTTTCCATCGGATTTTCCGACACACAAAGTTTGAAAGCAGGATATAAAATTTTCCGACAACAAAATCCATTGTCGGAAATTCCGATCGTGTGTACACAAATCCGACGGACAAAGTGCCACGCATGCTCAGAATAAATAAAGGGATGAAAGCTATTGACCACTGCCCCGTTTATAGTCCCGACGTACGTGTTTTACGTCACCGCGTTTAGAACGATCGGATTTTCCGACAACTTTGTGTGACCGTGTGTATGCAAGACAAGTTTGAGCCAACATCCGTCGGAAAAAATCCTAGGATTTTGTTGTCAGAATGTCCGAACAAAGTCCGACCGTGTGTACGGGGCATTACTCTACTTCAGTGGCTGCATACATGTTAATGGTCAGTGACTCAAAATATTGAAGCCAGACGATCAAAATGAAGATCAGACAACTAGATTTTTCAACTGGAAATCAGTAAGGGCAGCCTGCATATTTCTCTTTTTAAAGCTAGGTCAAATATGCTGAGCTTCAGAACACCTTCCCTCTTCTTATCTTCATAACATAAGGAGGAAGCGCTCTGTAGTCCAGAAGGAGAGAAGTCAGGTAGATCTGAAAACACTGGGTGGGATTTCAGTGCAGCATTGTCAGCTCACTACGGGATGCTAGGAGCTCAATGGATTTCTGGAAAAATCATGAGGTATTCTTTTGTATTTTTGAAAAAACCAAATGTGCATGTGCTAAAAATATTTTGTTATATTTTCACCTGGCATACACTTGAACTATATATGAAAATGGTTAAAAAAAAAAAAAAACATTTATTCAAGCCTTGAAGAGGGGGAAACTTTTTTACCCTCAAAAAGTGTTGGCTGTGTTTGATGCTTTAACCATTAAATGTTTCAAAACGTTCTTCAGGTGAGATGATCTTTTGTACCAGGTGTTACTCAGTACACATCCAAGAATTTACCACCTTGGGCCAGAATCTGCTTCTTTGAAGGAAAAATCACTTTATGGTAGATCCATCGGAACCAACTTTCTCTTCTTTTGGTCCAGTGCTATCTCACACACATCAGGCTTCTGAAAAAGAAGGCAGGTATAACGAACAATAATTAAAGCATGGATGCAGGACTTACATACAGGAGGATATGTAAGCCATGTTTCCTTAAAGTGGACCTTCACCCTAAAAAAATAATTTTCCCCTGCCTTCTTCCCCCATCCCACTCTCTGCACAGATGTTCCACGAGCTCTGCTGGGACCTGAAGGCCTGACCCTTCGTCACATCCGCACAGACCAGACCAACAAAGATGACATTGTAGGAGGGTAGTGGGCCAAAGGTAAAAGGAGACTGGAGGTAAAAGGAGACTGAAGTTCCTCTTTAGGCTTTAACAATTTCTAAGGAATTGGTTTCCCACATTAAGGGCTCCAACCCTCTTTGACTGAGGCCTGAGATCTATCTGTCCTTAAAGCAGAGTTCCACCCACTTTTACAACTTGTTCTTAAAGGAATGACCACCCCTCCGCCACTCGTTTTTGGATAACAATTTTTTTTTCCTTTCTTGACTTAAATGAAGTACCTTGTGTACTTCCGTCCCAGCTTCACCGCAGGCCCAAGGCGTCACATTCTGCTGCTCCCCAGCTGCCTTCTGGGACCTGTGTGTGTCCCAGAAAATGACGGGGTCATTCAGAAATTATAGCTCGACTCGCTCATGTGCTGTAGGAAATCAGCGGTGAAGCCCGAAGGCTCCACTGCCGGTTTCCCTTGGTTAGAATGGTGGCGCCTGCACCCAATCCGATGGATAGATTGGCCTTGGGTGGCTGACATCGCGGCTCCCTGGACAGGTAAGTGTCCTTATTAAAAGTCAGCAGCTACAGTGTTTGTAGCTGCTGACTTTTAAAAAATATATTTTTGTGTCTGGAACACCGCTTTAACAAGTGGGGTGCTATCCCTACCTCCACTCTTCCCAGCATCAAAGTTCATCTCTAGGAGGTGACAAAGGTGAAAGCAATATTTTATGATACACAGGGGTTTATTTACTAAAGGCAAATCCACTTTGCACTACAAGTGCACTGCAAGTTCACTTGGAAGTGCACTTGGAAGTACAGTTGCTGTAGATCTGAGGGGGACATGCAAGGAGAATAAAAAAACAGCATTTTTGCTTGTACGTGATTGGATGATAGAAATCAGCAGAGCTTCCCCTCATTTCAGGTCTTCCCCTCAGATCTACAGCGACTGCACTTCCAAGTGCACTTGCAGTGCTAAGTGGATTTGCCTTTAGTAAATCAACCACACAGTGCTCTAGCAATCTGAAAGTCAACCGTTTATGATTTACATCTACTTTAAAGCAAACCTGTGCAGAAAAATATGGAGTCTGTCACTGTTTATTTTATCTTCTGAAAATGCTATTTGACTTTAGTGGCTGAATGCTTGTTCTGTATTTGTAGCTCCAATCACTCAAGAGGATCCGAATGATTTGCAGACAGCTAACATTTTCAGAATGAAAAATTCAGCTTTCTTATATCTTTGAAACCTTACAGGCTGACATAGATCTGCAGAAACATCTGGAGATTAACGCAGTGAAGCTGGGGACAGACGTGGCGCTCTGATGCTAAGCCCACCATCTGGATCATTCTGTATCTCGTTTTACTTCTCTTCAGATTTTACACTTTAAATTAAAAACTAAATGATTGCTCTTACACCTTCCCTGAAGTATTTCTCCTTCAAGTCAGTATAGCCCCCCTGACAGAGCCATACTTTTCATAACTCAATGCATTATTCAATACAAAAATAACATTTATGGTGGTCTACCCTGCAGACGATTATAGATTAATTGGTGAATTTTTAATAGAGTCCGCAGCAGAGATTTATTTTAGGATATTCAAACTGTATTATGTAACTTCCGAAACTCACACCTCCATGTCCCCGGGAAACGATCTTTTATAGATCCTGCTTCCTGACTACTGTTTACTAGTGGGTGAGGAGCAAGACAAATATAGTGAAAGGAAAATGCCTTGGAACATGAGCACTCATTTCCTACAATGTGGAAAGCACCCCTTGGCTTGGCCTGATTTAATTGTCATCCTTTGGACGGAAATTGGCTTATGATTCATTGTTTTCATACACAAGGCTTTACGAAATTGTTACACCAATCAACTGTAATCCCTCTATTTATATTTCTCACTATTTTTCTTTTGGTGCCTACTAAGGTTCCTTTTTTTTCTTATAATCCAAACACTATTTTTTGACTAATTGAATAAGGTTTTGGTTTCAAGTCATAAGCAGATCCTGACGCAGTTAAATATAATGTTTAAGGCATATGGAGAGGACATATTTGTCTAAAGCTGAGCAGGAGATTACATATTTTTTACCCTTTTGGAACAAATGACAGAATGAAGTGTTGATTTAATAGCTGTACAAGTGGTTGTAAACAAAATGGTGAACTGATTCTGACTTTAACACCTTCATGTTAAAGTGAACACCACCCCCCCCCCCCCCTCATCCCCACTACTACCACCACCACCACTCTTCTCATAAAATAAAATGAACTACCTCCCTTGCCTCTTACATATTTTAGGACTTGAGATCCCTGCCCCTTGGTACCACAGAGGTCTGCACCATAGTTTTGCTTTCATTGGCGGCCAGATCCTTCTTCTTTCTTTCTCGGGCAAGTCCAGCCATGGAGTTCACATGTGATTATTTAAATATTGCCTTCTCTGCCATATGATCCTTCTTAACACCACCAAGCTACTAATTTACTCACTTGTTATCTATTGCCTCAACTACTGCATCCCTCTCGTTGTTGGTCTACTTCTACACAGATTCGATCATGAATGTTTGTTGTTATACTCATCCACCTTAGCAAATGTTTACCCTTTCTCTCAATCCCTCCATTGGCTTCTAATTGTTTAACAAACAAAATTCAAAATACCAAGAACATACAAAGCTAACTCTAACTAACCAACTTAAAATATTAGCCAAACTATCCTCTTCATTTCTCTCACAACCTTCTGCCCTTTAGGTCCCTTGTTAACTCCTCCCATGCTCACCTCTAAGACTTTTACAGAGCCTCTTTCCTCCTCTGGAATTCCCTACCCCATGCCATCCAGTAATCTCCTGTCTGCCTTCAAGCAATCCTTGAAAACTCATCTCTTGGGGGAAGCCTATCCCCCTCCACCTAACAATACCTACCTTTTTCAAACAACTCAACCCCCCACACTTCTTACATATTTTTATCACTTGCCCCTCCCTTTCATATTGTCATTTCTCAAGAGCAGCCCTCCCAACCCTCATATCTTGAATTGTATTGTAACTGTACTGTCTCCCTTTATTTTGTAAAGCTCTGCACAGACTGTTTGCACAATTAATTCTGTATAATAATAATATTGCTATGCCATTTTTTTAATTGAAGCTCTGATATTTGAAAACAGCAAGACAGTGCTTTTTCATTCAAAAATTCCATCTGCACAAATGAGATATCCAAATGTCATGTTTACAGAGACATGAACAAATCTTTAATTAAATTACCAAGATCTCATAGAATTTGATTAAATGATTCATAGAAAGATATATTCCTTTGGCACACATAAGATTTGTATATGTTATTTGAGTAGAAAAAAAAACTGTTTAGATGAGCAAGTGGAGATCCCCCAAGATCTTGCATTTTAACTCTGAGAGATGTCTGAGAGACATGGTGATGTAGCCTTCCCAGAAGGCAGCTGGGAGGCACAACATCACCAGGGCCTGCGAAGAGGCGGAAAAACCTTTAAAGTGTCTTTTGCTGCTAAATGAAAATGAATGAGATGAAAATTGTGCTGCTTTTCTAAATTTTCTGAAAAGTTTAGTGCAAATATTTTTTTTATTTTTGGGTAGAAGGTCCACTGTGCCAATTTGAACTTGCACAGGTAGCCCCGGTTCACACAGGGGCGGCACGACTTGCAGGTCGCCTCACCGAGGCGACCTGCACACGACTTCCACGGCGACTTGTAAAACGACTTCTGTATAGAAGTCTATGCAAGTCGCCTCAAGTCGCCCCCAAAGTAGTACAGGAACCTTTTTCTAAGTCGGAGCGGCTTGCGTCGCTCCGATTAGAACGGTTCTGTAGTACAGAACGGGAGGCGACTTGTCAGGCGGCTAGGTCGCCTGACAAGTCGCCCCTGTGTGAACTGGCACTTAGTCTCCTCTTGCTCTCTTTAGCCAGCCTGTTGTCAATTTCATTTTCACCAAATTTTGGTAAAATGTGCAAGCTTTCCCCATTTTGTTTAAATGCATTGGAGTCAATAAAGAAGGCAAATTAGGGTGTTTTTTCGGTGGTTAATGATGCAGTGGGCTGTACATAGTTACATAGTTAGTCAGGTTGGAAAAAGACACAAGTCAATCTTGTTCAAACAATAAAGGGAAAAAAAATCATACAATCCTATATACACAATCCTATACCCACAGTTGATCCAAAGGAAGGCAAAACCCCCAGCAAAGCATGATCCAATTTGCTCCAGTAGGAGAAAAAACCTGGACCTGCTTTTTGCCATTGAAAAAAAATAAAAATAAATAAAAATAGGTATAAATAAGTGACAGTTCACCAATAATGATTAACTACACAGAAAAAAGAGGGTAATAAATCTAAATATACCCACTAAAAACAAAGGAATAGGAATAGCTGTTCTTGCCAAGCAAAATTTGCCTAAGCAGTGAGCAAAATTAATGCCGTGTACACACGGTCGGACTTTTCGACCGGACTGGTCCGACGGACGCCGACGGACCAAATCCGGCGGACAATCCGATCGTGTGTGGGCTTCACCGGACCTTCAGCGGACTTTTCCAGTTGCAAATCTGACGGACTTTAGATTTGGAATTTGCTTCAAATATTTACGTCGTAACTCTGCCGGACCCAGAAATCCGCTCGTCTGTATGCTAGGCCGATGGACAAAAACTGACGCTAGGGCAGCTATTGGCTACTGGCTATCAACTTCCTTATTTTAGTCCGGTGTACGTCATCACGTACAAATCCATCGGACTTTGGTGTGATCGTGTGTAGGCAAGTCCGTTCATTAGAAAGTCCGTAAAAAGTTCGTCGAAAGTACGCTGGAAAGTCTGTCGGACCAGTCCAGTCGAAAAGTCCGACCGTGTGTACGCGGCATAAGAGTTCCTGCTTTGGTAAAACCTGTTGTTTGCAGCTAAATCAATGCTAGAATTGTTAAATCAATGCTAGAATTGATAGGAGAGTTAAAATAAAAGGAAGGGTTAGGGTATCAGGGAAAATTATTATTAGGGTTAACTTAATCAAGAAAAAATTAAAAAAATTGTTTCAAAATAGGTGGACTTTAAAGGCACAATATGAGGCAGACATAATATAAAATCATACAGTTTATTACAATCAATTAACAATTATCCTAACAGAAGCATTACCTCTGCAAGGGGGACATATATTGTAAAACAAAATACCCAAAACTGGAATGAAAATATGGCTTCCCTAGCATTCGTATAGATTTAATATTACATTTTTTAATACTGGTGCCCAGATATTACTCCAAGATTTGGAGTAATATGTTGATATATAACCCAACTTTCTCTTCTTTAGGACATGTTGGATTATATATTGCAATATTGAAGAATAGATTTACATCATGGACCGCTTGCTCATACAGGTCTTGGGGGCAGACATACTGTAGGAGCAAGATGAAGACCAACTTACCTGGGGGAGCTCTTGTAACAGACACAAACATGACCCCTTCAGAGTCTCACACAATGAAGAATATATCCCATCCTCTCTCCCCCCTTGGCCTAAATAATAGTCCCCACACACCTAGTAGAAAAGGGGGGGGGGTACTGGAAAGAAACATTGATATCTCAGCTCTTTACCCTCAGAATGTTAGTGTAATGAGCCCATAGCAGAACTATATTCAAAAAAATGGATAATTCAGTTAATGCACAGGTGTTGCCACAAAAATATCCCAGACCATCAAAGTTTTACCTACCTATAGACCTACAACAGTGAAGCTCCCATAGGAACAACACTGCCGTTGATCATGACCTTAGCATGGTCTCTGAGTTCCCAGCTCCACCCACTTATGTTGAAGACTTGCTTTTACATGCTGGGATTTACCTTTATGATATAGAATAAGGGGCATGATGCTCCAGCATGGATGACAGAGCTGGGAACCTTAGAGGCAGTCTCAATTCTAGAATCCCTTAGAGATAAAGGTTCAAATCACCTGTCACTCATAACTAAAGTACTATTTTTTTCTCTTCTCTAATACGCGAAAATGATGAATAAGCTGTGAAACAGCTCATCTGCAAAGTCTGTTTTGCTTGTTCTGCAAATATAAAGCCATTTATAAAAGCCTAGAATAATAGAATAATAATTGAAAAAAATGGTCAATATCATCTCTTAGCAGAAAAATGTGTAATTCAAGATGCTCAAAAAACGTTCTTTGTGGCTTAAGCAATGGAAAAACAAGCATCTTTAAATAAGCAAATGTAATATATGACTTCTGTAGTCCTGTGAACAAATAGATTGTATTACACCATAAAAACTATGTTTTTCTTGATACACGGCTGAGACATCAGGAAGACAAACGGACAAAGCCACGGACATCTGCACTCTACATTACCGAAAAGCCTAGAATAAACTGGCATCTACTGAACTTTGGATGAGAAAAAAAAGATTCTATTTTTAAAAGTGCAAATACAGTTCTTAGGTGCCAGAATGGTGTAATTTCCTGTGAGAAGCCAGTAGCACTATTGCCCATGGTTTGTAGTCTGCTTTTCTTTTTTTTTTTGTAAAAATCTTAATATCATTATTGGCTGACATCAGAGTCTGAGGATGTTAGTAAGGTACAAGAAGCTCTTGGAATGGAGTCGCTGAGTAACTCAAGCAGTTTTGGAGCCAAACCCTGAATTCTATTAAAAGAGACGCAACAAAAAGAATGTAGATAGAGCCAACAGCGATGGTTCAGAGTGAAGATGATGTCACCATTGAATTGTTTTCAAGACAACAATTGTAGTTAGTGTGGGGAGATGAAGTGCAGTAATCCAGACATAACTGAGTTTGAGGATGATGAAATACATCTCACGATGACGACTTGCGACTTGAAGGGGATGGTGGTCTCGTCAGGGAGATATTGGAAATAGACATAAGCACAAATTTTATGAGACAATTTAATGGTCCAGAAAGGCGCTGGGCAGGCGAATTAAGAATTTATTTCTTAGTCCATGTTTTTCTGGTAAAGTAACAGCAGCTATAAAAAAGTATCACCAAAGCCAATAAAGAGTGTTAAAGGAATTTGGATAGCCTCTGTGGAGGCTGAATAATATGTCTTGAATTAGACACTGTTGGTTTCCCTTTTCACCTAATGCTACCCTACAGTCTACTGTCTGCATAATCAAATGAATTTATGTCATAGGTAGAATGTGCCAGTTGTGGTCAGCCTCCATGTAGCAAATCATAAGTTATTACAATTGCTTACAAAATGCAGACCTATGGGACATAGCCTTCCCATACAGTGTAGTTAGACACTACACTTACTAGGAGAGACTGAAGCTGCCTTCAAACTTTTAGCCTGCCAAAGAATGACAGATAAGACAGAAGTGGGCATGATCTGAGTGTAGTAAATGTACATATTTATTGTGAAAAAAGACAATTGGCAACTCACATATAGACAGTTAAAAGTATGCTCATCAACAAAGTTGGGCCTATGATAGCCAAGATCTCAGTGCAGCAGCGAGCTAGAGTCCAGACCAGGAGTTGCACAAGGCTGTCGGTTGGATATACCTGTAAAACTGAGGGGACACCAGAGGGCGCCTAACTAAGTGCAGCATATACAGTATAGTAATACCAAGTGCACACAAAATTTGGTATCGCTCAATATGGAAGGAGAGGAGTGCCATAGAGTAGTCAGCAGCCACAGCAGTCCAGATGTGGTAGCCTGGGACTGGCCAGGACTTAGGAAGTACTAAGCTGGTAGAGGTCTCTGGGCTGGATGTGACATCACTAGTCAGTGGGACGTGTTAATGCGTTTTGAGGCGCCTAGCCTCTTTGTCAAGCCATACCCCTTGGTGAAATTTTGGTCTTATTATGCCTAAACTGGGATTACAAGACACAGCTAGGTAATTGATCTGCCTTATTGCAATATAATGTAGTGTGGTCCTAATGATATTGTACAATACACAACTAGTAAAAAGTCCTAAAAAAATAAAAAATGTGTAAAAATAGAGACATTGATGGAAATGAGGTGGGACTACAAGGTGCAGATGGAACAGTATTGTATGGTTCTGCAAAACAATAAAAAAAAGTGATACTAAAAAGTTGCAGTATACTAGCTGACATGTTCTTGTGGCCTCCTCCATGTAGGCAGGACAATAATGGGGCGTACACACGGTCGGACTTTTCGACCGGACTGGTTTGACGGACGCCAATGGACCAAATCCGGCGAACAATCCGATCGTGTGTGGGCTTCACCGGACCTTTCCAGTCGCAAATTTGAGGGACTTTAGATTTGGAACAGGCTTCAAATCTTTACGTCGTAACTCCGCCGGACCCAGAAATCCGCTCATCTGTATGCTAGTCCGACGGACAAAAACCATCGGACAGAAACCGACGGTAGGGCAGCTATTGGCTACTGGCTATCAACTTCCTTATTTTAGTCCGGTGTACGTCATCACGTACGAATCCGTCGGACTTTGGTGTGATCGTGTGTAGGCAAGTCCGTTTCGTTAGAAAGTCCGTCGGAAGTCCGTCAAAAGTCCGTCGAAAGTTCGCTGGAAAGTTTGTCGGACCAGTCCGGTCGAAAAGTCCGCCCGTGTGTACGCGGCATAAGAACACTATGTGCAAGATTTCGGGAACACAGGAGGTTTTTGGAGGAAGGAAACCCAAAACACAGTGTACCCTGACATAACAAATCATCTGCAGGTCTATGGGTCTGGATCATAGAATCCATCTCCACTGCTGAATGTTTCAAAACAACTCTGAGAGAGAGAAACAAACTGGATATTCCCCCTGAACTTTGTCTCCAAGAGGGTTAAATCGGGAGATTGAAATGAATGAATGAATTAATCCCATACCCTGATAAATTCTCCCTCATATTGCTATAGGATATACCTATCAGTACACTATATTTTTCATTTATGTATCCATCAAGTCATTTATGTATCCACTATCCCCACCTATAGCCATGTTCCTATTCCTTCTGTGACCTCACTGCCCCACCTTGTCTAATCAGAGAATGACTTGCATTCAATGAAAAAAATGCAAGGTGACTGTGGTTACTATGCAGCTGGTCAGGTGATCGGTATGAGACCCAGAAAACAACAGTGATCACTTTAGTAGCATTGACTATTACAGTGATTTTCAGCTTTCACAGGGATCTCACAGGTTTGGCATATACAAACTTAATCCAAGCTGAACCACTGTAACTATGCACTAAAAACCATACCTGGAATTCAGCTTTAGGGTGAAAGCCAGGCAAACCGCTAAGTACACTGATTAAATAAATATATTAGAGCTGATTTACCTTCCAATTACTTTGTATTTCTGTCGATCTAGTCCTAAGATTTAAACAGCTCTACCACACAGCATGGCCTTGTCCATCAGGGTAGCTCTGGTAACACCAGTGAACAGCTGGAGGAGTCCAAGGACAAAGTGCCACCCCACTGGAACTGTAGTACTCCACCAACAAATAACGAGGTTCTCCCCACAGTAGTTGGGTCTACTGGAGAAGCTGTGTGCTCTTGGTCTCTGGTCCAGCTGCCCGCATGTTTTTCTGGTAATAGAGGGCTTCTCACCTGGCTGCAAATCACATGCCCAGCTACCTCTGCCTCCTCAGCTGTGGCTTAGCTGAGCTGATGAAGTGATGAAGGTAGAGAAACTTATCTTCACTTAGCCTGTCCAGGAACCCAAGGAGTTGTGGGAAAAGGAGTTATAGGGGTCTGCACCTGAGGGTGGAGATATAGAGTGAAAAAAAATGCACGCTAACAAGTTAAGGAAAAACCAAGAATATATTAATTTAGTATGTTGTACAATGGCAGAGAAATGACTAATACAGGTTGCAGGCTCCCATCCAGTCAGATTCCTTATACGAGACGGTTATCAAAAAGTTTCAAGACTCGTAATACGCCAACAAGGCTGCACACACAGTCACAGGGAACACAGACCTTCATAAGTCAGTGTGCCAAAAGACATCGTCCTGTGTACATTGGGAGCTGTACAACTGGTGCTATTCTGACTGTGTTTTACCACGTCTGCTATATCATCATGGACAGCAAGTTAGAACAAAGAGCAAACATGAAATTGTGCGTGAAACTGGGCAAACAGAGATGTTTGACATGATTCTGCAATGCTGCAATGAGTTGAAGATCCAGATCAAAGGTCGCCGTTTTGACAACCTTGCGGAGATCCAGCACGAATTGCAGAAGGGGCTTGACGTGCTTCGAAAAGAAGACTTCCAGGGCACATTCCAGAAGTGGCAGGAACGCTGGGAATGCTGTATTGCTGTGCAAGGGGATTTTGAAGGTGATAGTGTGTAAACGTAGATAAATAAAGTACTGTACTTTCTTGAAAACAGAGCTAGTCTTGGAACGTTATGATACCTTCTTATAGTTTTTCCTATAATCTTATAGCAATACCAGACAACCCTTACCCTTGCCCTGTCAACCTTATTTTCATCTTGTCATTCTACAAAAGAAGCCTTTAGTTATCAACAGTGGATGAATAGACCCTTCCTGTCCACCTGGCTCCCCAATGGCATCTTTGATAATTAGGTGTCCTTATGTAATAGCACGGGTTGCATAGATTAAATTCATTAATATGTCCACCTCTATTTATGGGCTTTTTGTGCTGGGTATTTTTGGTCATACTGAGGTGGCCTCAACACATACTATACTGTATATAGAACTACCAAGATCAGTTACATCAATCACCTAAGCTATAATGTCTGACATTTTCTATTCTTAGCCAGGAATTATTGTCTATTCCTCTGGGTTGCAGTTAAGAGAATTTATTGGCAGCTAGGAGGTAGAACAGGATTTTTGATACCTAGTTAAACACAGGCCACACAAATAGTCACACCTTGACTAAGAACAGCGTTTATTTTATTGAAGTGTTGTTTAAAAACTGTTTGCGGTCAGGCGGTAAAATTATTTTTCTGAGGAGACTAGGTCGGGTTAATACATAAATATTTGTAATATATTCTGTGCTGATTATTCTGAGATGTTATTATTAACAATAACATTAAAATAAGGACAGTCACTACATTTGTATATAAGGTTCTTGTAACAGCCAATATACCCATGGATAAATAAATAGCAGTATAGTAAAAAAGTAATAGGTCCATGATACAAAATGGGACTGTGCTAACATAGTTATGGCAGGAATATCAGATTTGGTAATTTTTGGGAAATATGCCTTGCTCTTACTACTGTCTTCAGGTCCTCGCCCTCTAAAAAAATGAAAGCATAAAAAGATGACATTCTAATGGGGTAATTTCCTTGACCACCCAGCTTTGTAGACTTATTAAATAATTGTTATGTACAATACCTGGTTGCTCCTTTTGCATGTTGCTACGTCATCAAGTATGCAGAACTGATAAGACAATTCAGTGCTGACAGCATTCTTGGTCTGCTGGTCAAATGATATGTGAGGTCAGCAGTTTCCCCTCCAATGGAGCCCTCTTTGTTCACAGAGTTCATGCAACTGAAGTCTCACAAGACTTCAGTTAGAGCAGTGGTGGTTAACTTAGTAAATATAGCAGACCTGAATAAGGCCCCATACAGCACCTAGATGTCGCAGATAATATTCAGAATGTACAATGCTACTGACGAGTATCAAAGACTACATATACATTACAGGAGTGGCTGAAGACTGTGGGAGTTTGGAGAGGACATATAGAGACTGGGGAAACGTTACAGCAGACTGCCAGAAAGCAATGCCATCAAAGTCCCATTTCAAATCAATGCTCTCACATTTGTGCTAAGCCCCCTAAAAAAATCTATTTTATATGTAATATTACCTACATTAAAAGAAAAGGTTAGGCAAAAACATGAAAAGAGAATGGAAGTTCTTCTCGTAGCCGTATGGGTTTTATTGTATGGAGTTGCAGTTCTGGTGGTGTGGTAATGTTTAAAGTGCACATATGATGCTACAGAAAGCACTATGAACTCCTTATGCCATGTACACACGGCCGGACTTTTTGACCAAACTTGTCAGACGGAACGAATCCATCGGACAATTCGACCGTGTGTGGGCTTCATCGGACCTGCACCGGACCTTTTCTGTCAAAAATGTGACGGGCTTTAGATTTAGAACATGCTTCAAATCTTTCCGACGGACTCGAGTCCGGTCGAAAAATCTGTTCGTCTGTATGCTAGTCCGACGGATGAAAACCGGCGCTAGGGCAGCTATTGGCTACTGGCTATGATTTTCCTTTTTCTAGTCTGGTCGTACGCCATCACGGTCGAATCCGTCGGACTTTGGTGTGATTGTGTGTAGACAAGTCCATCTCAACGGAAGTCCGTCAAAAGTCAGCCGAAAGTCCGCCGAAAAGTCCGACGTGATTCAGTCCGTCGAAAGTCCGCTCGTGTGTACACAGCATAACTGTGGGATTTTCTACTACAAAATGCATAGATGGGAAGAGTTACCAGGTTTTTTCCCATGTCACAAGTCACCTGGTGCTGAACGACATAGGACGTCCAAGAACTCTTCCCCACATAGTCTTCGAGATGGCCAATTGTTCAGGACTAGATACAAGTAAAATTGAGAGTTTTTAATTCCCTAAAATTCCAGCAAAAGTTTGCAGACTTTAGCAGCCTTCCACTATTTTGGCAAAATGCAAGCAAGTCAATAGGGAAGTCATAATGTAGGTAGTTTTGGATGGTTTATGGGTTTAATGTTCTTTAAATGGCTCTTAAGGGCTATGGAGGCTTATTTCTGGACTGGTTCTTGTGCCAAAAAGGCTTGTCATTAGCCTTTTAATTTTTTATGTATTTTTAAGATAATAAAACAATCATACACAATACTTATACCCACTATCTGGAAGGTTTGCTTCCATGTGTATGTTTTTGAATGTGTACCTGGAAGGCTTGTTTCTATGTTATCTACTATCATATAGTTTATATACACATATACATATCTACATATAGTTTATATACACATAGTTTATTGCTGGCAATGTCCATATTGGAGAGAGTCCTAATGTCTCTGGTGGCCAAACTGGTGATCCTAATGGGGCCACAGACAGCATTAAAAATGTATTTTGGAGATTAGACTATACAGTTATATACTTCTGATTTCAAACGTGTGTTTCTTTACATGTAAAACCAAGAAAACTTTGAACTGTATATCTTGACGATCTTGAATTACAGAAGTAGCAATGCAGCATGAACCTAGTCCAATCAGGGAGGTCCATAATCACGAAGTGATCATCCCTAAATCAATGGTCATATCGCCCACAAACAAGCCTCATTGTAAAAGAATACTTAAAAAAAAATGTGATAATACATTTGGCTTAGAAGTAGTAACTTCCCATTTCTAATGAGTTCATAGAGATCATTAAAAATGCAGTATTAACAAATCTGGAAACATTCCAGAAATTGTCCATCTTAAGTGCTAGGTTACTAAAAAGCATCCAATCACAAAGTTTCTCTATATTAGAGCTGAGGGATGTAAGTCCGTACAGCCACAACTATGTGCTGATATAGCTGGTGGCTGGTAAGTGTAGTCCCACAATGATGGATGACCAAAAAGAAGGATGATGTGAACATATAAAAATTGTTTACTGGTCAAGTAATAGTCTTAAAAACACTATCACATAGTTGTGGCTGTACGGAACTACATCCATCATCGCTAATATTGAGGAACTTTGTAATTGGATGTACTGTATATGTTTGAGCACTCTTTGGTGCTCATGTTTTACCTCTTAGCTGCAAGGGGTTTCGGTTTTGTTTCACTAACCAGCTGTATGTATACTGAGATTAACCACTTCAGCCCTGTCCTGACCAGATCATTTTTTGCGATACGGCACTGCGTAGCTTTAACTGACAATTGCGCGATCGTGCGACGTTGCACCCAAACAAAATTTACGTCCTTTTTTCCCCACAAATAGAGCTTTCTTTTGATGTATTTGATCACCTCTGCAGTTTTAATTGTTTGCACTATAAACAGAAAAAAGCGACAATTTTGAAAAAAAAGCTATATTTTTTACTTTTTGCTATAATTAATATCCCAAAAAATATAGACAAAAACTGATTTTTTTCCTCAGTTTGGGTCGATATGTATTCTTCTACATATTTTTGGTAAAAAAATCGCAATGAGCATATATTGATTGGTTTGCGCAAAAGTTAATGCTTCTACAAAATAGGGAATAGATTTATGGCATTTTTTAAATATTTTTTTTTATTAGTAATGGCGGCAATCTGCGATTTTTATCATGACTGCGACATTTGACACTGTTTTGGGACCAGTGACATTTATACAGCGATCAGTGCTATAAAAATGCACTGATTACTGTGTAAATGACACTGGCAGGGAAGGGGTTAAACACTAGGGGGCGATCAAGGGGTTAAATGTGTTCTCTCACTGTGTTCTAACTGTAAGGGGGGGGCTCACTAGAACATGACAGAGATCACTGCTCCCGATGACAGGGAGCAGTAGATCCCTGTCATGTTGCTAGGCAGAACAGGGAAATGCCTTGTTTACATAGGCATCTCCCTCTCCGTGTCACGATTGCGGGCCACTGGCGGACATCGACTCCGCGAGACCCGAGGTCACGCTCACACCGCGCGCGGTTTACAGCTCCAAAGTGCGTTCCAGTTCCAAAAAAAAACGTAGAACATGCTACATTTTTCCTGCACTTGGCTGTACTGGAAAGCTGTTAAATGCATCATAAACAAACATGTCCTTATTTAAGGTTAAGAAAAAAAGGGGGGGAAATGTACTGGACTGCATCAAAAAATTATTATTATATGAGATTTATATAGCGCCAACAGTTTACTCAGCGCTTTACAATGTATAAGGGGGACAACACAATTACAGTACAGTTCAATACAAAAGGTACAGGAGGGCCCTGCTCGTAGAGCTTACATTCTAAAGGGAGGGGGTGGTGGTACAAAAGGTAATAGCTGCAAAGAATGATTTGATGGGGGTGGCTCAGGGACAGTAATGTGGGTGTGGGATAGGCTTCCCTGAATAAATGAGTTTTCAGGGATCTCCTAAAGGTGGACAGGGTAGAGGCTGATCGGACATACTGGGGCAGGGAATTCCAGAGGATGGGAGAGGCTCTGGAGAAGACCTGAAGGCGAGCATGGGAGGAGGTAACAAGGGAGCTAGAGAGCAGGAGGTCCTGGGAGGAGCGGAGGGGGCGATTTGGGCGATATCTGCAGATGAGTTTGGTGATGTAGATGGGGGCGATGTTGTGAATGGCCTTGTATGTTATGGGTAGCATTTTGAATTTTACACGGTGGGGTAGGGGAAGCCAGTGAAGGGATTGGCAGAGAGGGGCGGCAGTCACGGATCGATTAGTGAGGTGTATTAGTCTAGCAGCAGCATTCATAATAGACTGAAGGGGGGATAGCCTGCTAAACTATCTCAAGCACCTTCCATCCTTTGCGGGTCCATTTTCAAATAATTAGTAAGGAGCTGCTAATTTCAAGTACTGCAAGGACTTTGTTTTTCTAGTGTCATTGCACATATTTGTGTATGTAGTGATCAACAAATTTTGTTCAACATAAGGAGCCCCACTTGACTAAAGGTCCGAAATCTGGTCCTTTCTTCATCTGTAAATCTTTCTATTTCTAAAATACATGAAGCAGCACCATCATTTTCTTTGGCTTACAAAATCATCTTTTCAGAGGGTGATTTTGATTTAAAGCAGAATTACCTTAATCAACTATTCTGAACATTTCAACTATGTAGATGGGGAGAGTATCCCCCCCCAAAAAACTATTTGCACTCCTAATCACTGTGGCAATATTTACAATGGTTGGAATCAAAGTTCGGTTCAATAAACCGGGCAGGAAAAAAGTCAAAATAATTGACTGTTTAAAATTTCAGATTGATCTAAACGATTATAAAAAAATACACACCGAAACTTCCAATTATTTCTGGGAATTTTGCCTAAAATGCTTTTAAGGCTAAAGTCAGTGCGCAAAAGATTTCTGTCAATGTGTTCTCTTTTATCTACAACTCTGTTGTGCCTGAACATATTTGGGCTTCCTACCAAGATCTGAGCTGTACAAGCCCACTGACCAGTTCAGCGGAAAGATTATAGACTCAGTAAACAAAGTTTAATCCTGAATGGCTATCGGTAGCATATTTAGCCTGCTGTAGGCCCCAATGTAAAATCCACAACATATTCACCTGCCATGTAGTGTGCATTTGAAGCCCAACTTGTGCTTCCTAAGGCCCAACTCTAGTGTGTTGAACCAAATGAAGCTGATATGTTCTTCTGGGTGTACAGCTTGGAGGGCAAATTTAATGTTTTGCTGACCTCAATGCATAAAACTGGGGCAACCTTAAAAGTATTGGAATCTCATTACCATGATATGAGAATTTAGTCATAATATATTTGCACTCAAAGGAGCATTTTTGTACAAGGATCAGCTTTTCATATGCAAACCATGTTTAAATGGTCCGAACATAACATATTAATGTGTTAATTGAATTTTATGAGAAAATGTACAGCATAATTCTACTGAACAAAAATGTGTGGCCAAAAGCCACCAACTACATATATGTCTTTAGCTTTCCTGGCAAAGGATTTTTATTTCTATCCTTATGCCTCGTACACACGATCAGATTTTCCGACGGGAAATGTTCGATGTGAGCTTGTGATTTGTGGTGAAGCAGCGCTAAATACCTCTACAACAATACTAAATGTATAGATACGTAGAACCAATCTTAAGGTATAAAGTGCTAATAATAAAGTGCTTATATCAATTTCACTTTCCAATGTGCAAAATAATGTGATAACAAATGACATCAAAGAATATGTAAAATCCACAGAGATAACTAATCCAAGATGTAACTACAGATGCTAAGCAATAGTCTCTATGAGAGTAAGTGCAGCAAAGAAAAGAAAGAGTCCAAATGCAGATAAAATAATAGCTTATATATATTAATAGATAGAGATCCTTCTCCAATCCACACCCTGTGTGTGCTAGCCTCTCACCTCAAGGGAAGACCCCAGATGGGACTAGTTGTGCATGAATGTACACCACCGATGTGTCCTTTTCCTCCAACCTTGGGTGTATCCTAGACAGATGGTCACTGTAATCTCCAGGCTGTTTCTCCACAAACACAGAGTTCCACGACCAGCTCCTTCAAAAAATTGTCTCCAGGAATAAAGGGTAGAAGAGAAGAGCCTCCATAGTGTAGTAGTAAAAAACTTGCATTTTATTTTAAAAAATTAGGTGGCATAACAGTTTAAAAGTGGCAAAAACGCCATCAACAAAAAACATGTGACAAACATAGGAACTTCCGGTCACGGCCGTAACATTTAGTATTGTTGTAGAGTTATTTAGCGCTGCTTCACCACAAATCACATATACATTTGCTGTTGGCAACATTTTAGAAGCTAGATGCTTTATATCTAACTTTTACATTAAGGCACTTTATCACGTTTATCGTTTACACGTTTAGTGGCGTATTAGTATTTCACGTTTAATATTCGGTGTGAGCTTGTTGTCAGAAATTCCGATCGTGTGTATGCTCCATCAGACATTTGCTGTCGGAATTTCCGACAACAACTGTTTGAGAGCAGGTTCTCAAATTTTCCGACAAAAACCTTGTTGCCGGAAATTCCGAGCGTGTGTACACAAGTCCGAGGCACAAAATTCCACGCATGCTCAGAATCAAGTACAAGACGGAAGCGCTGGATCTGGTAAAACTAGCGTTCGTAATGGAGATAGCACATTCACTATCTTCACGCTGCAATTTTTTTAATCTTTCAACGCAGCGCATTCTCTTCTTCTTTATAATGCTAGAATAGTGAAGTTGCTTTGCTGCTGATATTCTCACACAGTTCTGACAAACTGATTTCTTTATTTTTTTTTTTTTTTCACCAGATCTCCAAAATAATGTTTCTTATTTTTTTTTAGTGATCTACTTTTTTTATTATTTTTTTTTATCAAGATCTCCTGAATTTTTTTTTAATAGTGATAGATAATTTTTTTTGTCGTTTTGTGTGTCAAGTTACCACAACACCATTATTATCTTGTTTTTTTTAACCATTTCAGCCCCGGAAGGATTTACCCCCTTCCTGACCAGAGCACTTTTTACAATTTGGCACTGCGTCGCTTTAACTGCTAATTGCGCGGTCATGCAATGCTGTACCCAAACAAAATTTGTGTCCTTTTCTTCCCACAAATAGAGCTTTCTTTTGATGGTATTTGATCACCTCTGCCATTTTTATTTTTTGCGCTATACACGGAAAAAGACCGAAAATTTTGAAAAAAAATGATATTTTCTACTTTTTGTTCTAAAAAAAATCCAATAAACTCAATTTTAGTCATACATTTAGGCCAAAATGTATTCGGCCACATGTCTTTGGTAAAAAAAATGTCAATAAGTGTATATTTATTGGTTTGCGCAAAAGTTATAGCGCCTACAAACTAGGGTACATTTTCTGGAATTTACACAGCCTTTAATTTATGACTGCCTATGTCGTTTCTTGAGGTGCTAAAATGGCAGGGCAGTACAAAACCCCCACAAATGACCCCATTTTGGAAAGTAGACACCCCAGGGAAATTGCTGAGAGGCATGTTGAGCCCATTGAATATTCATTTTTTTTGTCCCAAGTGATTGAATAATGACAAAATAAAAAAAAGAAAAATTACAAAAAGTTGTCACTAAATGATATATTGCTCACACAGGCCATGGGCATATGTGGAATTGCACCCCAAAATACATTTAGCTGCTTCTCCTGAGTATGGGGATACCACATGTGTGGGACTTTTTGGGAGCCTAGCCGCGTACGGGGCCCCGAAAACCAATCACTGCCTTCAGGATTTCTAAGGGCGTACATTTTTGATTTTACTCCTCACTACCTATCACAGTTTTGAAGGCCATAAAATGCCCAGATGGCATAAACCCCCCCAAATGACCCCATTTTGGAAAGTAGACACCCCAAGCTATTTGCTGAGAGGCATGTTGAGTCCATGGAATGTTTTATATTTTGACACAAGTTGCGGGAAAGTGACAAATTTTTTATTTTTTTTGCACAAAGTTGTCACTAAATGATATAATGCTCACACAGGCCATGGGCATATGTGGAATTGCACCCCAAAATACATTTAGCTACTTCTCCTGAGTATGGGGATACCACAGGTGTGGGACTTTTTGGGAGCCTAGCCGCGTACGGGGCCCCGAAAACCAATCACTGCCTTCAGGATTTCTAATGCCCCGTACACACGGTCGGATTTTCCAATGGAAAATGTCCGATCGGAGCGTGTTGTCGAAATTCCGACCGTGTGTGGGCTCCATCGGACATTTTCCATCGGATTTTCCGACACACAAAGTTGGACAGCAGGAGATAAAATTTTCCGACAACAAAATCCGATCGTGTGTACACAAATCCGACGGACAAAGTGCCACGCATGCTCAGAATAAATAAAGAGATGAAAGCTATTGGCCACTGCCCCGTTTATAGTCAAGACGTACGTGTTTTACGTCACCGCGTTTAGAACGATCAGATTTTCCGACAACTTTGTGCGATCGTGTGTAGACAAAACAAGTTTGAGCCAACATCCGTCGGAAAAAATCCTAGGATTTTGTTGTCGGAATGTCCGAACAAAGTCCGACCGTGTGTACGGGGCATAAGGGTGTAAATTTTTGATTTCACTCTTCACTGCCCATCACAGTTTCGGAGGCCATGGAATGCCCAGGTGGCACAAACCCCCCCCCCCCCAAATGACCCCATTTTGGAAAGTAGACACCCCAAGCTATTTGCTGAGAGGCATGGTGAGTATTTTGCAGCTCTCATTTGTTTTTGAAAATAAAGAAAGACGAGAAAAAAACATTTTTTTTTCTTTTTTCAATTTTCAAAACTTTGTGAAAAAAAGTGAGATCTGCAAAATACTCACTATACCTCTCAGCAAATAGCTTGGGGTGTCTACTTTCCAAAATGGGGTCATTTGGGGGGGGGGGTTTGCCACCTGGGCATTCCATGGCCTCCGAAACTGTGATAGGCAGTGAAGAGTGAAATCAAAAATTTACGGCCTTAGAAAGCCTGAAGGCGGTGCTTGGTTTTCGGGGTCCCGTACGCGGCTAGGCTCCCAAAAAGTCTCACACATGTGGTATCCCCGTACTCAGGAGAAGCAACAGAATGTATTTTGGGGTGTAATTTCACATATTCCCATGGCATGTTTGAGCAATATATCATTTAGTGACAACTTTGCGCAAAAAAAAAAAAAAAATTGCCTCTTTCCCGCAACTTGTGTCACAATATAAAATATTCCATGGACTCGACATGCCTCTCAGCAAATAGCTTGGGGTGTCTACTTTCCAAAATGGGGTCATTTGGGGGGGTTTTGAACTGTCCTGGCATTTTGTTGCACAACATTTAGAAGCTTATGTCACACATCACCCACTCTTCTAACCACTTGAAGACAAAGCCCTTTCTGACACTTTTTGATTACATGAAAAAATTATTTTTTTTGCAAGAAAATTACTTTGAACCCCCAAACATTATATATATTTTTTTAAAGCAAATGCCCTACAGATTAAAATGGTGGGTGTTTCATTTTTTTTTCACACAGTATTTGCGCAGTGATTTTTCAAACGCATTTTTTGGGGAAAAAACACACTTTTTTAAATTTTAATGCACTAAAACACATTATATTGCCCAAATGTTTGATGAAATAAAAAAGATGATCTTAGGTCGAGTACATGGATACCAAACATGACATGCTTTAAAATTGCGCACAAACGTGCAGTGGCGACAAACTAAATACATTTTTAAAAGCCTTTAAAAGCCTTTACAGGTTACCACTTTAGATTTACAGAGGAGGTCTACTGCTAAAATTACTGCCCTCGATCTGACCTTCGCGGTGATACCTCACATGCATGGTGCAATTGCTGTTTACATTTGACGCCAGACCGACGATTGCGTTCGCCTTAGCGCGAGAGCAGGGGGGACAGGGGTGCTTTTTTTTTTTCTTTATTATTTATTTTTTTTTTTTATCTTATTTTTAAACTGTTCCTTTCATTTTTTTTTTTAAATCATTTTTATTGTTATCTCAGGGAATGTAAATATCCCCTATCATAACAATAGGTAGTGACAGGTACTCTTTTTTTGAAAAAATTGGGGTCTATTAGACCCTAGATTTCTCCTCTGCCATCAAAGCATTTGACCACACCAAGATCAGTGTGATAAAATGCTTTCCCAATTTCCCAATGGCGCTGTTTACATCCGGCGAAATCTAAGTCATAAAATGCTCGTAGCTTCCGGTTTCTTTGGCCATAGAGATGTTTGGAGCCACTCTGATCTCTGATCATCTCTATGGTCAGCTGGCTGAATCACCGGCTGCATTTTCAGGTTCCCTGTTGAGACAGGAGAGCCAGAGAAAAACACGGAAGACGTTGGGGAGGGGCATTCCCTCCCACTGCTTGTAAAAGCAGTCTAGAGGCTAATTATCTGCTAGGATTGCTTTTACAGGAAAGCCGACCGCTGGCTGAAAAGAATGATACCAAGATGATACCTAAACCTGCAGGCATCATTCTGGTATAACCATTCAAAGTCGTGAATGGCTTACCTGAAGACAAAAAAATGGTTAACAATAAAGCACAGTAAACGGTAAAGTATAAAAAATTGCATACCTGAAAGCAAACATGATAAAACATAATAACAATAAAACATTGCAGAATAGAATACAGTAAAAAAGAGCAGAACAATAGAGAGAATAGAGAGAGAGAGAACAATAAAACGACAACTATTTTTTTTTATTTTATATTTTTGTATGTGTTTTTATTTTTTTTTTACACTTTTTTTTGTAACTAACTTTTATAACTGTAACCAGTTCCAGGTTCGGGTCTCTCAAAATGCGATGGCATCTTGGGAGACCCTGTGAAAGTGTGTCCTAGTCTGTGCAATGCTGTACCTTACGCTAATACTCAACTAGTGCATGGTAGCGTTCAAAACATTCACCAATGCAAAGACCAGGATTGTCAGGACAGGAGGGACAATAATAGCGGGTGTCACACCTATATCCGCACTTGCTGCAGACACGACATCTTTTTTGGGGGGTTCGTTGGGTAGGGGTACTCGGGAGGACATAAAGAAAATGCCTCTCATGCAGCCGACTGCATTTGGTTGGGGATGTGAATGGGGGAAGTACGGGCGCTGCAGAAGCGGTGGGTTCCCAATTAGGATTGGCGAATGCAGCAGGAAGGGCATTATGGGCACGACGGGCCTGTGTTTGTCTTTTTGGTGGCAGCGGGACACTACTTGTGCTTGCCACCTCACCAGCTTGAACTGCACTTATGGGACTCGCCACGTCACCAAGTGTTATTGCAGTGCGGGTTTGACTACGACCGGGGTGTACTAGGCCGCTGGTGCTTGTCAGTTCACCAAAACGCTACAAAAAAAACTGTTAGCGATCACAGGGATCAGGCCTGACTCTGCGAACGCTGCAGTTATGCGTTTAGTGTTTTGTAAGTGACAGTGATCGATCGATACTGCACTTGGGTGGGCTGGGCTGGGCCGGGCGGAGGGGCAAAAAGCAGGTGCTAGCAGGTATCTGGGCTGATCCCGCTAACACTGCGTTTGTGGGAACCCTAAACTGCTGGGGACGCCAGTATAGATCTGATCGGATCAGATATTGATCCGATCAGATACTATACCACTAAGGGAGGTGTACGGTGCGTGCGTGGGTGTTAGCGGTACTGGCGCTAACCTGACGCTGCCTGGGGCAGGTGCTTGCCAGTTCACCAAAACGCTACCAAAAAAACTGTTAGCGATCGCAGGGATCAGGCCTGACTCTGCGAACGCTGCACTTATGTGTTTAGTGTTTTGTAAGTGACAGTGATCGATCGATACTGCACTTGGGTGGGCTGGGCTGGGCCGGGCGGAGGGGCAAAACGCAGGTGCTAGCAGGTATCTTGGCTGATCCCGCTAACACTGCGTTTTTGGGAACCCTAAACTGCTGGGGACGCCAGTATAGATCTGATCGGATCAGATATTGATCCGTTCAGATACTATACCACTAAGGGAGGTGTACGGTGCGTGCGTGGGTGTTAGCGGTACTGGCGCTAATCTGACGCTGCCTGGGGCTGGTGCTTGCCAGTTCACCAAAACGCTACCAAGAAAACTGTTAGCGATCGCAGGGATCAGGCCTGACTATGCGAACGCTGCAGTTTTTGGGAACCCTAAACTGCTGGGGACACTAGTATAGATCTGATCGCATCAGATATTGATCCGTACAGATACTATACCACTAAGGGAGGCGTATGCTGCGTGTGTGGGTGTTAGCGGTACTGGCGCTAATCTGACGCTGCCTGGGGCGACGCATATCACCGCCGGGCGATCAGGGGGCTAAACCTTTATTCGGTAATAAACGGCGGGTGCCCTGACACTATAAAAAATAAACGAACTAACCAGCGTCAACCGTAACGGTTATACGGTGATCAGTGGTGAAAGGGTTAGCTAGGGGGCAATCAAGGGGTTAAAACATTTATTAGATAGTATATGGGGATCCCTGTCGCTATAAAACGCTGACGGCGAACCTCAATATTTACCTCCCTAACTAGCGTCACCAGCGACACCAATACAGCGATCAGAAAAATGATCGCTTAGTGACACTGGTGACGGGGGGTGATCAAGGGGTTAAAACTTTATTAGGGGGGGTTAGGGGGGTACCTTAGACCTACAGGGGGCTAATACTCACTGCCCTACCACTTCTAACTGTCACAAACTGACACCATGCAGTAATCAGAAAAAAAAAAAAATACTGCTTGGTGTCAGAGTGACAGGGAGGGGTGATTGAAGGGGGATCGGGGGGCGATCGGGGGGGGGGTCGGGGGTGTTTTATGTGCCTGGCATGTTCTACTGTGTGTGTGTGTATGTGTTGTGCACTCACATGTCTTCTCTCCTCGGCGCCGGAACGGAAACTGCCGAGCCGAGGAGAGATGACATTACATCCTCTGTCTACACACAGGCAGGGGAGGATTCCGTTTGGCTGGGAGCGATCGCGAGGGGGGGGCCACGATCGGATGGTCTCCCCCTCGCCTCTCAACGCTGCCAGTCAAATGCCGACCGCCGCTGGCACCGGGGGTATAGGTACGTGATTCTGCCTGCCCGTGCCATTCTGCCGCAGTATATCTGCGTGAGGCGGTCGGCAAGTGGTTAAACTCAAAGAGGTTGGTTGGTGTTGGTGTCCCTTGTTAATTTGACAATGTACCTGCTACTCACAAACAAACTGTCCTTTTTTTAACTAAAACACATAGCCAAGTATTTGTAAAAAAAAAAATAGCAATTTATAAGGGGTGATAACAAACTAAAGAGGAAGGCAACGCTGGATAAACTATTGAAATTGGCGAAGCCTTTGTACCCCAGGGCAGACATCAATTATTTGACAGGCAAAATTGGTAGCCTGAGAAGTCCATTTAATAGGGAGCACAATCCGGTCCAGGACTCTGAGAGATCAGGAGCAGCAGCAGATGACATACAGTGGGGACGGAAAGTATTCAGACCCCCTTACATTTTTCACTCTTTGTTATATTGCAGTTATTTGCTAAACTCATTTAAGTTCATTTTTTTCCTCATTAATGTACACACAGCACCCCTTATTGACAGAAAAACACAGAATTGTTGACATTTTTGCAGATTTATTACAAAAGAAAAACTGAAATATCACATGGTCCTAAGTATTCAGACCCTTTGCTGTGACACTCATATATTCAACTCAGGTGCTGTCTATTTCTTCTGATCATCCTTGAGATGGTTCTACACCTTCATTTGAGTCCAGCTGTGTTTGATTATACTGATTGGACTTGATTAGGAAAGCCACACACTTGTCTATATAAGACCTTAATGCTCACCATGCATGTCGGAGCAAATGAGAATCATGAGGTCAAAGGAACTGCCTGAAGAGCTAAGAGACAGAATTGTGGCAAGGCTCAGATCTGGCCAAGGTTACAAAAAAAATTCTGCTGCACTTAAGGTTCCTAAGAGCACAGTGGCCTCCATAATCCTTAAATGGAGGACGTTTGGGACAACCAGAACCCTTCCTAGAGCTGGCCGTCCAGCCAAAGTGAGCTATCGTGGGAAAAGAGCCTTGGTGAGAGAGGTAAAGAAGAACCCAAAGATCACTGTGGCTGAGCTCCAGAGATGCAGTCGGGAGATGGGAGAGAGTTGTAGAAAGTCAACCATCACTGCAGCCTCCACCAGTCGGGGCTTTATGGCAGAGTAGCCTGACGGAAGCCTCTCCTCAGTGTAAGACACATGAAAGCCCGCATGGAGTTTGCTAAAAAAACACCTGAAGGACTCCAATATGGTGAGAAATAAGATTCTCTGGTCTGATGAGACCAAGATAGAAATTTTTGGCCTTAATTCTAAGCGGCATGTGTGGAGAAAACCAGGCACTGCTCATCACCTGTCCAATACAGTCCCAACAGTGAAGCATGGTGGTGGCAGCATCATGCTGTGGGGGTGTTTTTTAGCTGCAGGGACAGGACGACTGGTTGCAATCGAGGGAAAAATGAATGCGGCCAAGTACAGGGATATCCTGGACGAAAACCTTCTCCAGAGTGCTCAGGACCTCAGACTGGGCCGAAGGTTTACCTTCCAACAAGACAATGACCCTAAGCACACAGCTAAAATAACGAAGGAGTGGCTTCACAACAACTCTGTGACTGTTCTTGAATGGCCCAGCCAGAGCCCTGACTTAAACCCAATTGAGCATCTCTGGAGAGACCTAAAAATGGCTGTCCACCAACGTTTACCATCCAACTTGACAGAACTGGAGAGGATCTGCAAGGAGGAATGGCAGAGGATCCCCAAATCCAAGTGTGAAAAACTTGTTGCATCTTTCCCAAAAAGACTAATGGCTGTATTAGATCAAAAGAGTGCTTCTACTAAATACTGAGCAAAGGGTGTGAATACTTAGGACCATGTGATATTTCAGTTTTTCTTTTTTAATAAATCTGCAAAAATGTCAACAATTCTGTGTTTTTCTGTCAATATGTGGTGCTGTGTGTATATTAATGAGGAAATAAAATTAACTTAAATGATTTTAGCAAATGGCTGCAATATAACAAAGAGTGAAAAATTTAAGGGGGTCTAAATACTTTCCATCCCCACTGTATCTGACCCCAGGCTATGATCTTACAACAGCCTGCGTTTTTTGCCAGACTGGACCGAACCCAGGCCATCACTCTCTTGACTTCCTTCCATGCTTCCTTCCAGGCTGTGGCTGTGGTGTTGGAGTTGTTGCAGGAGGTAGAGGAGGAGTATGGTCCAACTCACATACATGACTTTTATTGGTGAGTTGGCCCCTCACCCCCTTATTTAGGGCCTGAAATATGACCTCCTCACAGATGATGTGTTGGCCCTCCTTCATTTCTTGCATCTTACTGGCCGTCATACAGCCAAAGGCCTCCTGGACATTAAGGGTGGTTGTGATAACTGCAGTAGCCTGCCGAATCAAACCTTCAAGCTTCTCTCCTTCCTGGACCTTTTTTGTTGGAAGGCGGAGGGGAGGAACTTGTGATTTGGTCAGGCTACTGGGCACAGCCACCTCCTGGCTGCCACTTTCCCCCGCCACCTCCTGGCTGCCACTTTCCGTGGCCACCTCCTGGCTGCCACTTTCCATGGCCTCCTCCTGGCTGAGACTTTCCTGTGTATGAAAATGGGACATAGTTTTAGTTTTTGGTCATCAATCACACACAATTTAGAGCTCATAAATGTTGCAAATTGAATGTTAACAAATAGAAAAGACTATCATTCTGACCCCAGCATTTTTCATTCTTGTCCCAATCATTTTTGGCTACTACTGTCTATTGATATGTAAACCACTTTGTTAAATCAGAAATTAGTGATCAATAATAGCATCTAGTTAACATCATTAAAATGTTTACCAGAAATATGTTGAACAATGCTATACCTGGCTCAAGCTGGGCTCCTCCACATCTTCTTCCTGGGTGGAAGGCCCAGGTTGTATGTCGAAAGCCTCATCTGAGGTGGAAGGAATAGTGGAAGAAAGTGTAGATAGTGATGGCCTGGGTTCACTCTGGTCTGACAAAAACCGTAGTCTGTCATAGTACCGGAGCCTGTGGACATATATGTCATCTGCTGCTGCTCCTGATCTCATTGAATCCTGGACCTTTTTGCGCTCCCTATTCAGGCCCAGATTAAGAGCATCATGGGCCTGGTGCTAAGGATGTTGGTGGGCCTTTTTATGAAAATAAATAAAATGAAAACGCAAAC
This sequence comes from Lithobates septentrionalis, assembly GCA_037952835.1. Taxonomy (NCBI): domain Eukaryota; kingdom Metazoa; phylum Chordata; class Amphibia; order Anura; family Ranidae; genus Lithobates; species Lithobates septentrionalis. The sequence goes on from JBBDGP010001390.1 coordinate 1,130,236, forward strand.
AATTTTTTGTGAAATTTAAATTAAAGAGAGAGAGGGGGTGAGAGAGAGAGGGGGGGGGGAGAGAGAGAGAGAGAGATGAGAAAAAGGGGAATAGAGAGAGGGTGAAAGAGAGAGAGGGTGGTAGGGGGTGAAGGGGGTGAGAGAGAGAACAGGGTGAAAGAGAGGGGATGAGAGAGAGAGAGGGGGGTGGGAGTGAGGGGGTGAGTCTGTGGGGGGCACAGCATAGTACATTATACGGGAGGGGGGGTATAGCACAGTACATCACATGGTTGGCACAACACATTACATGGTGGATACATGGATACAGCACATTTAATGGCGGGCACAGCACATTACGCGGTTGGCACTGCCCAATACAGCACATTACAAGGTAGGCACAGTACATTATATGGTGGGCACAGCACATGACATGGTTGGTACTGCACAACACAACACATTTCATGGTGGGCACAGCTCATGCACACAGTGGGCACAGGACCTTATATGGTGGGCACAGCACATGACATGGCAGGCACAGCTGAGCACATTACATGGTGGGCACTGGACATTACAAGTGGGCACTGCACAGAACATTATATGGTGGGCACAACACATTATATAGTGGGTACTGCACATAGCATGGTGGGCACTGCACAGCACATGACAAGGTGGGCACTGCATGACACAGCACAGCACATTACATTGTGAGCACAGCACATTAAATGTTGGACACCACACATGACATGATGAGCCCTGCACACCACATTCCATTGTGGGTACTGCACGGCACATGCCATGGTGGACAATGTACAGCACATTACATGGTGAGTACAGCATATTACATGGTAGGCACTGCATGGTGCAGCACATGACATGGTGGGCACAACACAGCACATGACATGGTGGGCACTGCACAGCAATTTACATGATGGGCACTGCACATGACATGGTGGGCACTGCATGACACAGCACATTACATGGTGGGTACAGCGCATTACATGGTGGGCACTGCATGGCACAGCACATGACGTGGTGGGCACAGCACATTACATGGTGGGCACTGAATGGCACATAACATTACATGGTGGGCACACATTACATGGTGGGCACTGCATGGCATAGCACGTTTTATGGTGGGAAATGCAACTGCACATTACATGTTAGGAACTGCACATGACATGGTGGGCACTGTTGAACAGCACAGCACATTACACAGTGGGCACAACACACTACATGCTGGGCACAGCACATGGCAGGGTGGGGTGGGCACAGCATAGCACATGACATGGTGGGAAGTGCACATGACATGGTGGGCGCTGCACATTACACGGTGGGCACTGCACATTACATGGTGGGATCACTGTATGGCACAGCACATGACATGGTGGACACTGCAAATTACATAGCGGGCATTGCAAGGCACAGCCATGACATGGTGGGCATTGCACATGACATGGTTGGCACTGGATGGCACATCACATGACATGGTGGGCACTGCACATTACATGGTGGGCAATGCAAGGCACAGCACATGACATGGTGGGCACTGCACATTACATGGTGGGCACTGCAAGGCACAGCATGACATAGTGGGCACTGCACATCACATGAAGGGCAATGTAATGCACAGCACATGACATGGTCAGCACAGCGCATTACATGGTGGGCACTGCAATGTACAGCAAATGACATACTGGATACAGCACATTACATGGGGGGCACTGCAAGGCACATGACATGACATGGTGGGCACAGCGCATTACATGGTGGGCACTGAATGGCACATAACATTACATGGTGGGCACAACACATTACATGGTGGGCACTGCATGGCATAGCACGTTTCATGGTGGGAAATGCAACTGCACATTACATGTTAGGAACTGCACATGACATGGTGGGCACTGCAAGGCACAGCATGACATAGTGGGCACTGCACATCACATGAAGGGCAATGCAATGCACAGCACATGACATTGTTCAGCACAGCGCATTACATGGTGGGCACTGCAACGTACAGCAAATGACATACTGGACACAGCACATTACATGGGGGGCACTGCAAGACACATGACATGGTGGGCACAGCACATTACATGGGGGGCACTGCAAGGCACATGACATGACATGGTGAGCACAGCACATTACATGGGGGCACTGCAAGGCACATGACATGACATTGTGGGCACAGCACATTACATGGGGGCACTGCAAGGCACATGACATGACATGGTGGGCACAGCACATTACATGGGGGGGCACTGCAAGGCACATGACATGGTGGGCACAGAACATTACATGGGGACACTGCAAGGCACATGACATGACATGGTGGGCACAGCACATTACATGGGGGGCACTGCAATGCACATGACATGGTGTGCACAGAACTTTACATAGTGGGCATTGCAATGCACATGACAGGACATGGTGGGCACAGAACATTACATGGGGGGCACTGCAAGGCACATGACATGACATGCTGGGCACAGCACATTACATGGGGGCACTGCAAGGCACATGACATGACATAGTGGGCACAGCACATTACATGGGGGGCACTGCAAGGCACATGACATGACATGCGGGGCACTGCAATGCACATGACATGGTGGGCACAGCACTTTACATAGTGGGCACTGCAATGCACATGACATGGTGGGCACAGCACATTACATAGGGGCACTGCAATGCACATGACAGGACATGGTGGGCACAGCACATTACATGGGGGGCACTGCAAGGCACATGACAGGACATGGTGGGCACAGCACATTACATGGGGGGCACTGCAAGGCACATGACATGACATGGTGGGCACAGCACATTACATGGGGGGCACTGCAAGGCACATGACATGGTGGGCACTGGGCACAAGAGAGCACATTACATGGGGGAAGCAGCAGTCTGTCCCCTAGCACAATAATTACACAACATCCCCCTAACAAATGTACTGACCTTATCATAACAGCATGGGAGATGTCCTTCCTCCCGGGCTCCTGCTGTTTAGGACATCAGCGCCCCTCCCCCAGACACTGAGGATCTGTGTGTGTGTAACAGATCCTGTGATAGGGGTCAGGCATCGGCAGAGACAGGACTTGGCTGCACTGACTTGTCTCCTCCATGTGAGCACAGAGGGCTCCTCTTCCTTCAGGAAGGCACACAGGAATTGACAAGCCACTGCCATGGGCCTATATTGAGGGAGGGGCCTGGAGCTGCAGCTCCACCAGCCCCTATGTTAATCCGGCCCTGTCCCTATTATACGTGCTCCTCGGACCACCAATTTTGCACTTCAAATAGGTGATGTCTGCAGTGGGAATCACCGGCTTCACCAATTCCAACAGTTCCTCCAGCGCTGTCTTCCTCTTCAGTTTGTTGTTATAATATTGGTGTTTCACTTGCCACAGACTTGGCAGCTCTCTGTACTTATCAATGAAGTTGGGCAGGAAATCATGGTCATTAAATGTATCCATTTTATCTGCAAGACACAACACAAGACAAACCCTAATGTCCGGGTAAACTCTCCTAATCTTGTCCCAATATAGGCCTCAATCTCTAAAAGCAGTATAAGCCACTAACCACTGATGCCCCAAGTTAAAATGGTACCTTCGTTTGCGTGATCTGCGCTTATGCTACTCCGTCCTCCGCTCACAGATCGTACATACGACTCACGTGTGTTACGCTTTATCTACATTGTGCATGCGTGAAACTCCGCCCCTGACCTTCTTTCTAGTATACTCCCCGCCCCTTCTCTTTCGGCGCAGTGGGAGAGCTCATGGTGGAGAGACAACAGGTGCATGATAATCTTGGCAATGAGCAGGATGATGAAAGCGTCCTGATCCAGGAGGAGATTTAAGGCGTAAAATATGTCCTTTGTAGAGATGGTGGACACCTTCAAGAGGGCCGACTATGATGGGAAGTATGGACCGTACAGAAACCCAAATGTGAGAAAGACCAAGATCATGACTAAAGTTGTGAGAAGTCTGCAGAAGAATTTTGGGGTACGACGATCCAAGGAGCAATTGAGGAAACGCTGGTCAGACCTTAAATTGAGGGAGCAGGATCAGTACAGAAGGATCAAGAGCGTGCTGCAAAAAAGTAAGTATTTTGTCGTGTGTTCCAATTATTATTACTTGCATGCTGCTCCATGTGCTTTTCTTTACTGTTGTAAATTTTAAAATGGCGTGGGGACAGTAATCGTTCATAGTAAACATCGTTCGTTAGATCGTCGTAGTAAACATTGTTTGTTTGACCCCTAATAAGATGTTTTTGGCAGATGCAGGTTAACTACATTTGTTCAGGCCTATTTGTATGAAAACAAGTTTAGTACATTGTTGTCTAGATGTGTTTGTAACTAGAATGAAATGCAAACTTGATTCAGTGTAAGGAGAGGACATTCAGCAGCTGTTTACACATCTGGACGCAGGAGCACTAGTGTGGGACACCAGAACACCTTTTTTACGGTGTCCCACACAGGTGCTCCAGTGGATACTAGGGGTCTCTCCATCTGTGAAACTTTAATAACAAAAAAGGTAAGTATTCCAGCTTTAGAAAGGGAAAAAAACATGTTTTCAGCTTGGAACTCTGGCAAATCAGACAATTATACAACACTTCCAAGCAATGTTTCATATTCCTATTTCTTGCCTCAAATATCTGTCTGCTAAGTATACCTTATTTTTTATTCACATAGGGGAGAAAAGACTCAGGACATCTGAGGACACCAATAACACCACACCTCCCAAAGAAGGGGAACTCCCCACACACCCTGAAGAAGATGTGCAGGGAGAGATTCCGGATTTGGGCGAAATATTGACCACAACAGGTCAGTGTCTGAGACCACAGCTTCAGATAATAGATGTATGCCTGCATATTTATAATACATGGTGTATTTTTTATTTTTAGGTGATGTGGTGGATGTTCTGGAAGAAGAAACTCATTTCACCAGTGCAAGTGCACAGATCCTCATCGGGGAGATCATGGTGTGCAATTGGGAATTAGAGAAGATAAAGGAAAACATCAATGATGTTGAAAAAAGACTCAACAACATCACTGATGTTTTAGGCAGAATATAAAACACCCAAACAATTTTACATTTTGTCATTATATTTTTTAATTTTAAAAAAGTTTTAAAGTAATTTGAAAGCCAAATTTTGAAGATGCACACGGTGGGGTTGATTTCCTAAAATTGGAGAGTGCAAAATCTGGTGCAGCTGTGCATGGTAGCCAATCAGCTTCCAGGTTTTGTTGTCAAAGCTTAACCACTTGCTTACCGGGCACTTAAACCCCCCTCCTATCCAGACCAATTTTCAGCTTTCAGCGCTGACGCACTTTGAATGACAATTGCGCGGTCATACAACACTGTACCCAAATGAAATTTTTATCATTTTTTCCCCACAAATAGAGCTTTCTTTTGGTGGTATTTGATCACCTCTGCGATTTTTATTTTTTGTTAAAAAAATTTAAAAAGACCGAATTTTTAAAAAAAATTTTTTTTTTTTTTTTATATTTTGTTATAAAATTTTTTAAAAGGGTAATTTTTCTCCTTCATTGATGTACGCTGATGAGGCGGCACCAATGGGCACTGATAGGTGGCAGTGATGGGCACTGATGGGTGGCAGTGATGGGCACTGATTGGTGGCAATAATGGGCACTGATCTTGTACACTGCTAGGTGGCACTGATTGGCACCACTGGTGGGCATTGTTAGGTGGCAATGGTGGGCATTGATAGGTGGCACCTGTAGGCATTGATAGGTGGCACTTATGGGCATTGATACGTGGCACTGTGGGCACTGTGATGTGGCAATGTAAGGTGGCACTGGCAGGGGGTACTGGTGGCACAATTGAGGCATTATTGCCTCCTCCTCTTCGGGACCGATGTCCCTTGCTGCTGAGCCGGTGATCGGCTTTTTTTTCTCCTCGCACTGTCAGCGCGAGGAGAAAAAAAAAAACGATTACCGAGCTTTTGTTTTGATCATGTGATCAGCTGTCATTGGCTGACAGCTGATCACATGGTAAGGGGCCGGGACCGGCCCCTTACACGGATCGGTGATCACCCGAGTCTCAGTGACTCGGTGATCACAGCGCGCTCCATGCGCGCCCTGCAGGGCGCGCGCAGGGCACGTGCACAGCGGAGGCCGTCATATGACGGCCTCCCGGGAATGCAGGTCCGCGCTGTAGCCGTCATTCGGCTATAGCGCGGATAGCAAGCGGTTAATTGAACAAACTGAAGTTAAAAGCTGATTGGCTACCAAGCACAACTGCACTGGATTCTGAGTGTTCCAGTTTTAGTAAATCAACCCCAGTGTGTCAACATGTGCTATCTGCCAACACGGGATATCAATGTACGCGTTTTGTGGGTGCAACCCTTTCCTCGAAACTAAAGTAGACGAGAGGAAGGGGTTGCACCCCCAAAACATGTCCATTGATCCCCCATGATGGGAGCTAGCAAATGTTGACATTAGGCATGGGATCAGTAGGGAAATCCACATTTTCACTCCCAATTTGTGTGCATCTTCAAAATTTGGCTTTTACAGGGGTGACATCACCCCATCTAAAGAAGGCAAGATCAACACAGTTATGACATACTAATGTCACATATTGCCTTCAATTTATCCGAGTTGAACTTTGTAAGTATCTGAGTTGTGTATGTTATGGTTTTAAACATGCCTGTTTAATCCAAAAAAGGATATTTCTACTGTCAAATATAAAAATATTATACACCAAAGATGTTGGTTTGTTAAAAAAAAACCTTTTCTAACGCACATGTGAATGTGCTTTGAGTAAAATGTTTTATACTCAACAATGGGTGGCTTCTTCTTTCAATGCTCAATACCAGTTGTTGGAGTAAGTTGGTGTGGTTTACAGTGACAATGGGGTATTTACTAAAGGAAAATCCACTTTGCACTACAAGTGCACTTGTAGTGCAAAGTGGATTTGCCTTTAGTAAATAACTCCCACAGTACTCTAAAATTTGCCCCAATCACGCCACTTTAGGGACTCAAAGCAATTAATTAATGGAGCTGAAAAGGATGATTATTTTTATTATTAATGCTTTACATACATTAACAACAAAAACAATGTGTGTGTGTAGCAGACCCACAACATAATAGTTAGCTGAAGAATAGATTGTCACCTCGTGTATCAAATAAGTTACGTTTGCACTATTGAAGAAAATGGCCAAAAAAAAGGCCATTGGAGAACCTAGGAGACAGCTAAAAGAAACACAAGCAGTAAATCAAATGAAATATGAGTTCAGTTTATACCAAAAAAATGTATTTTAAAAATGTTTCACATATTGCCTGGCATATCAATGGCCCCCCTACCCGCAAAGTACTCAACATACTTCTGTCTAACTTTGCGGCCACTTTGGGGGGGGCAAGTCAGGATAACCAGGTTCAAGTGTCGTCAGATTTGTATTTTGAAATCCGGCCTCAACCCCAACTGAGGCCACATAGTTTGTTGTATTTTGTCTGAGGTAATTGTGGAGAATGCAGCAGGCAAGTACAATATGGTTCAGTTTATATTCCGCCATGTGTATTGCTGTCAGAAATAGGCGGAACCGGCTGGCCATTATTCCGAATGCATTCTCCATGACTCTTCTGGCTCCGGTAGTCACATCACAATCCTATTAAACCCCTTATAGTTATAACAGTATGACCCCGAGTTGGGGGGTGGGACGATGTCGATGTGCTTCCATCGATTGCCCCTCCGCAGTTAGGAAAGTCCCACTGCTGAGCAAACTGGGATGCCACAGTTTGCCATTCCTGTGGGTTTGAAGGAAACTGTGGAGTCAAACAAGAAAAAAAAAAATTGTACTTTTGCACATAACATTGCAAGCAGATTAGACACAAACATTTTTGGCCAACATAAGTATAACATTTATTGAAATTAGTATTTTAAGACAAAAGTGTAAGGTCCACTTATCAGATTCCTGCATGAATTTAAGGACAAAAATAACATTTAAAACACATTTTAGGGGGTGTTTAGGGTAAGCACTACAACAGAGCTGACAAAATACATTGTTAAGTGACTAGGCTAGGTGTGTATGGGCCCAGGATAGCATGCTGGGGAGGTTAGTGAAGGCAAATATGCATGAAGGACAAAAAAACTTTAAAAGCTTCCACCATGCATGAGGATAAAGAGGACAACATATTACAATCATGGTAATTAGGAATAGTGAAATAAATACAATACATTAGTAAACATTAAATACATAGAATGTGATGTTAAAGGATAAATCTTACCTTAATATAGTCCTTCTGCAGGACCTAAATTATAGCAGAACAGGTTTTTGGAATAATGATTCCCAGAGCCTGGGGGGAGATTCCAGTCGAGAACTTGAAGTCCTGGAGACTTCTCGCTGTCGCCAAATACCGCAAAGTGGCGACGAGCCTCTGCTCGGGAGTGATGGCTTGCCGCATGCAGGTGTCCTGCTTGGTAATATAAGGGGACAGTAAAGCCAACAGACGGTGAAAAATGGGGTCCGTCATCCGGAGATACACAAATATATATATGAGCAACCCTGCGAGCCACTTATGGAAAATTGCCTACAAACTGGTGAGTGATTAATCTTAAGTGGAGACCAGCTGCAAACACTCAGTCACGTTTCATAATCGTGCAAAAGATAAAATTTAAACATTAGTGTCTGCGCTAGAAGAAAAAAATCCCATCAATCCAAAAGTGCAGCAATATAAAACATAAAAACATAAATACTCAAATGTATAGTCCACTGAAGTGAAAATATCCCTAAGTGATGGAATATAAAGTGCACAGTGCTGGATACACAATGGGAGTGATAAGTCCAAAACCTATCACGTATATATAAAAAACAAAAAAATATATAACAAATCAAAGAAATATACGGGGATGTGACCCCTAGTGACTCAAATTAAAGTCCAAAACAGTGTGTATCCAAAGATATGAAGGTGCCCAGGAAAACCATAGTCCAAAGTTATAGTGAAATTCACATATCCTTCCTTCCTTCCAAATGTGCATCACCAAGGAAACATGCTGTAGTGTCTTCCAGCCACCCCCACAGGTGTATATGCTCACCTTCTTGTGTGTGACACAGCGTTTAAACTATGCCAAACAAAGCCTTGGAGCCACTCCTGTGCTCATTTGGAATCAGCTGCGTGGACCTCCAGTGTTCTCAAAGGAAGGTAACATATGCAAAAGAAAAAAACTCCATAGCGCAATATTGCAAGAGTAAAAAAAGCTTTTAATAAAATAATTCTCTCCCCTTGATGGGGTACTCACATATTGTGGGTGCGTAAGTGCACCACCCTAAGCAGACAATGAACGGTCAATCTCACGGTGTGGCGTGTGCTGCGGTGTGTGTAACAAAAACTCTCCTTCTCTCCTTCTCTCTCTCTGCTGACAGCTCCGTCCAGGCCCCTCCCCTACGCGTGTTCGGCACCGGGACCACGTGCCTTCATCAGGGGCCTGGACGGAGCTGTCAGCAGAGAGAGAGAAGGAGAGAAGGAGAGTTTTTGTTTTTTTACTCTTGCAATATTGCGCTATGGAGTTTTTTTCTTTTGCATATGTTACCTTCCTTTGAGAACACTGGAGGTCCACGCAGCTGATTCCAAATGAGCACAGGAGTGGCTCCAAGGCTTTGTTTGGCATAGTTTAAACGCTGTGTCACACACAAGAAGGTGAGCATATACACCTGTGGGGGTGGCTGGAAGACACTACAGCATGTTTCCTTGGTGATGCACATTTGGAAGGAAGGAAGGATATGTGAATTTCACTATAACTTTGGACTATGGTTTTCCTGGGCACCTTCATATCTTTGGATACACACTGTTTTGGACTTTAATTTGAGTCACTAGGGGTCACATCCCCGTATATTTCTTTGATTTGTTATATATTTTTTTGTTTTTTATATATACGTGATAGGTTTTGGACTTATCACTCCCATTGTGTATCCAGCACTGTGCACTTTATATTCCATCACTTAGGGATATTTTCACTTCAGTGGACTATACATTTGAGTATTTATGTTTTTATGTTTTATATTGCTGCACTTTTGGATTGATGGGATTTTTTTCTTCTAGCGCAGACACTAATGTTTAAACGTCATCCGGAGATAATGCCTGAAATTATCAGGATTATTCTCCCGGATCTCCCGCAACAAAGGCATGCGACAGAATTGGTCACGCTGGAGCAACCTATTCTTCGTCCATTAACTCCTCCTCGCCCTGTTCATGGACTGGACTTGGGTCAAAGAAAGAACTCCAACACCAAGCCCTTGCACAGCACGAACTCTAAGATGAGTACGTACCCGCAACATGGCTAGAAAACGGTCGGCTAGTCAGAACTAACTAACAGAACGCACTGAAAATCAGAAAGGCCTGAGAAGAACGATCTGAAAATCAGAAATGGGCGGACAAGAACGCACTGAAAAACAGATACGAACTGACAACATGCACCGAAGAACAGATACAAACCCACAAGCACAAACTGAAGAGCAGTAACGAACTGAAAAGCACAAGGCTGAAAAGCGAGAATCGTCTCTCACCAAATTTCTACTAACACGAGATTAGCAGAAGGAGCCCAATGGGTGGCGCACTTGGTATTGAACTTCCTTTTTATAGTGCCATTGTACGTGTTGTATGTCAGCGCGTTCTTGGCGATCGGAATTTCCGACAACATTTGTGTGACCGTGTGTATGCAAGACAAGCTTAAGCCAACATCCGTCTGAAAAAAATCCACAGTTTTGTTGTCGGAATGTCCGATCGTGTGTACAGGGCTTAAGTCTTGAGATTTACACAACCACAGTAGAATATTACTTGACTTTTCTCTACTGCAGGTATACAACACCCAATTCCAAAAAAGTTGGGACACTGTAAAATCTGCAAAAAACAGATTTGATTTGAATTTCGATTCATCTGACCACAGAACCGTTTTCAGACCATTTTAACTGAGCTTTGGCCAAGAGAGGATGGTGGCGTTTCTCGATCATGTTCAGATTGGATTTTTGGATGCATGGCAAACTTGTGTTCACAGACAGTGATGTTTGGAAGTATTCCTGAGTCCATGCAGTGATGTCCATCACAGAATCATACCTGTTTTTATTGCAGTGCCATCTGAGGACCCAAAGATCATGGGCATCAAATCTTGTGTTTCTGCCTTGTCCCTCGTGCACAGAGATTTCTAAAGATTCTCAGAATCTGTTGATGATATTATGTACTGTAGATGATGATATATTTAAAGGCTTTACAATTTTACATTGAGGAACATTATTCTGAAATTGTTCAACAATTTTTAGACACAGCTTTTCACAGATTGGTGAACCTCTACACATCTTCTAAGACACTCCGACTCTCTAAGATGCACTTTTTATATCCAGTCTTGTTACTGACCCGTTACCAATTAACCTAATTAGTTGCAAAATGTTCTTCCAGATCTTCCTTGTCAGTACCACTTACTTTGCCAGCTTTTTGTTGCCCTGTCCCAACTTTTTTAGGACCTCAGGGTTCTGGTTCTTAGGCATGGTGGGTGTGGATGCTTGCACAAAAGATGGGCGCCAGTCGCGTTTAGGATAAACTAAAGTGAGTTTATTGCTCACAACAGAAAAATGTGGGAGAGGGGGTAGGGCACAGGACACCCTAGGACAGTAAGCAGGCAGAGCAGCAGACTCCAAAAACAAAATGGCCAAGTTGACAGCAATACAGAACAAGGGCCTTAGGCCTGCACCCAATGTTCTGTACCTACGTAGCAACAGCTGTCTCCTATGGCAACCAAAAACTCACAGGGTTTCTTTGGATGAGTCCCTCTTAAGGCTTTCCCAGCCTCTCCACCATCTCCGGCTCATGGTACATAATCTCAGAATTTCATCCTCTTCCTCATGCCTCCAGGCAACAAGAGGCTCTCTCTCTGGCAGAGCCTCTCCCATGCCTCCAGGCAGAAAACAGGCTCTCTCTGGCAAAGCCTCGAGCACATGGCCAGGCCTTAGACTCCAGTCCACACCCAACACAGCTGTTTCTTGCACATCCATACCAGACCAAGGTCTGAGTGGGAGGACCCCAATCACCTCACTTCCTTCCTGAAAGAGATATGCATGTTCATAACTCAGTCTCGCTGCAGCTCATCACACTAATGCCAAAGGCAACAGTGCCACCTATTGACAGAAAGGAGGAACCACAAACAGGCTTAGGAGAAAACCCAAATGATCACAAAGACTACAAATCAGCCAGGTTAGTTACCACCTAGCACAGCTACATTTACCAATAGCCCCTGTTTAAGACAAGGGTGCTACATGTAGATTTTACACAGCATCAGAACTTTTTTGGAATTGGGGTTATACAATACAGCCTGGTCAACTCCTTGTTCCCAGCCTGTGATTGGACAGTAAAGCAACATTTGGACAGACTGTTGAGCTTAGCAGACTGCTTTCTCCTCCTACCAACATAATCCTTGTCAGCATATTTGCCTGTAGCAAAACTAATTGGTTCCCAGTGCTGCCCCCTCCCTCTACCAGTCTACTGTGCAGGTAAGTACAAGGAATACCAGCTTATATTCAGCTGCATTTAAAGATACATTTAATCATTTTTAATGAATACATACCTGCATTTGCTGGTGTTTTTTATATGTCTGGGGTTCAGCTTTAAATTATTTTCCTGCCTAATATACAGTATATTACCAAAAGTATTGGGACGCCTGCCTTTACACACACACATGAACTTTAATAGCATCCCAGTCTTAGTCCGTAGGGTTCAATATTGAGTTGGCCCACCTTTTGCAGCTATGACAGCTTCAACTCTTCTGGGAAGACTGTCTACAAGGTTTAGGATTGTGTCTATGGGAATGTTTGACCATTCTTCCAGAAGCGCATTTGTGAGGTCAGGCATTGTTGTGGACCAGAAGGCCTGGCTCACACTCTCAACTCTAATTCATCCCAAAGGTGTTTTATTGGGTTGAGGTCAGGACTCTGTGCAGGCCAGTCAAGTTCCTCCACCCTAAACTCGCTCATCCATGTCTTTATGGATCTTGCTTTGTGTCTGGTCCAAATCATTTGGTGGAGGGGTGATTATGGTGTGGGGTTGTTTTAAAGGGGTTGGACTTGACCCCTTAGTTCCAGTGAAGAGAACTCTTAAGACATCAGCATACCATAACATTTTGGACAATTTCATGGTCCCAACTTTGTGGGAACAGTTTGGGGATGGCTCCTTCATATTCCAACATGACTGCGCACCAGTGCACAAAGCAAGGTCCATAAAGACATGGATGAGCGAGTTTTGGGGTGGAGGAAATTGACTGGCCTGCACAGAGTCCTGACTTAAACCCGATAGAACACCTTTGGGATGAATTAGAGTGGAGACTGCAAGCCAGGCCTTCTCATCCACATCAGTGCCTGACCTCACAAATGCGCTTCTGGAAAAATGGTCAAACATTCACATAGACACACTCCTAAACCCTGTGGACAGCCTTCCCAGAGGAGTTGAAGCTGTTATAGTTGTAAAGGGTGGGCCAATTCAATATTGAACCCTACGGACTAAGACTGGGATGCCATTAAAGTTCATGTGCGTGTAAAGGCAGGCGTACCAAATCTTTTGGTAATATAGCGTATGTTAAAGCGAAACTATAAGCAAATAAAAAACAGCTATTCATGCAGGTACGTGTCCACCCCAAAAACAAAACTAATATAAAAGCAACTAATGAGTTCCGGTTCCGGCGCCGTATGGAGTAGTAATTCAGCCTGTAAAACCGGCAAAACCTGCTCCAAGCTCCGGCAGTCTCTTCCCCCCACACCCGGTCATCACATGGACCGCTTTGTGGAAAAAACCGGCCCGCGATCGTATGCGGCCGCAACGGCGCGAACAGCACAGCCGCAAATCGAGGCCCCGGCTTCGGCCTACACGGATCGTGTGGGAACCTTTAATTCGGATCGCAAATCGTCCCGACCAATTATTGCAAAATATCTGAACTATTCCGACAAAGCTTCCATCCTACAGCAATACAGGCAATCCAGATCTCTCCAGATCGTTGGCATGAAGATCCTGATATTCGCAGATTACTCCATAGAAGTATCCAAGAAAAGAAAAGCATTTCAACAAATATGCACGGAGTTACACCAGCAACAAATAAAATTTACCCTAGCCTTTCCAGCTATCCTCCGGCTCAAAGCCCCTAATGGCGACCAACTCTCTTTCCATGACCCATCAGAGGCGGAGGCCTTCTTAAGATCGCTGCGCAAAGGACTGCACCTGAGCCCTACATCCAAAACAGCCCCCATCAGCCGTGCTCTGGACCAAAGGAGCCCACGCAAGGACTCCCCAAAACGATTCAGAGCCTCTGGACCGGATCAACGTCACTCCATGCCTCATTGAGTGATCTCTTCAAACGCCACGACTGCCTCTGGTAATTTTACTATTAAACCAGCCTTACGGACCAGTCCAAGCGAAGATGACTCTCTCTCTCTACCCCTCATCATACTCCCTACATACTGGTAGGCCGAACCTTTATAATGATGAGCACAATGTTAATATGTTACTACTAGTTCAATGCTTTTTTATTTCTCTTAAAACGCAGTTCTCTTCCCTGGCTTCCCTGCGTAGACCAGACCACGCCTCCCGATCACAACCCGACCTGCCAGCATGATATACCCTCCAACAAGCGGGTTTAGAAGCTGCAGTCACAGGGTCTTGTAATGGGAGCTGGAGTACACAGTGACCTCTATGCGGAAAAAAGCGAAGTTTTACATTAATGTTGTATTGTTTCTACCTCTCACCCCCTTCCTCCTAAATCCTTTCCGCCTCCTCCTACTCCCATCCCTTGATTCATTAGCACCAACAGACCCTAACTCAGCACTCTCATATAACGTAGCCTCCTACATATCCCTTTGGGTATTCGCAGCGCTCCTACGTATGATCTATCACTCAATTCATACAACGTCGGCCCATACCTCCATTATGGCCCTCCCTACATGAAAATAGTCTCCTGGAATGTGAAGGGACTTCGTTCCCCATCCAAGAGAATGAAAATTCTTCGCCACCTCAAAAGGCATAAGGCCAACATTGCCCTACTCGTGGAAACCCACCTCTCCACTCCTGACTTCCAACGTATGAAAAAACTCTGGGTATGCACGGTTCTAGGCTCTGACTCAAATGGCCGCAAAGCAGGGGTTCTAATACTCATACATGAAAACCTCCCCTGCAAGGTCCTATCTGTTGACTCGGACTCTCAGGGACGCCTTTTATCTACACATGTTCAAATAGGGACCAGAGACCTAGTAATCTCAAACCTATACGCACCCAACAACCCCACAAAACAGTTTTTTAGTGAGCTAACAACCTGGCTCCTCCGCGACCCACACATAATTGGTGGGGACTTTAACACTACCCTCCACCTAATTGACGACAGATCCTCTCCCAAACGCCCAAGACACCTCCATGACCCCAGTGCTCTGTCACTTCTGGCCTCCACGATGGGATCCCTCCATCTTCATGACATTTGGCGCCTACATCACCCAACTGATAGAGAATTCACATTCTACTCTAACCCCCATAATGTCTTCACTAGAATTGACTACCTTTTCTGTTCAGACAACCTTGTCCCACTGATACCTGATGCTGACATACACGACATTGTTATATCCGACCACACCCCCATCTCAGTGACGCTGGACAACCCAGACCTACACCCAAGTCCCAAATTGTGGCGCTTCCCTTCCTACCTCCAAAATAATTCTGATTTCAGATTATACATGGAAAACGCATGGTCAGAATACACCTCAACCAACGCACCACATGCAGACAACCCAAATCTGTTCTGGGAAGCAGGCAAGGCCTTCCTCAGGGGACGCATTATCTCTTATGCGGCCTCTTTCAAAAAGACCACACCTAAAAATTACAAAACGGCCAGCTCCCGACTACACCAAGCTCAACGTTCCCTGTACACGGATGACTCCCCTGACAACAGGAAGACTTGGCAGGTAGCTAAACAATCCTTTGACACATGGGCTGAAACCCTGGAATTAACTAAAAAAGCGTACTTAGATGCCACCCTCCACAAATTCGGCAACAAGGCAGGCAAACTACTTTCCAGGCTCTGTAAGGGACCCCACTGTCCGACGTATATTACCTTCCTACGGGACGCATCAGGCACTATCAAAACCTCACAAAAAAGGTATAAATGAAGCTATGTTACACTACTATTCCTCCCTATACGCGACTGACCCTATAGACAATTCGATAGCACTCTCCTTTCTTGAAAAAGTAACCCTCACACAAATCTCTCCCTCCCAATTGGATGCTCTCAATGCACCCATCTCCCTTCCTGAAATATCAACTGTCATCCGGAACCTAGCCCCTTCTAAAGCCCCAGGCCCAGATGGCTTCACGGGCGAGTTCTACAAATCCCTTCAATCAATCCACCCTCCGCGACGTCTATCATCAAATTTACACCCTGCCCAATCGGGGTTTGTGAAGGGCAGGACTGCCACCATGAACCTCAGAAAGGTAATGATGGCCCTGGAACACGCCAAATGCACTCCAGAGGGTAGCCATCATCACCCTCGGTGCGGAGAAAGCCTTCGATAACGTAAGTTTCGAATGGCTTTCCATGGTCATGACCAAAATGGGTTTCTCTGGCCACTTCACTCACCTTATTACCACCATGTATACCGCTCCAGCGGCTAGGCTTGTAGCAGCAGGACTCCTTTCGGATGAATTCCGTCTCCACAAAGGCACGATGCAGGGATGTCCTTTATCCCCTCTCCTCTTCAACATAGCCTTGGAACCTCTATCCAGGTACCTTTCCTACATAGCCCCATTACATGGCATTAAAATCGGCAAACACGAACTACGAACTTCACTCTTCGCTGATGATGTCCTTATTTTCACAGCGAATCCTGCATCCGACATGCTCACGATTAAATCTACCTTTGACCAATTTAGATTATGCTCGGGCCTGCGAATAAATTACAATAAAAGTGAAATACTTCCCATAGGTACTCAGTCCAGACCTCTCTGGGCCCAACAAGCCATCTTCACTGTCGCAAAATCCCATATCACTTACTTAGGAGTAAAAGTAGGGAAGCTTCCCTCCTCTCTCTACCTCCTTAACTATCCCCCCTTACTCACAAAAATCTCTCAGGAACTGGAAAACTGGATGGATTTCCCCCTCTCGCTCCTGGGAAGATGCCATCTGGTGAAAATGGTCAGTTTGCCCATCTACTCTACCCGCTAAAAACCCTCCCTTTGCTTCTACACCATAAGGATACGAAATTCCTCAACACTGCCATCTCTAAATTTCTTTGGCGAAACAAAATACCACACATAGCCTTCACAAAGTTATATCTTCCCAGACGCAAAGGGGGTATTAGTCTCCCAAACATCAGAACATACAACTTAGCCTGTCTATTGAGGATAGGTCTGGACTGGGTAGCCCAAAAGTCTAGCTTCTCCAATTATCATCTGGAAACCGCTTTGACACACCCTTACTCCTTGGCAGCCCTCCTCCACTGCAAGTGGAAATCCCTTCCACCATCACTTCAGCACAACCTCCTGCTACGGGACACTGCAATTGCCTGGAGAGAAGTGAGGAAAAGCCTCAAACTACCACCCTTCATCTCTAGCCATCTTCCGATACAAGGAAACCCAAGCTTCCATCCAGGTCTGGAACATCAACCCTATGTCACATGGCAACAAAAAGGCCTCACCAAATTCTCTTTACTATGTGACAGAGAGACTGGTCGCCCTATCAATTTTCAAACTATAGCTGACAAATTCTCACTCCCACCGTCACATGCCTTCTAATATGGACAATGCATCAGCTTTCTGAAAAATGCCTGCAGAGACGACCGTAAAAGGTTCAAATCATCTTTCATGGATATCCTTCTCTCTGAGGACTCATACAAAATCTCAAATATTTACCAACCTCTTCTTCTGAAAACCACTCCCCCTCTCACAGCCTCATCAGCGGCCAATTGGGCAAGAGACTTTCCGGATACTGAGCTGGTGGATAAAATTCTACAAGGCCTTAATGCCATACACAAATTGATTCCCAACGAATCTTGGAGGAAAACCCAATTGAAAATCGTGCATAGGGCTCATATACCCTTCCTCTCGACCAAACAAGGTCAAACCTCCTCTATCTGCCCTCTCTGTCAACACCCCAGGCCTTCCCTGACACATCACTTCTGGTCATGCACATATATCTCCATCTTCTGGGATCAAGTCCTATCCTACATCTTTGAAAAAACCTTGTTGAAACTGCCCAAAGACCCCCTGCTCCTTATCTTTGGCCACTGGGACCCCCAGCTGCTGCCCTGGTCACTCAATTCTACTCCTCCCGGCAAAGACTGGTCCCTGATATGCCTCCTACTAGCCAGAAGAGCCATCCTGAAAAACTGGATCTCCAGCTCACCGCCAAACACCTCACAAGTCAAAAGAGACCTCTTACAACTACTATTCAAAGACAAACCTTGGCAACCTTTTATGGTCTCAACGCTCACTCTTATGGATCAAACCAAACTTGAGGAACTCTCTTTCTCATACCATGGGCCTCCCTCAACACCGTAAGTGAGGCTGCTTTTTTCAACTGAAAGACCCACTACAACATAAGGTGCTCACCTTTAGCCACGAGACAAACTCGCACCCACTAACTCCTTCACCTCTTTCAAGCGTCATAATTGAGAATGCTACCTTCGACTCCACAGCCACAACCTCGAAGCCTACCCCCAAGATACCTCTTTAACATGAACTTGGTGCTCATCCCCTTCCCTCCACTCCCCCTTTTTCTCCCCCCCCCCCCATACCTCCTCCTAGATCATTCATTGGTACTCCCTTGGTTAATCTAGGAACCCTTCTCCTTAGATCCATATAGTTACCCCCCTTCTTTTTAGTCTGAAGGCTACAACTTTTGATCCCCTATAAGCCATATTGTTACTGTTATGTATCTTGAGTCTTCCATCATAACTGTTTTTCTCTGTACAAAAAATACTGATACTATTGACATTATACTCTGTATGTAGCATCTTTCAATAAAATCTAAGGAAAAAAAAAAAAAAAAAGCAACTAATCTAAGTACCAGAGTCTGACCTGGTATCAGCTGCTTTCAATCCCCTGTACAGCAGAGCCCTGGCTAGAAGAAATAGAAGTATTGCCAAAAGTCAACCAGGTATGCTGAAGTGCTCATTTGCTGATAGGAGGAGACAGCACAGTAGAAGAAGGGGAGGTAGGGGTGACTCACTGAATACAGAGATTTATCCAGTAAGAGGAAGTCACTGATTGTGCATAATAGCTTGGGTTTGGCAGCTCTTTAAAGAGGCCACCAACTCAAGAAAACCAAGTGAAAAAGAGTGCCAATCAGTTCTCATGGGAGTCCTTCAATTATATCATGAGTAGCAACAGGAGTACAAAGACACCAACACGTTTCGTTGCTGAAGATCTCCCCTCATCAAGGCTCAAACAATGTAGGAATAGGATAAATTACTGAATAATTTCTCCTCTCCGAGATACAACTTCTATTCACAAGCTTTGTTATTGAGTCCAATTAGTTAGTCTTGCTACATTGATACTGCCCTGATGAAGGGAGATTTTTTTCCCCAAAGCACCTTTTCCTTTAGGCTGGGTTCACACTATTGCGAATTGGATGTGGGTTTCCATAGCAGGAGATTGTGACCAGCCGGTTAACACATCTCCGTGGCGGCTCCGGTGTGAATTGCACAGGAATCCTGTGCGTCTTTTGGACCATTTTCAGGTCCGAATTCAGCCAAAACTTTGCGCTGAAATCGGACCTGAAACAGTGAATGGACACGCACGGTTTGGTTTGAAGAACGAGCGACTGAGCATCCTCCAAAACATGTACCCCTACTCTGACGTCACTTCCGGTTGCCTGGATTCCAGTGCCTTCTTCTCTGCTTTGTTTTTTCTATACAGTGTGCTTCCCTCTTCTGAAGTGCTGTCATGGTGCATTAATCACATCTCAAGAGCCAGTCATGTACTGTTTGTTAAAGTTTCCTTGTTATCCAGAGTCATAGAGTAAATTAGAGTTTAGTGTTACTTTAACTGCAAAGGAGAAAAATTAGGTCTTAAGGCTGACTGTGGTGCATGGCAGGTCTGTCTGAATAACAGGAATGAATGGACAGAAATAAAAATTCTTCAGCAGGGAAGATGGCTTCCATATATATGCATTTCATCTGTGTCTGCTGGAAGTCTAGCTTTAATCTATGCACCTTTCACTCGGCCTAGTGCTGTTCACTTCTATTACAAACATAACGCTGGACTCCTACTTACACCTGGATGCAGTCAGTCATTGTATTGATTGATAACTTAAATATGTGCGGTCAACGAAACCCAAAGCTTTGAGGAAGCTTGTGGTGTAATTGCTTGGCTAAAACCAAATATACTTTGTAAATACTTGGCTTAAAAAATAATCTAACCGTATTTCAGTAATCCCAAACACCACAAAAGCCATTTTGTCATTCAAAGCGGTGTTTTTTTTTCTTCTTCTAAACATCTCTGGGCATGAATAACGGGACAAGGAAGAGGTAATTATATCAAACCAGTTTTCCCTGCAAGGATGTTAAAAAATACCTCTCCCAGGAGGACCTATTTCAACAGCCTTTTGCTCCATTTCACCACAGCAAAGTGGATAGCACTTGTGTAAGATATGATCTTGGCATTGCTGAGGCAGAGTCAAAATGTTTTGGCTTTGGGATAGGTCCTCACATTTTCATCCTGAAAATTTCCCCCTCTTGAGCGAGCCTCCACAAGACATCCATTTTACTAAGCCTTCTATAATCATCCAAGGATTTCTTAATTGTCCCACATGAGTAGGGCAATAACTCATTGTAAAATATCCTGCCAGGACCTAGTAATGATCTCACTTAATTTCCACCACCGTATGACTCAGAAGATTCAATTATGGAAACTATTGCAATATATTTTCCATTTTTTTTTTTTTTATAGGATATGTAGAATCACAAATTTTGCTTAGAATACAGGAACTTTAATCGACTACCGGTAATTAAAGAATTTCACCTTCATGGTTAATAAAAAAACATATTTTTCAGGAATTTTTGTTTTTTGATATTATCAAGTGAGATAATAATGTTACAAATTATGTTTAAAGTTTTATTCATAATGGTTTACGTTTAGTATGACACTATTCTTATAGAATTGTTACATAAGTAATATAAAAGATATTGAAACCTAAGAACAAAAATGTAATGTTTAGCAGCTTACCGGTCCTTAGATGTAGCTTAAGCAGCTTGCATTCGTTTTCATTTTTCAGATTAAAAACATTTTCAGCAAATACATGCTGATCTTATCAGAAATTAAATGTCCTTGTCACTTCCTGTGAGCTGAACTGAAACAATAATATTGTATCTGTGATTATACCGCACCCATAATAATATTGTACCTGTGATATATCTTGTGATTATACTGCACCCATATTAATATTGTACCTGTGATAATATTTTATCTGTGATTTTACTGCATCCGTGATAATATTGTACCTATGATAATAATTCACATGTGATAATACTGTACCTGTAATAATACTGCACCTGTGATATTATTTTACTTGTGATTATATTATAACCATGATTATACTGCACATGTGATAATATTGCACCTGTAATAATACTGCACCTATAAAAATACTGCACCTGTAATAGTGCTATACCTGTGATAATACTGCACTTGTAATAATACTATACCTGTGATAATACTGCACTTGTAATAATACTATACCTGTGGTAATACTGCACTTGTAATAATACTATACCTGTGATAATACCTCGCCTATAATAATACTATACAGGTGATAATACTGCACCTGTAACAATACTATACCCGTGATAATACTATACCTGTGATAATACTGCACCTGTAATAATACTATACCTGTGATAATACTATACCTGTGATAATACTGCACCTGTGATAATACTGCACCTGTAATAATACTATACCTATGATAATACTGCACCTATAATAATACTATACCGGTGATAAGACTACACCTATAATAATACTATACCTGTGATAAGACTGCACCTGTAATACTATACCTGTGATAATGATGCACCTGTAAAAATACTATACCTGTGATAAGACTGCACCTATAATACTATACCTGTGATAATACTGCACCTGTAATAATACTATACCTGTGATAATACTATACCTGTGATAATACTATACCTGTGATAATACTATACCTGTGACAATACTGCACCTGTAATAATACTATACCTATGATAATACTGCACCTATAATAATACTATACCGGTAATAAGACTACACCTATAATAATACTATACCTGTGATAAGACTGCACCTATAATAATACTATACCTGTGATAAGACTGCACGTATAATACTATACCTGTGATAATGATGCACCTGTAATAATACTATACCTGTGATAATGATGCACCTGTAATAATACTATACCTGTGATAATGATGCACCTGCAATTATACTGCACCTGTGTCACATGTGAAGCTGAGCCTCCATGATTGAAATAACTTAGATCAGTGGCTATTCTCCCAGATAAGCTGACCTATTTTGAGAAAACATGGAATCCATGGATAAAATATCTTTTTGGGACGCTCCTCAAACGGTTGGAGGGATCCTTTTTTTTTTTTTTTTTTTTAATATATATAGCGCATAGAGGATGCATGCCTTGTACTTAGTCCTTTGCTTTACTAGATTTTTCCTTATTTCTTTTCACTTTCCTTCTCTTCTTTTACGATGCTGGTATAATGCCTAAGCAATTGTTGGTCCGGTGCGACCCCAACAACAGATAAAATGGTGAAGGGTTTTGAAGAGGTCTGCAGGGTCAAATAGATTGATGTTCCTTCCTATATATATGGTATATATTTAGACATGAGTTTTGTTCTTGTTGTGTTCTTTGGAAAACAAGTTTCAGTAATCCAAACCCCGTTAAGGATCCATGTAAATTATGGCTCAACTACCTGACCTCATGATGGGTTACTTATGGCTTTTATTCTACTGATAGATAACATCTTTTCTTTTGTAACCAAAATTGTACGCTGAGATGGACCTACAAAAACTATTGTACTGTTTTGTACTTGTTATTTTGAAAACTTCAACAAAATTTTTTGGAAAGAAATAACTTAAATCCAACAAATGACTTGATTCAGGTTCTAATGCACACCGAGAGAAGCTCTACTCATTTCATTGCACACTGTGCAGGTTTGAATACAAGGCTGGGGTTGCGCTTTCAATATATTTACATACTGCTATTGTAAGTGCCTTATTTTGTCTTGAGCTGACCTTGTAATCACCTGAACAGTGGCAATCACACAGTGAGAGCAGGGAGCAACATTAGGAGTCTATAATGTTTTCCTGCATGCACATGTGCTGAGAGCAAACACGCTGACAGGAGGAACAAGCTGAGTGAGTAATACCTCACCGGTGTGCTACTGCTACTTCATTGTCCAATCAACAAGCTGGGGGTGTGTTCTCACCCAGAGACCTACCTCAAAATGTGCTGTGCTGCTTTTTTAGGATCTGGCTGTTCTGTCTAGCAGGTTTAGCTGGATCACAAAGCTGGCCGCATAGAATTAATAATCCCTTGGCAGCTAAAATAGTTCCTGTATGCTTAGCTGTTTGCCTGATGGTAAAGTCCAACTCTGGGCAACTAAAAATGATCCACTGTGGTGGGGCTGTGCCCTCACTACAAGGATTAATATCTCATTTGTCTAGGGTAGAGGAGAAACAGTTTTACTTATCTGATCCTCCCCTCCCCTCCCCTCCTCTCCTCTTCTTTCCGCCGGCAGATGACATTCATTCAGGGCGTGGCAGAATAGAAGCAGCAAGGATTGGTCTATCTGAGGGGAGGAGTGGATGATCAGGTAAGTAAATCTTTTTTTTTTTTTGTTACCCTAGACCAGTGGTCCGGTCTCCAAACAATGGCCCGGGGGCCGAATCTGGCCCTTGGGGCACTATTTCACTAACTGACACCAATGATGGGGCATAAGTCTCCCTACTGACCCTATCAATGGGGCACTATTCTTCCATTGATATCAACAATGGAGCACTAGTTCTACCATTAAAACCAATGATGGAGCATTGATGTTGGGGCATTTTCTACTCTCACTGGCCACAGTCTGACCCCCCTAAAGCTTGAGGGACAGTAAACTGGCCCTTTGCTTAGAAAGCTTAGAGACCCCTGCTCTAGACCAGAACAATTAACCCTTGAAGTGCAGGCACCACTGCAAGGATTTTTTTTTAATTGCTGGAGTTGGGCCTAGAACTATAAAGTAATATTAAGCCCTCAGTTTTTCAAGTACTTTCAGCAGCTGATGTAATCACTTAAGCTTCCGTATCTTTTAATCCTTGCCTATGTTCTAGGTTGAGCTGGTGCCACGACCACTGCCCCAGATTTCCTGTTTCAGGGTGGCTCCTTTCTCTTGTAGTGTCTTATGGAGCCACCTTTGCGAACACACAGCCCCATAGTCTAGAACAGTGTTTCTCAACTCCAGTCCTCAAGGCGCACCAACAGGTCATGTTTTCAGGATTTCCACTAATTTTGCACAGGTGATTTGATCAGTTTCACTGCCTTAGTAAATACCACAGCCCTTTCATTTGAGGGAAATCCTGAAAACATGACCTGTTGGTGCGCCTTGAGGACTGGAGTTGAGAAACACTGGTCTAGAATCGCAAGGCACTCCCCTGCTCCTTCTTTCCCCCCCTTTCTCCAAACTGACTGGAGTCTGCATTGTCCACTGTTCAATCTTTCCCATGAAGACCGGAAGTACAGGGAAGCAGCACTGAAAGAGTAGATATCGTCAGTATTAAAAGCTCTAAACTGCTGGGGTAAGATTTTTACCAAATAGTTTATGGGGAATGTTCACTTTTTTGTGCTAAATATGTTATAGGTAAAAAACACTGTGGGATAAATGCTACTTTAAAGTAGAACTACAGACAACATTTTTTTTTCATATTAGATAGAGTAAGGGAGAGTTATAACCCCTGTAAAGTTTATTTTTGCCATCTGTGCCCCATCTGGGAAATTTACCTTCACTTCCTGTTCCATATACAACACAGGAAGTGAGAGGAAATCCCTACAAATTAAGGGAATCTCTTAGGGACCCCCAGGCCACCAGAACTAGTGTCCCCATTGGAAGATTTCCCCTCTATTACTTTTTTGGGGACAACCCAAAATTTGGGATTTTCTTTTACTTTCACTTCCAATGGTAATGGTAAACAAAACAAATAGAGAGGCTAAATCTCCCTAGCGGGGACACAAATAGCAGTATAAACTGACAGGTGTTCTAATTCATCTCCTCTATCCAAAATGTAAAAACAAAGTTTTGCCTTTTGTTATACTTTAAGGCTACATTCACATCAGCTTTTAGGGTCGGGGCGCATAGTAGCTGCAGGAATCAGATATGCTTGCTGTGGCTCTCAGCGGCCAAGTGCGGCTGATGGTCTTATTCACTATAATGACAGGTCATTGGCGGCCACAGCTATTTGCGGCTCTCTGCACCGCCAGTGATTACTTACAGTAAAAGTGCGCCCAGCAGCAATCACCGCAGCTACAGCCGCGAATACCTGCTGCCACTGGCAACCTATCATTGTAGTGAACAAGGCCAGTGGCAGCACCTAACCGCTGAGAACCGCAGCAAAAATCTCTGATTCCTGCAGCTACTATTCACCCCGGCCCTAATAACCGATGTGAATGTAGCCTAATCATGCTGACCAAAGCTTTCTCCTTTAAAAAGTAATTAATCCAGTTTTGTCTACTTTGTATGTTCCGAGTCTCGGTTTCTGTTTGATTTGGATGTGATGACTAATGCTGAGGAGTTTTATGCTGGAGACCGCCAGACTCATTTATCAAATGCAGTTTACTGAGAATCATCAAGAACAAGAAATCTGAAAACTATAATTAACAATAATGTAGACGATGGCCTTTTTAATGTTTTACTATGCCAATGAGCTCAACATAATTGAAATGTCTCCTTTAAAATTAACAAAAAAATTGCCGGCCATGCAGTTTCTTCAGGATTTCCGTTTTAGGCAAGAATGAATCTGTAATGTTCTGACAGAGCATGACTTTACCGGATCTTTCCACTCTGTAATACAAGAAGATATATGGAAAGGTCTTTGTCTGCTAGGCAAGATAGCACACTGCTACGTAAAGAGAGCAGGAGTCGAAAAATTAATTTGTACTTTCAGAGCAGAGTATCAACTGAGCGAAGAGTTTGTGCTTCCCAAAATGTACATTTTACCATTGTACTGGGAACCCCAAAAATGACAACCAGTCATTGGGGATCTAGCCAACAGACCTGGATCTGTGCAAGGCAAATATAAGACATGGCCTAAAGCAGCAAAAATCAGAGAATCCTGCTGACAGCAGATGAGTCATAGTTGTTAAGGAGGCGACGGGTGCCGTCTCCTTAACAACCAGCTATGCACTGGTTGTTAAGGATGCCGGCAGGCCCTGGCATTTAAAATATCAAAAGTTTTCACTACTAAATGTAGCACCCTCTAGTGTGCTAGAAAGTATAAATAGGTTTTTTGGTTGTTTGGCCTGACTGAGAGACTGGGTTGAATCTGGGTCAGGAAGAGTTGCTCAGGGAGGCTGGATGACTCAACAGGCAACACTTTTGGTACCTCCCCCTACTTGCTGGAACCTTGGAGAAGCCTCCAGAAGAATGGGAGGGAGGTCAGGAAGAGCTGCCTGGAGTTTTAAGGAGGGCCCCAGCCAATCCCCAGCAAATGGGCTGGCAGGGGGTAGGTCCCTCTTTAATACCCAGGGTCAGGCCAGCAGGTGCAGGTGGAGTTTAGAAGCTGGAGATGGAGAGCTGAGGAGACTGTCGGAGGTGCTTGAGGGTAGTCCCTAGTCTGGGGGGTGACTCTGGGGCTGGGGTGCTGGAGGGATCCTGTCAAGACACGGAGGAATCCTGTCCAGAGGCACGGCAGCAAGAATGAAGCCAGCAGGAGCCAGCGAGCACGTCCAGGAGGTCTCCAGGAGAAGTCACCTGGGTGGGCTGGTGAGTGTGCAATCTGGGAGGACTGTGGGATGTAGCCAGGAGGGCTAGGGAAATAATCTGCTGCAGCCAGGCGGGCTGGCAAACCCTGAAGAGGTGGTGATGGGACCAGTGACCATGGGAGGAAGTGCAGTGAAAGTGTTAGTGGTGTCACCCCAATGTTCTCAAGT
Source organism: Lithobates septentrionalis (assembly GCA_037952835.1). Lineage (NCBI taxonomy): Eukaryota > Metazoa > Chordata > Amphibia > Anura > Ranidae > Lithobates > Lithobates septentrionalis. The sequence continues at coordinate 1,157,363 of JBBDGP010001390.1, forward strand.
ATAGGGGGCCGTGGTCCCTGCCTGTAAAGGGCCTTTGCTAAAGATTTTTCTTGGGTGACACCGCAGTGGATCTGCAAGAAAGATTATGCAAGATTATGCAGGAGGAAGGAAAGAAGTGTATATAGTTGAAGTGTCCCTGAAGAGAGTTTGTTCCAGTCAAGTGGGCATCCCATAATACCCCATATCCCCATCCAAGTTTATTAACCTCTGAATAAAACACAAAAAACAAAGTTGCTGTACTTTTTCCTGTCTCAAGTGAACCTGTGGAAATTCGGTGTGCCTGGCTGTGCGGGGTGAAGGTTCCCTATTCACCAGCGGCTCCTATGGGGGATGCGCTACATAAACTATTGCACCACTTCAACAAATAGCACATGTAGTATTTTAGTAGCGGTTTTTAGTAAATTGCAAATATCAAATGTCTGCAAATGTCTAAAAAAACGCTGTGCTCTATTTTACCGATGATCTTAAAGCGATAGTTAACATTTTGTGAATTGAGACTGCAATTTCTATAATTTTCATGTACTTCTTCAATCCAAAGTCCCTGATCGATCCTGCCAGTCACCTTTCTACCTTGTTCTAAACTGACAACACAAAGTACAAAAGTTGATCTGTTCTTGCATGGTCAGTTTTCAACCTTTGGCTGGCCATTCAAAGGTACAGGATACTCTGCAGACACACAGTATGCCTGTATTGGGTAGTTAGTTCAGCCTGTGGGTGGGGTCATCTGCGCCCATGCATGTGGTAGTACCTCTCCAATGCCCGGGATCAGATGGAGACTGTGATCATGTGAAGAATCTAACATTAAGGGCAGTTCCCCAACATAGAGCTGAGCCTTCATTGTATGCATAAAGTGCAGAGTTCCTCTGTAAAGTGACTTGTCCCATGGCACTACACACTGTAACTTGTATGCTTTGCATTTGGAGGAACGCTGCTGAGCCTACACCCACTCCACTAGTCCAAGTAGATGCCTGCATGGACCTTGGGGCCCCATTAATACTATACTGAAGGTTAATATGATGATATATTAATATGCTATTTAAAATATGTTAATAAAAGGCTGCTATGGCCACTAAACTTCAACCTATGTTACGTGTGGTTACTTACCATAGCTAATAGTAAAGGGTGGAGTGGTGGTCAGGCAGTGTGGATGACAAGGCATCTTTTATAACCTAGTCAAGATATCTATAGGGTTTTTAAAATCAAAATTTTCGGTAGGGGCTTTGGGGGAGGGAGGAAGATGGGTGTCAGGTGGGACAAGTGCATGCCAGGAGTTCCACTCTAAAACATGTCTGCAGTGATGATTTTCTGACAATATGGAAAATCAGTTCACATGATATTTGAGTTAATTGGTCATTTATTATTGTGTTCAGGCATATAATAATCAGCCAGGTATCAAATTTGTGAAATTTGGAACAGCCTGTAGCTGTCCAGTCTTTGGCTAACCTAACATTGATGTCCCATGCCAGCATAATGCAGGTCACATGATTAGTAAGGTCATGAGAAGTTCTCAAAGCTCCAGCCTTCGCACAGGTCATGGAACTACATTTCACTCCGTTGACTGACATTCTTCAATCCCAATGTGTCTCCTGCTGTAATATAACCCATAGAATGTGCAACAAAAACTGGCAGCTATATTTCTGCTTGGAAAACCTCTAGTCATTTTATGCATTTTATTTTCTGTAGCCGGATTCCTCCTATTGAGTTACGTTTTTTCATTAAGCTTTTGGTCACCAATCATTTTAATGTTTTGAGACCGTCCCACAATCCCTTAAGTGCTTTATTCTTCCAGGTTTGGATATATATAGCCAGTAATTTATGATTTGCGGGTCAGGATCGGACATTACGCAAAGTGAATTAAAGTTCTGTACGAAATGTACAGAAAGACATACAGATATCACAAAGTGGAGTGTTGTATAGGCATCATTTAAAGTGGAACTTCACTTTTGTTGAGAGAAATAAAATCCTCTCCAAGTTGCTCATACTCTATACATTGGAATGTTTTTTTTTTTGTTTGTTTTTTTATAGATCATGGCTCAGGTATACCCACTACTGATCTGTTGAAACTGACTAGAGTTGCCAATTTATTACCAGACAGTCTGATTTTTATAACTGCTATTCAGTTTTTTTATTGAGATTCAGTTTGCTATACAGAATGCATAAACCTGACCCTCTTAATCACGTGAACTGAATCTCCCCTAACCACTGCAACTACTCTTGTGTAATTACAGGACCCATCTTTCAGTTTGACAGCCAGGTCCCACTCTGTGTTTTAGAAGGTTTGACAGTGACCCCTGTATGAATGAAGCTTGAAAACACTGTTTGCAGGCTTAATCATTAGTTTTTTTGTAGTGTATTTTTTAGGGCCAGTTCACACCAGAAATTACACAGGAACATGCTTGTGTTCCTGTCCGATTTGAGTACAGTGTGTTTTCAGCCCACTCATTGGCATGAGCTGAAATTGCACTGCATTGCACCAAAAGTAGTGCAGGCACTACTTTAAAGTAACTCTAAGGGTTACAATAAAATAAAAAAAAAAAACAATGTTATACTTACATGCTCTGTACAATGGTTTTGCACAGTGCAGCCCTCATCCTTATGTTTTAGGGTCCCTTGTCATTTGTCCTGGCTCCTTGCTATGGGGGCACTCGAGCAGGCTTGCTCCCAAGCCACACTCATGTGAATGGACATTTTCCATTCACACACATAGCGTGGCTTGGCCCTGCCCCCGCTCTCTCCTTATTGGCTCACTGGCTGTGATTGACAGCAGCAGGAGCAGTGGCTCCCACTGCTGTATAAGCCAATGAAGAGAGAGAGAGACCCAGGAGAGCCGCTGCTCTCATGCACATAACTGGATGGAGATGGGGCTCAGGTAAGTATAAGGGGGGGGCTGAGAGGGGAGCTGCACCCAGAAGGTTTTTTACCTTAATACATAGAATGCAATTCACTGCGTTTGTAACCTTTGTTCGGGGTGTTAGCATTGCATTGATACCCGCTACAGATCACAAGGGCAGTGCATTTTGAACACGGTGTAGGAAACATGCACGGAATTTCCACAAAGCGGGCCCTTAATGCTTATGTGCAGTCCCAGGATTTGCCCTTTGATCTGCACTGCACATAATGCCAGTTTTTGTAAAACTGCAAGTTTCATTTAAATTGTTCCTAGTTAAATTAACTCCTTCCTCTACATTTGAGAAAATATTGTACCCCTGGATAACATATTACTTAATTTTGTCAAAGCATTGCTGTTGCCCTGGTAAGTAGGGATGGGCGAACGGTTCGGCCCGAGCATAGGTTCGTGCCGAACTTTGGTTGTTCGGATGTTCTGCGAACACCGAACAATATGCGGTGTTCGGGGCAAATTCGAAAGCTGCCGAAACACCGTTAAAGTCTATGGGACACTAACATGAAAAATCAAAAGTGCTCATTTTAAAGGCTTATATGCACGTTATTGTCATAAAAAGTGTTTGGGGACCCGGGTCCTGCCCCAAGTTTTTAAAATTTTTAATGCTTAAAGTGAAACAATAAAAATGAAATATTCCTTTAAATATCGTGCCTGGGGGTGTCTATAGTATGCCTGTAAAGTGGCGCATTTTTCCCGTGTTCAGAACAGTACCACAGCAAAATGACATTTCTAAAGGAAAAATTGTCATTTAAAACTGATCGCGGCTGTAATGAATTGTCGGGTCTCGGCAATATAGATAAAACTCATTGAAAAAAAGAGCATGGGATCCCCCCCCAGTCCATTACCAGGCCCTTTGGGTCTGGTATGAATATTAACCACTTGCCGACCGCCTCACGCCTATATACGTGAGCAGAATGGCACGGGCAGGCAAAATCACGTACCTGGTACGTGATTGCCTGCCCGCGGGCGGGGGGTCCGATCGGACCCCCCCCCCCGGTGCCAGCGGCAGTCGGCATCTGGCTGGGAGAGTTGAGAGACGAGGGGGAGGCCATCCGATCGTGGCCCCCCCCTCGCGATCGCTCCCAGCCAATGAGAAACATCCCCTGCCTCTGTATAGTACACAGAGGCAGAGGATGTGATGTCATCTCTCCTTGGCTCGGGAGTTCCATTCCAGCGCCGAGGAGAGAAGACATGTGAGTGAGTGCACAACACTACACAACACAGTAAAACATGCCAGGCACACTAAACACCCCCGATCCCCCCCCCCGATCGCCCCCCGATCCCCCCCAAATCACCCCCCCCTGTCACAAACTGACACCAAGCAGGTTTTTTTTTTTTTCTGATTACTGCATAGTGTCAGTTTGTGACAGTTAGAAGTGTTAGGACAGTTAGGGTTAGCCCCCTGTAGGTCTAGGGTACCCCCCTAACCCCCCCTAATAAAGTTTTAACCCCTTGATCACCCCCTGTCACCAGTGTCACTAAGCGATCATTTTTCTGATCGCTGTATTAGTGTCGCTGGTGACGCTAGTTAGGGAGGTAAATATTTAGGTTCGCCGTCAGCGTTTTATAGCGTCAGGGACCCCCATATACTACCTAATAAATGTTTTAACCCCTTGATTGCCCCCTAGTTAACCCTTTCACCACTGATCACCGTATAACTGTTACGGGTGACGCTGGTTAGTTTGTTTATTTTTTATAGTGTCAGGGCACCCGCCGTTCATTACCGAATAAAGGTTTAGCCCCCTGATCGCCCGGCGGTGATATGCGTCGCCCCAGGCAGCGTCAGATTAGCGCCAGTACCGCTAACACCCACGCACGCAGCATACGCCTCCCTTAGTGGTATAGTATCTGTACGGATCAATATCTGATCCGATCAGATCTATATTAGCGTCCCCAGCAGTTTAGGGTTCCCAAAAACGCAGTGTTAGCGGGATCAGCCCAGATACCTGCTAGCACCTGCGTTTTGCCCCTCCGTCCAGCCCTGCCCAGCCCACCCAAGTGCAGTATCGATCGATCACTGTCACTTACAAAACACTAAACGCATAACTGCAGCGTTCGCAGAGTCAGGCCTGATCCCTGCAATCGCTAACAGTTTTTTTGGTAGCGTTTTGGTGAACTGGCAAGCACCAGCCCCAGGCAGCGTCAGGTTAGCGCCAGTACCGCTAACACCCACGCACGCACCGTACACCTCCCTTAGTGGTATAGTATCTGATCGGATCAATATCTGATCCAATAAGATCTATACTAGCGTCCCCAGCAGTTTAGGGTTCCCAAAAACGCAGTGTTAGCGGGATCAGCCCAGATACCTGCTAGCACCTGCATTTTGCCCCTCCGCCCGGCCCAGCCCAGCCCACCCAAGTGCAGTATCGATCGATCACTGTCACTTACAAAACACTAAACGCATAACTGCAGCGTTCGCAGAGTCAGGCCTGATCCCTGTGATCGCTAACAGTTTTTTTTGTAGCGTTTTGGTGAACTGGCAAGCGCCAGCGGCCTAGTACACCCCGGTCGTAGTCAAACCAGCACTGCAGTAACACGTGGTGACGTGACGAGTCCCATAAGAGCAGTTCAAGCTGGTGAGGTGGCAAGCACAAGTAGTGTCCCGCTGCCACCAAAAAGACAAACACAGGCCCGACGTGCCCATAGTGCCCTTCCTACTGCATTCGCCAATCGTAATTGGGAACCCACCGCTTCTGCAGCGCCCATACTTCCCCCATTCACATCCCCAACCAAATGCAGTCGGCTGCATGAGAGGCATTTTTATGTCCTCCCGAGTACCCCTACCCAACGAACCCCCCCCCCAAAAAAGATGTTGTGTCTGCAGCAATCGCGTATATAGGCATGACACCCGCTATTATTGTCCCTCCTGTCCTGACAATCCTGGTCTTTGCATTGGTGAATGTTTTGAACGCTACCATTCACTAGTTGAGTATTAGTGTAGGGTACAGCATTCCACAGACTAGGACATACTTTCACAGGGTCTCCCAAGATGCCATCGCATTTTGAGAGACCCGAACCTGGAACCGGTTACCGTTATAAAAGTTACAAGTTTGCAAAAAAAACACAAACAAAAATAAAAAAAAATAGTTGTCGTTTTATTGTTCTCTCTCTCTCTCTATTCTCTCTCTATTGTTCTGCTCTTTTTTACTGTGTTCTATTCTGCAATGTTTTATTGTTATTATGTTTTATCATGTTTGCTTTTCAGGTATGCAATTTTTTATACTTTACTGTTTACTGTGCTTTATTGTTAACCATTTTTTTGTCTTCAGGTACGCCATTCACGAATTTGAGTGGTTATACCAGAATGATGCCTGCAGGTTTAGGTATCATCTTGGTATCATTCTTTTCAGCCAGCGGTCGGCTTTCATGTAAAAGCAATCCTAGCGGCTAATTAGCCTCTAGACTGCTTTTACAAGCAGTGGGAGGGAATGCCCCCCCCCCCACCGTCTTCCGGGTTTTTCTCTGGCTCTCCTGCCTCAACAGGGAACCTGAGAAAGCAGCCGGTGATTCAGCCAGCTGACCATAGAGCTGATCAGAGACCAGAGTGGCTCCAAACATCTCTATGGCCTAAGAAACCGGAAGCTACGAGCATTTTATGACTTAGATTTCGCCGGATGTAAACAGCGCCATTGGGAAATTGGGGAAGCATTTTATCACACCGATCACCGATCTCAGATGCTTTGAGGGCAGAGGAGAGATCTAGGGTCTAATAGACCCCAATTTTTTCAAAAAAGAGTACCTGTCACTACCTATTGCTATCATAGGGGATATTTACATTCCCTGAGATAACAATAAAAATGTTTTAAAAAAATAAAAATGAAAGGAACAGTTTAAAAATAAGATAAAAAAGCAAAAAAATAATAAAGAAAAAAAAAAACAAAAAAAAAAAACACCCCTGTCCCCCCTGCTCTCGCGCTAAGGCGAACGCAAGCGTCGGTCTGGCGTCAAATGTAAACAGCAATTGCACCATGCATGTGAGGTATCACCGTGAAGGTCAGATCGAGGGCAGTATTTTTAGCAGTAGACCTCCTCTGTAAATCTAAAGTGGTAACCTGTAAAGGCTTTTAAAGGCTTTTAAAAATGTATGAAATTTGTTGCCACTGCACGTTTGTGCGCAATTTTAAAGCATGTCATGTTTGGTATCCATGTACTCGGCTTAAGATCATCTTTTTTATTCCATCAAACATTTGGGCAATATAGTGTGTTTTAGTGCATTAAAATTTAAAAAAGTGTGTTTTTTCCACAAAAAATGCGTTTGAAAAATCGCTGCGCAAATACCGTGTGAAAAAAAAAAAAAAGAAACACCCACCATTTTAATCTGTAGGGCATTTGCTTTAAAAAAATATATAATGTTTGGGGGTTCAAAGTAATTTTCTTGCAAAAAAAAATAATTTTTTCACGTAATCAAAAAGTGTCAGAAAGGGTTTTGTCTTCAAGTGGTTAGAAGAGTGGGTGATGTGTGACATAAGCTTCTAAATGTTGTGCATAAAATGCCAGGATAGTTCAAAACCCCCCCAAATGACCCCATTTTGGAAAGTAGACACCCCAAGCTATTTGCTGAGAGTCATGTCGAGTCCATGGAATATTTTATATTGTGACACAAGTTGCGGGAAAGAGACAAATTTTTTTTTTTTTGCACAAAGTTGTCACTAAATGATATATTGCTCAAACATGCCATGGGGATATGTGAAATTACACCCCAAAATACATTCTGCTGCTTCTCCTGAGTACGGGGATACCACATGTGTGAGACTTTTTGGGAGCCTAGCCGCGCACTGGACCCCGAAAACCAAGCACCGCCTTCAGGCTTTCTAAGGGCGTAAATTTTAGATTTCACTCTTCACTTCCTATCACAGTTTCGGAGGCCATGGAATGCCCAGGTGGCACAAACCCCCCCCCCCCAAATGACCCCATTTTGGAAAGTAGACACCCCAAGCTATTTGCTGAGAGGTATAGTGAGTATTTTGCAGACCTCACTTTTTGTCACAAAGTTTTGAAAATTGAAAAAAGAAAAAAACATTTTTTTTCTGGTCTTTCTTCATTTTCAAAAACAAATGAGAGCTGCAAAATACTCACCATGCCTCTCAGCAAATAGCTTGGGGTGTCTACTTTCCAAAATGGGGTCATTTGGGGGGGTTTTGTGCCATCTTGGCATTTTATGGCCTTCAAAACTGTGATAGGTAGTGAGGCGTGAAATCAAAAATTTATGCCCTTAGAAATCCTGAAGGCGGTGCTTGGTTTTCGGGGCCCCGTACGCGGCTAGGCTCCCAAAAAGTCCCACACATGTGGTATCCCCATACTCAGGAGAAGTAGCTAAATGTATTTTGGGGTGCATTTTAGCACCTCAAGAAATGACATAGGCAGTCATAAACTAAAAGCTGTGTAAATTCCAGAAAATGTACCCTAGTTTGTAGACGCTATAACTTTTGCACAAACCAATAAATATACGCTTATTGACATTTTTTTTACCAAAGACATGTGGCTGAATACATTTTGGCCTAAATGTATGACTAAAATTTAGTTTATTGGATTTTTTTTATAACAAAAAGTAGAAAATATCATTTTTTTTTCAAAATTTTCGGTCTTTTTCCGTTTATAGCGCAAAAAATAAAAACGGCAGAGGTGATCAAATACCATCAAAAGAAAGCTCTATTTGTGGGAAGAAAAGGACGCAAATTTCGTTTGGGTACAGCATTGCATGACCGCGCAATTAGCAGTTAAAGCGACACAGTGCCGAATTGTAAAAAGTGCTCTGGTCAGGAAGGGGGTAAAATCTTCCGGGGCTGAAGTGGTTAAGGGGAACCCCGAACCAAAATAAATAAAAATTGCGTGGGGGTTCCCCCTAAAATCCATACCAGGCCCTTCGGGTCTGATATGGAAATTAAGGGGAACCCTGCACCAATTTATTTTTTTTAAATGGCGTAGGGGTCCCCCCAAAATCCATACCAGACCCTTCAGGTCTGGTATGAATTTTAAGGGTAACCCTGCGCCAACATTTTTAAAAAAATGGCGTAAGGGTCCCCCTCAAAATCCATACCAGACCCTTATCCGAGCACGCAACCTGGCAGGCCGCAGGAAAAGAGGGGGGGATGAGAGAGCGCCCCCCTCCTGAACTGTACCAGGCCACATGCCCTCAACATGGGGAGGGTGCTTTGGGGTAGCCCCCCAAAGCACCTTGTCCCCATGTTGATGGGGACAAGGGCCTCATGCCCACAACCCTTGCACGGTGGTTGTGGGGGTCTGCGGGCGGGGGGCATTTCGGAATCTGGAAGCCCCCTTTAACAAGGGGACTCCCAGATCCCGCACCCCTACCATTTCACAAAAAAGTGTCAAAATGTTAAAAATGACAAGACATAGCTTGGGGACAAGTCCTTTATTAAAAAATAAAAAAATTTAAATGTCCCACGATGTCCCCTGGGGCCGGACCCAGGTCCCCAAACACTTTTTATGACAATAACTTGCATATAAGCCTTTAAAATTAGCACTTTTGATTATTTATGTTCATGTCCTATAGACTTTAACGGTGTTCGTGTTTCTGCCAAATTTGTTGCCTGTTTGGTATGTTCTGGTGCGAACCGAACAGGGGGGGGTTCGGCTCATCCCTACTGGTAAGCCCTCTTTGGTGACCACATCTTCCCCTCTTGCACATAGAGCCACCTCATTCCCCGGGGATCTTTCCCTACATCTTCTTTTCTCCTAACCTTTATCTTTCTTCTCTTTCTTACTTTTCTTCCCCTTTTCCCTTCATATTTTACTCCCCCTTCTTTTCTTTTTGATTTAGGCTACAGTAAATGTACTCTACTCAGCTGGGCATATTGCACGCTACCTCTAAGTTATCACAAGTCATATTTACTTTGTTAATTTTTCCTATCTACCCTCTATGCTCGTATTTACCCCGGTTCATAATAGATGGTTACAGCTATTAAAATAGTCGCATCCTAGTAGGTGAGTTACATAGTAGGCGAGGTTGAAAAAAGACACAAGTCCATCAAGTCCAACCTATGTGTGTGTGATTATATGTTAGTATTATATTGTCTATTCCTGTATGTTCCGGTCGTTCAGGTCCTGAACGTCACTGGTTGGCCCCGCCCCCTCTGACGCCATGGGGAAGCTCCCGTGCGTCAGAGGGGGGCGGGGTCACCCGGTTATGTCCCTCAGTTATTTAAGAGCATTCACAAAGCTGTTATTTAAGAGCTGTCAGCAAAGAAGCGTCACATGGCGGGAGCCTCCCATGGAGGCGGTTTGGTTGCGGCTTTTTTTTTTTTTTTGGTCCGTCGGGCGGCGTGAACTTACTTCGTGGGACATTTTTATTTTTTAATAAAGGACCTGTCCCAAGCTGTCTCTTGTCTTTTTTACCATTTTGACACTTTTTTTGTGAAATGGTAGGGGTACTCAGGTACCCCGTTACCAATTCACAAAGGTGGAAGGCCAGGATCTGGGGGTCCCCTTGTTAAAGGGGGCTTCCAGATTCCGATAAGCCCCCCGCCCGCAGACCCCCACAACCACTGGGCAAGGGTGGTGGGGATGAGGCCCTTGTCCCCATCAACATGGGGACAAGGTGCTTTGGGGGGCTACCCCAAAGCACCCTCCCCATGTTGAGGGCATGTGGCCTGGTACGGTTCAGGGGGCGCGCTCTCATCAGATAAGGGTCTGGTATTGATTTTGGGGGGGAGCCCTATGCCATTTTTTTTTAATTTTGGCACAGAGTTCCCCTTAAAATCCATACCAGACCTGAAGGGTCTGGTATGGATTTTGGGGGGGACCCCTACGTCAATTTTGTTAAAAATTGTCAAAATTTGTTAAAAATTTGGCGCAGGGTTCCCCTTGTTAGTCATACCAGACCCAAAGGGCCTGGTAATGGAGGGGGGGATCCCATGCTCTTTTTTTTAATTATCTGTATCTATATTGCCGAGACCCTGAAGGGTCTGGTATGGATTTTGGGGGGGACCCCTACGTCAATTTTGTTAAAAATTTGGCGCAGGGTTCCCCTTGTTAGTCATACCAGACCCAAAGGGCCTGGTAATGGAGGGGGGGATCCCATGCTCTTTTTTTTAATTATCTGTATCTATATTGCCGAGACCCGACAATACATTGAAACCGCGATCAGTTTTAAATGAATTTTTTTTTCCTTTAGAAATGTCATTAGTAAAGAGGGAGGCGGTGGAATGTATCTTGGGATATAGAAGAGTAGAGGGGGAGAGGAGGTGTACTACTCAGGCAATCCTGAGAGGCTTATTTCAAGCCAGGAAAATGATAATGCTAAGGTGGCAATCAAAGGACCCCCCGACGGTGAATGATTGGATAGATACACTTGGGGTATCTATTGGCAGGGAGAGATTGGAGTATATTAAAAGGGGGAATCTCCAGGAATTCGACAGAATGTGGAAGACATGGATGGATAAGGTGGTCTGCCTAAGGGGAAAGTTTGGGGTGTAAGGGATTAGGTTAATGGTTCAGAACTACATGCACTAGAGGAATATAGAAGTGGCGGGTTTATATGAAGGAATCGAGGGTTGGTGGTGCTATGGTGTTGGTGGGTAACAGTAGAAATCACTAAATCCTGAGTTTGAGTAGGATTTTGTATAGAAAGGGTATGAGGATGGAGGGGGGTGGGAGGAGGGGAATGGGAAGGGGTGGGGGGTTATTATAATCTCTTAATAGGTTACTATTGCCCCGTGTTTTTCTTTTTTTCCTAGCTACTCCTTATGGGTTCTTTATGCTTTTTTATCATCTGACCTTTTTCACGCAGGGCTGTGTTTGGTATTGTCAATTAGAGTGCTCTGGGGAGGAATAAATGGGTTATACTTCTCCCGCCCGGCCTATGCGGGGATATCTAGGCAGCCAAGAATAAGCAGTATAGGAATCCTTTTTAGCAAGATATTTAATAAAGCTATATTTAATTTGTTGTTATTATATTTGACAAAAATAAGAAAAAAGGAAAGAAATCCACAATGATGTGAATCTAAGCTGGCGGCAATAAATGAATATTACGCTGATTAGGCCCGATAGTGGTACTCACTGATGTGGAAAAAAAAAAGAAAAAAAAAAAAGAAATGTCATTTTGCTAAACACTGAAAAAATGTGCCACTTTACAGGCATACTATAGGCACGATATTTAAAGGAATATTTCACTTTTATTGTTTCACTTTAAGCATTAAAAAAATCACTGCTCCTGAAAAAATGTCCGTTTTTAAAAAAAAAATTTGCATTGATACAGGACCCAGGTCCCTAAACACTTTTTTATGACAATAACTTGCATAAAAGCCTTTAAAATTAGCACTTTTGATTATTCATGTTGGTGTCGCAGAGAATTTAACGGTGTTCGTGTGTTCTGCCAAATTTTTTGCCTGTTTGCATGTTCTGCTGCGAACCGAACAGGAGGGTGTTCGGTTCATCCCTATTTGTTAGCAGCAGCTTGGCATTGCATGCCATTGCTGAGCCTATCATCTACTAGGACCCCCAGGTCCTTTTCCATCCTAGATTCCTCCAGACGTTCACCTCCTAGTGAGTAGATTGCATTCATATTTTTGCCACCCAAATGCATTATTTTAAAATTTTCTACATTAAACCTCATTTGCCATGTAGTTGCCCACCCCATTAATATGTTCAGATCTTCTTGTAAGGTTTCCACATCCTGCAGAGAAGTTATTGCCCTGCTTAGCTTGGTGTCATCCGCAAATACAGAGATTGAGCTGTTTTTTAACATAAAGTTTATTGAAATTTTCCAAACAAGTTAAACCAAAACTTTACATTGCCAGGTTATACCGTCATACAGACATACAACAAATTTTCTTTTTCACATATCTGCATATTCACAAGTGACAGCAACAATTGCACCAATAGATAATTGCGAATTTTATTCCTAATATCTCCTAACCCGTTATACAGATGTAGTAGCTGGAGTCTATGGGGAGGGAGGGGAGGGGGAAAACCCACCTCCGAACGTCGACTCGGTCACATCTAATCAATTGTTAAATGCCTTGCCTTCACCCATTCCGCCCAGATTTTCACAAACTTTTTGGGGCAGTTCCTGCCCATATATGTTAATTTGTAAAGTGGGAGTGCCGTATTTACCAGGGATTGCCATAGCTGTTTAGTAGGTGGCAAGGTCTGGTTCCACTGTAACAGAATTGCTTTCCTAGCATAAAACGTAGTGTAAAAAAGGAACAGTTTCTTACCCCATGTCAAATCTAGAAAGTCACTTATACCTAGCAGGAGGGGAATCGGGCTGAATGGAACTGACAACTTCCCAATAGTATTAATGTCAGTTAGGACTTCTTTCCAGAATTCCATCACTGCAGGGCAAGACCAAGTTATATGAAAGAAGTCAGCACCGTCAGAACTACATCTAGGGCATTTAGCTGTACGGCCAGTATAAATTCTTGCCAGGCGTTCCGGAGAATAGTAGGCTCGATGGAGGAACTTCAGCTGAATGAATCTGTCTCTGGCTGAAATTGCAAGGGTCAGATATTGTTGGACACCTTCCTCCCAGTCATCATCAGTTAGTTCTGGAATACCCCTCTGCCAGAGTGTAAACAACTGAGAGGCCCTAGATGTATCTAGCGTAACAAACATATTGTATAGGGTAGATAGCATTCTCGCCCCATCAGGGGATCTAAGCTCACTCTCTACTGCTGACATCTTAAGAGTGATCAGGGAGGGGAATTGGGATCGATAGGCATGGTGTAATTGGAGAAACCTGAAGAACATATGGTTCGGGAGTTCGCGGTCGCGTTTTAAGGCATCAAATGTGATCAGCTGTCCCTGAGAGATTATGTCTTTTAACGTTGTGATTCCATACCTGGCCCACACAATGGGATCGGGGATGGAATGGAAATGTGGTAAACGAGGGTTTCCCCACAATGGGGTCTCGGGGGACCATATCTCAGACCCACCCATCTGCCTGGCCACCGTCTCCCATACTTTTAGGGTCACGCTTATAGGAAGGGTCATCTGAGAATTAGACCGAGGGCCTCTATGAATCAGGTTTCTAAGTTCCGCATATGAACCCAGCAGCGCCGCCTCTAATGAAAAAGCACGGTTAGCCGGTTCTTCAGACAGCCACCATTTAACTGTCACCAGGTCAGCTGCCCAGTAATACCTTTATAGGCACGGTAGTGCCAAACCTCCAAGCGAGATGGGCATCTGCAACGTCGTTTTGGCTATTCTGGGAGCCCTTCCATTCCAGACGAAGGAAATAATAATGCCATCTAGCTTCTTAAAAAAGCTATTTGGTATAGGTACAGGAGTTTGGCGGAAAAGATAGGTGAGTTTGGGGAGAATCGACATTTTGATTAAATTACTCTTCCGACCGGTGTCAGGGGCAATGATCTCCACGTATTACACCTCTGGGAGATCTGTTGAACCACCGGATTGAGGTTTAATGGAATAAACTGTCGCAAGTCACGATGTATTTCCACTCCTAGATACCGAAACTGGGGAACCCTCTGAAGCTGCCCATCCATCTGTAGGCGTCCCGCCCTAGAATGTAGAGGAAATATCACCGATTTCCCCCAATTTACCCGGATTCCTGAGAATTGTCCAAACTTATCTATAATCGATAGGGCTGTCTGTAGCGAATTCCCATCATCTCTCAGATGCAGTAAGGTGTCGTTGGCATATAAAGACACTTTTTCTTGGAGTGGACCTCTAATAATTCCCTTAATCTGTGTTGAGGCCCGTATAAGCACCGCCATAGACTCAATAGCCAGAGCAAAAAGCCCCGGAGATAGGGGGCACCCCTGCCGGGTTCCCCTGCCCAAAGCAAAGGGAGAGGACAGGACTTTTCCGGTACGCACTCTGGCCATCGGGGCCTTGTAGACCGACCTAGCCCAGGAGATGAAGAATGGACCGAATCCGAATCTACGGAGAACCTCCCATAGATAGCCCCACTCCACGGAGTCAAAGGCCTTCTCCACATCGAGAGAGGCCACCATTTCATCAACCCCGTCCCTATCTCCAGAGGCCAAGACCACATACAACCTACGTAGATTAATATCGGTTCCCTTGCCTGGCATAAATCCTGACTGATCATCATGAATCAGGGTAAGTATGACTTCATTCAGCCGCCTGGCAAGAATTTTAGTGCGTACTTTGGCGTCAGAATTAAGTAGGGAAATGGGCCGGTATGAAGAACACAGTGAGGGTCCTTCCCAGGTTTGGGTATTACCACTATGATAGCCTGGGACATGGATGGTGGAAGGTCGTCATTCTGTAGGGATTTTGTAAACATGTCATGCATTCTAACTGTCAGCGTAAAATTCCTTAAAGCAATGGTTAATGTTAACCGGGTCTGTCACCGTGGTCCCGTCATCCCTACGCAGGCTGGCAATGGTGGAAACAAGGGATTTCTCCCTGGATATCCAAGCCAGAAGCCTACCTGGTTTGTCACCCTGTTCGAAAATCTTTTGCGTTTGGGTAAGCTGTCGTTTATGAACCTTGGCCACCCTAAGTAGCATCACCTCCTGATAAGCTACCTTCATATCTTGGGCTGTGACAGGGTTGGAAGTCAAGGCAAATCTAGATTCTAGTTCCTGCGCTCTGGCCTCCGCCTCTTCCAGTGTAACTTTATCATTCTTCCTCTCCTGGGCAATGGAGGATAGGTAACACCCGCGTATATAGGCTTTAAACGTATCCCAGACTTTCGCCACCCTTGAGGAGCCAGCATTGGACTGCCAAAATCCTCTGATCTCTTTGGCCACCTCTATTTCTATAGTCGGATGTTCAATCCAGAATCTAGAGAGTCGCCAAAGTCTATCTGCCTGGGGAGTGCTAGTTTGTATAGTACATAGTAAGGGGGAATGATCAGAAATTCCTTGTGGAAGTATCTCAATCCCGATAACCTTGGGAAGCAGGGCACCACTAACATAAATCATATCAATACGGGATAGGGTATTGTATGAAGAGGAGTGGCAAGTGTAAGCACGGTCTGATGGGTTCTTCCATCTCCATACATCCTCCAGCCCGTATACACTAGCCCATTTAGACAACGTTGAGTCCCTGGCGGGGTCGGGAGAAAATTTATCCATGGAAGGATTTGGAGGGATATTAAAATCTCCCGCTAAGACCACGTTGTCAGTGTGAAACTGGGCAATCAGAGTGGTTAACTTTTGCAGTATAGAGACGTTGGCCGGGGGCAGCAAATACAATCCCACCACCACCATCTCTATCATATCTATTCTTACGTAGATCAACACATACCTCCCCTCCGGGTCCGTGACCACATCCAGTGGTTCGAAGTTATGGGTCTTATGTACCAGGACACTAACTCCTCGTGCATAGCCGGAGTAAGTGGCATGGTAGTGACGGCCCACCCATGGTCTTTTCAATCCCAACACTCTCCCACCCACCAGATGTGTCTCTTGAAGAATACAAGTTTGGGGGGAATATTTTTTGAGGTAGTCAAAAACCAGGGATCGCTTAATTTTGTGATTTAGACCCCTAACATTTCAGGACACAATTTTTATAGGGGCCATTGTGCAGTATAACAGAGGGGACTACCGGAGGCTTTTGTACTTCCCAGACCCGGAGGATAGAGCACCCCAACCAACCTGAGGCTCACAAGAGCTATCCATATATCAACAGCTGCTGACCCTGGGGCCAACAACCACCTAAAATAATTAGAGCAAATGCTGCAGTGCAGTAGCATGTAGTATAAGGCATAAAAGAAGGCAATGTAAAAAAACAAAACAAAACTTAACCGAACCAAACTTCCCCCCCACCCCACCCCACACCCCCAAGATTAAACCATGGGGTGTTTGTGTACCCAAACCAAACTTGTTGAACATTTTAGATAGGAGAAATCTCCTTTGGGGGCAGTGCGTAATACCAGACGCACCAAGGACCTATAGCTCTATATTGGAGCTAGGGAGCTCCGCCCAAAACCGGTCTTAAGGACCACTATTACTGAGGGACCATGTATGTGATGGTCTTTCCAGGAAACCTAGTTGGTACTTTTCACTTAGAACAGTCTAAGGGCACATTCTTAGTTACAATTAAATCGCCCATCACCACCTATAAGGAGAAAGAGGGTTATGGACATTAATACAACCGAGTGTGCAAACCATCTTTCCCCTTCACTTAGAACAGTCTAAGGACACATTCTTAGTTACAATTAAATCGTCTAGAACCACCTATAAGGAGAAAGAGAGTTGTGGACAGTAATACAATCGAGTATGTAAACCATCTCTCCCCATCGCTTAGAACAGTCTAAGGGCACATTCTTAGTTACAGTTAAATCGTCCATAACCACTTATATGGAGAAAGAGAGTCATAAACGTTAATACAACCGAGTACATAAACCATCTCTCCCCTTCGTTAGGTCAAGATTCAAGTCCCCAGTGGTGAGATAATAGGGAACTATAGTTCCCTCTATGACTGGTGGGAAAGGTAAGTCTGCACGGTAGTCTGATGTCCACAGTCCCTGGGCGGTGGGGGGCTTGAGATGCCAAGTTCAGACCCCACTAGTTCGCCCGCTGACGGAGACAAAATATAATTCACCCCAATACTGCTCCCATAGGGGAATATCGAGGCGTTACCAAAGCAGGCTGAACATACTCAAGGAGGGAAGGGAAGAAAGCCTCAAATGGCGCTTGTCGTTAGTATATAGGGGTGATACTCGGCTCAACTCTGATGAATATACAGGACTTCCATGTAAGTATGAGCCAGGGAACCCCTGCACACAGGGACAAAACCCCTCACCTCCCCATCCCCCCGCAGCAGACATTATGTCTCTATGAAGAAACCTCAGGGAAGCTTGTAAGGCAGATCAGCCATCAGGATGCATGTTAGAAGACCGTGTGCATCACAGATTGTTGTGCACACCACTGGGGATCTCTAAAGCATTTGAAAAATAAACATTAAACAGCTTAACTGCAGTAGACTCCGGAGAAAAAGTTAACGTTGACGCGGAAGGGAATCAATCTACCTGGATGCCTCCTCCGGGGAAACAAAGAACTTGGTGGTCTCGCCGTCAATCACTCTGAGGCACGCTGGAAACATCATGCTATATTTGAGACCTTTATTCCAAAGCTGGGCCTTGATCTGGTCAAATGACCTGCGTTGCCTTTGTGTTTCCAATGAGAAATCCGGAAATAGCATAATCTTCACGTTCTCATGGCGCAGTTCTCCTATCTTCCTGGCCTCTCTAAGAACGAGATCTCGGTCTCTAAAGTTTAGAAGGCGGAAAATAAATGTTCGTGGTGGTGCACCAGGTGGGCCCGGAGCCGATGGCATCCTATGAGCCCGCTCCACTGCGAAATGAGGTGAGAATGGCGCCTGCGGGAGGAGCGTACACAGCATGTGCTCCGCATAAGTCTCAGGATCTCGCCCCTCCGCTCCCTCTGGAAGGCCCACCAGACGCAAATTGTTCCGACGATTTCTATTTTCTTGATCTTCTGCTCGGGATTCAATTACCTTCATTTTGACCTGTAATGTGCGGAGGGAGGCAGAGTGTTCCCGGACCGTATCTTCGGTCTCCCCCACCCTCCGCTCCGCTTCATTCAGTCTATCACGGTGCTTATCCATGTCTCGCCTGATAAGACCCATTTCCAGCTGCATCTGCTCAATCTTGGTAGTTAGTGTCGTTTGGCAGCCCGTGATAGCTTGCATGAGCGCCTGGAACTGGTCAGTTCCCAGCTGAGGCGGCTTGGCCTGCTCCGTCTGGGACGCCATGTTAGTGTAGGCCATCCCGCATGTACCTCTGGCTGTCGGCGGGGTCCTAGGAGCCTGCTGCCTCTTCCTTTGGGAACCGGAGCTTCCCCTTCTCATACCCGATTGCCTCCCGGGTGTCTCAGGGCGAGGGTATGTCCCCTATAACCGGATAAGATGTCGGTTAAGTACAGAGCTCCCGATCCACACGTCCTATCTGGTCGCCACCTTGACCATGCCCCTCGAGATTGAGCTGTTTACCCCATCCTCCAGGTCGTTTATGAACAAATTAAACAGGATTGGTCCCAGCACAGAACCCTGGGGGACCCCACTTCCCACCCCTGACCATTCCGAGTAGTCCACATTTATCACCACCCTCTGAACTCGCCCTTGTAGCCAGTTTTCAATCCATGTACTCACCCTATGGTCCATGCCAACGGACCTTACTTTGTTCAGTAAACGCTTATGGGGAACTGTGTCGAATGCTTTTGCAAAAGCCAGATACACCACGTCTACGGGCCTTCCTTTATCTAGATGGCAGCTCACCTCCTCATAGAAGGTTAATAGATTGATTTGGCAAGAATGATTCTTCATGAATCCATGCTGAATATTGCTAATGATACCGTTTTCATTACTCAAATCTTGTATATAGTCCGTTATCATCCCCTCTAAGAGCTTGCATACTATTGATGTTATGCTAACTGGTCTGTAACTCCCAGGAATGTATTTTGGCCCTTTTTTAAATATTGGTGCTACATTGGCTTTTCTCCAATCAGCTGGTACCATTCCAGTCAGTAGACTGCTGGTAAAAATTAGGAACAATGGTCTGGCAATTACTTGACTGAGTTCCCTAAGTACCCTCGAGTGCAAGCCATCTGGTCTCTGTGATTTATTAATGTTAAGTTTCCCAAATCTATTTCTAATTCTGTCCTCTGTTAGCCATGAGGGTGCTTCCTGTGATGTGTCATGAGTCATCATATGTCAAACACTGCAGTTTGGTTACTGAAGCCCCCCGATTCCCTCATAAAGACTGAGGAGAAGAATAACTTCAATACCCTCACCATCTCCCCATCCTTTGTAACCAGATGTCCTTCCTCATTCTTTGTGGGGCCAATATGGTCTCCCTTTTTTACTGTTTATATACTCAAATAATTTCTTGGGATTTTTTTCCTCTCCTCCGCTATGTGTTTTTCGTGTTCTATCTTAGCCACCCTAATTGCACCCTTACATATCTTGTTGCATTCTTTGTAAAGTCAGAATGCTGGTGATGATCCCTCAGCCTTGTATTTTTTGAAGGCCTTCTCCTTTGCTTTTATATGCATTTTTACATGGAGTTAAGCCATCCAGGACTTTTGTTCGCTTTGTTCGCATACTATTGCTTCATACCTTATATGCCCATTTATTATTATTTCTCGGTGCTTGTTTTACATTTCCCTTACTAATCTTTATTTGCACTAGTGGCGCTGTATTGTATTGACCAACCATATGTCTTTAACTGTGCCCAGCTTTGCCTGTGTTATGTTCAAACGTTAATAAACAGATTTAACAAGTAAAGAAAAAAACATTACACAATTCTAGAAGCATAATTTTGTTGTTAATTAAACAAATTCTATCAACGCAAATGGTAAAGACCTCAATCACTAAACAGTGATATAAATAATAAGTGATATAACAAAAATACTTCCAAAACATCACAAAAAAGTGTGAAAATACCCCCCCCCCCCCCCCTGGCTGCTGCACACACAAAAAAATGCATTCACTTCACATAAGTAATATAATTAACAAAACAGTGTTGCGCTACCAAAATAACAAAGTGACTGCAAATATATCTTAATTTCAAAATAAGTGATTAGCTTGCAAAATAGCAAGATACTGGGTGCACCATCAAATATTCAGGTTCCCTAACTGGGAATGGTGAAAACTATGTCAGTGTTCCCTACAGTGGCGTCGCTAGGGGGTGTCTATTGGGGTTATAGCCCCAAATCTGGGTCCCGTCAGGAAGAAGCAAGGCTTCTCCTGCAGGTAAGTTTTACATAATGGGCTACTATGCAATGCATAGTAGCCCATTATGTTTTACCTTTGCAGGGAAACAAAGAGGAAGTAACACCCATCAGGGTTTACTTCCTCTTTAAGTAGGCAGGTCAGACCAGCAGGATCAGGAGCAGCTGGGTAACTGTGGAGAGAGATGAGAGCTGGCAATTAGCCGACAGCTGAGCGGCCAGCTCAGAGAAGGAAGGGCTGAGCAAGCCCTGACAGTACCCCCTCCTCAACGACCCCTCTCCCTCGGAGGACCACTGGGCTTGAGGGGAAAATGTCTATGGAAATCATGGAGAAGGGCAGGGGCATGTACGTCCGAGGATGAGACCTAGGAGCGTTCCTCTGGACCGTACCCTTTCCAATGCACCAGGTACTGTATGCACCCACGGAACCTACGGGAGTAAACAATGGATTATACCTTATACTCCTCGTGGTTCTCAAACTTTATAGGGTGAGGACCTGGCATCGAGGTGGTAAATCGGTTGCAGACCAACATTTTCATTAAGGAGACATGAAACACATTTGATGCGCATACTAGGAGGAAGGTCCAAAGCATAAGCCACTGGGTTAATCCTGCGAAGGATATGGAAAGGCCCAATAAAACGAGGTGCGAACTTCAGTGAGGGAACATGAAGTCGGAGGTTGCGAGATGACAGCCAGACCCTGTCCCCAACCTGGTAGGAAGGCGCAGGCAGGCGTCTGCGGTTAGCATGGAGTCTGTACCTATCATTAGCATGACGCAAAGCCTCCTGGACTTGTGCCCAAGTGGAACAAAGAACACGAAGATGCTACTCTAATGCAGGAATACTCTGTGGAACAAACGAGTCAGGCAACATGGAGGGTTGGAAACCATAATTCGCCATAAACGGAGACAATCGGGAGGCAGAATTCAAGGCACAGTTGTAAGCAAACTCTGCCCATGGTAATAGGTCTGACCAGTTGTTATGGTGGTCAGAAATATAGCAATTTAGGAATTGCTCCAAGGACTGATTGGCTCGCTCTGCGGCCCCATTAGACTGCGGGTGATACACAGAGGAGAAAGCAAGCTGAATTCCCAACTGTGCACAAAAGGCTTGCCAGAACCGGGAGAAAAACTGACTACCCTTATCCGAGACAATCACCTTGGGTAGCCCATGTAAGCGAAAGATTTACCGAGCAAAAATGGAAGCCAGTTCCTTAGAAGTAGGCAACTTCTTAAGTGGAATACAATGACACATCTTTGAGAACCGGTCAACCACCATAAGGATAACAGTGTTGCCTTGGGAGTTGGGCAACTCCACAATGAAATCCATAGACAAGTGGGTCCGGGGCCTCTCTCCATTGGGCATGAGTTCTAGGAGGCCCACTGGAAGGTATCGTGGAGTCCTACTCTGAGCACACATGGAACAGGCAGCTACAAAGGCAGTTACATCAGCACGTAGACTAGGCCACCAGAATTGTTGAGAAATGGCCCAAAAGAGTTGATTCTTCCAAGGGTGGCCAACTGCCTTGGGAGAAAGGTAAGTATGGAGCACGGCAGTATGGAGACACTCTGGGACAAAGCAACGGTCACAAGGTTTCTCAGGAGGAGCATCGACCTGAGCAGCAAGAATTCTGTCACCCAAAGGAGAAGTAAGACTGGTGCGAACTGTAGCCAGAATACGATCAGGAGGAATCACAGGAACCGGAACCGACTCCAAGTTGGAAGTGGAGGAAAATTGTCGTGACAAGGCGTCAGCCCTTACATTCTTAGTACCGGGTAAGAATGAGACAATGTAATTGAAACTTGACAAGAAAAGAGTCCATTGCGCCCCTCTGGGAGAGAGGCGTTTAGCCTCAGACAAGAATGTGAGATTCTTATGGTCAGTAAGAATGAGAACCGCCACAGTGGTACCTTCGAGGAGATGTCTCCATTCTTTCAGGGCTAAAATGATTGCCAACAGCTCTCTGTCACCAATCTCGTAAATGCACTCCGCAGGTGACAATTTCTTGGAAAATTAGCCACAAGGATGCATAGCACTCTCAAAGGTGGGACGTTGAGACAGAAGGGCGCCAACACCAGTCTCAGAAGCATCAACCAAGGATAAAAGGTAACGTAGGATCAGGATGTGCCAACACAGGAGCAGAAACAAAGGCAGCCTTGAGACTCTCAAAGACCTTAATGGACTCCAGAGACCAACTCTGTGGGTTACCGTCCTTTCTGGTCATATCAGTCAGGGGCTTGACCAGAGATGAGAAGTTACGAATAAACTTCCGATAATAGTTGGCTAAACCCAGGAAACGCTGCAGAGGACGTAAACCCGCGGGTCGAGGCCATTGTAGGACTGCCGAAAGTTTTGTTGGGTCCATCGAAAAACCAGCAGTGGAAATGACATAGCCAAGGAATTTAACCTGTTCACGATCACGATGGAACTCGTACTTCTCCAGTTTTACAATAGAGATTGTTCTCTCTTAGTTTCTGAAGCACACGACAGACATCTGTGTGGTGGCTCTCCAGGGACTTGGAAAATATGAGGATATAATCGAGATAAACCACCACACATAACTGCAACAAATCTCGGAGGACATTGTTAATAAATTCCTGGAAAACTGCTGGGGCGTTACAAAGACCAAAAGGCATTACAAGGTACTCATAATGGCCTGTTCTGGTATTAAACACAGTTTTCCACTTGTCGCCCTCCTTAATCCTCATGAGATTGTAAGCCCCTCTCAAATCAAGCTTCGTAAAAACCGTTGCTCCCTTGAGGCGGTCAAATAACTCAGTAATCAATGGAATCGGGTAGACATTCTTAACTGTGAAATGATTGAGACCCCTATAATCAATACAAGGACTCAGTTCACCGTTCTTCTTCTTTACAAAGAAGAAACCGGCACCAGCAGGAGACGAGGATTTGCAGCTGAAACCTCGAGAAAGTGCATCTGCAACATACTCCTATATAGCTTTATCCTCCAAGACCGACAAAGGGTAAACCCGGCCACGAGGGGGTATGGCACCAGGTTGAAGGTCAATTGCGCAATCATATGGCCGGTGTGGAGGCAAACTACCGGCTTGACCTTTGTCAAGACATCGCTAAAATCATGGTACTTCTCTGGCAGGGAGGAGAGTGAAGAAGTGCGCAGGACCTTGGCTACCTTCCGGAACCATGTCTCACTGCATTGTGGTGACCAGGACAGAACCTCAGCATGGAGCCAATCAAAAGAGGGGTTGTGCCTCTGTAACCAAGGATAACCATTAACCAGCAGAAACTTAGGCGAGGAAATAACTTGGAATTGGATTATCTCATGGTGAAGCACCCCTACGGTGAAGCGCCCCTACGGCCATGGACAACGGAACCGTCTCATGAGTCACATGGGCAGGCTGTAGAGGTCTCCCATCAAGAGCCTGAATGGCAAGTGGAGTGTCATGCAGCTGCAGTGGAATCGAGTGCTTTGATACAAAGGCAGCATCAATGAACAGGCCTGCAGCTCCAAAGTCGATTAGAGCCTGTATCACGATAGACGACTTAGCCCAAGAAAGGGTGACTGAAACCAGGGGCTTATCTTTCTGGATAACTGGGGACAACACAACGCCACCTAAGGTCTGTCCATGACAGGACCTCAAGGTTCGGGTGTTCCCAGGACGGGTAGGACAAGACTTCAAAAAGTGACCTGCCTGGCCACAATAAAGGCACAATCTCTCCCTCCTCCTAAAGGCTCTCTCATCCGCAGAGAGACGTGTGAAGCCCAAGTGCATGGGTTCATCTTCACTGACCGACTCGGTACCAGGAGGCATGGGAGGTGAGGGAGGCACGGGTGGGACTGCAAAGCTCGGAGGCAAACGAACAGGAGGCTTCCGCAAGCGCTCCTTAAAAGAAAGTCTGGAGTCAATGAGAATGGCAAAAGAGATCCAGCTCTCCAGCTCAGTGGGTATATCTCGGGCTGCTATCTCATCCGAGAGACCATGAGAAAAAGCAGCAACGAGGGCCTCATTGTTCCAAGCAACCTCTGCTGCCAGAGTACGGAACTCATAGGCGTAGTCGGCAACAGCTCTCGTACCCTGTTTGATGGACATGAGGCACTTGGCAGCAGAAGCGGAGCGTGCAAGAACATCAAATACCCTTTTAAAGGAGGCTAACCTGGGCTAACCCTCTATGGGAGGCTAACCTCCCATAGAGGGTTAGTCCAGGCCAAGGCTCTCTCAGAAAGCAAAGATATCGCTAACCCTACTTTGCTTCTGTCCGTGGGAAAAGCCTGGGGCAGCATCTCAAAGTATATCTCAACTTGGTTGAGAAACCCTCTGCATTGAACTGGATTGCCCCCAAATCGCTGGGGAAGCGGGGCGGAACCAGACATATCTCTTATAGAGGTAATACTCCAGGCAGGTGCCTGCAGAGAGACTGGAGCAGCAGCAGGGATGGCCTGCAACTCAGGCTGTACCGGAGCAGCCACAGTGGGGAATTCCAGGTGAGCCGTGCGATTCAGGAGCGATTGTAACGCCATGGCAAACTGATCCATGCGGTGATCTTGCTCATCAAATCTGGAAAAAATATTACCAACAAGTGGATTGACTGTATCTTCTGATTTCATGGCCTTCGCCTACTGTCAGAAACCATGAACCAGACCGAGACAGAAGTACAGTAAAATCACACTTGTTTATTAATAAAAATAAAAAGGTAAACAGAGTAAGCGTAGTCAAAGCATAGGCAGAGCCCAGTAACCGGATCGGGTAGTCAGCCAAGCCAGAGTCCAGTAACCGGATCGGGTAATCAGCCAGGCCAGAAGTCAGGGATCCAAGTAGAGGAACAGCAAGCAGGATAAGGAGCCAGAAGGGATGTCAGCAAAGCCAGTCTTAAACAGGAGCACAGGAGATGGTTTCTTGTGATGTGACCAAGGCAAAGGCAGAGATGAAGTGAGCTGGACAGCTTTAAGTAGGCAGGTCAGACGAGCAGGATCAGGAACAGCTGGGTAACTGTGGAGAGAGATGAGAGCTGGCAATTAGCCGACAGCTGAGTGGCCAGCTCAGAGAAGGAAGGGCTGAGCCAGCCCTGACACCTGCCCTATATCACCCCAACCTGCTCTATACCACCGCAACCTGCCCTATACCACCCCAGCCTGCCCTATACCACTGCAACCTGCTCTATACCACCCCAGCCTGCCCTATACCACCCCAGCCTGTCCTACACCCCTGCAACCTGTCCTATACCACCGCAGCCTGCCCCATACCACGAAAACGGCCCTATACCACCCAACCAGCCCTATATGACCCCAGCCTGCCCTTTACCACCCCAGCCTGCCCTATACCACGCCAACCTGCTCTATACCACCCCAACCTGCCCTATACCACCCCAGCCTGCCCTATATCACCCCAACCTGCCCTATATCATCCCAACCTGCCCTATATCACCCCAACCTGCCCTATACCACCAAAAACTGCCCTATACCACCCCAGCCTGCCCTATACATCCCCAGCCTCTCCTATACAACCCCAGCCTGCCCTATACCACCCCAATCTGCTCTATACCACCCCAGCCTGTCCTATACCACCCCAGCCTGTCCTATACCACCCCAACCTGCCCTATATCACCCCAACCTGCCCTATACTACCCCAGCCTGCCCTATATCACCCCAACCTGCCCTATATCACCCCAACCTGCCCTATACCACCCCAACCTGCCCTATACCACCACAAACTGCCCTATACCACCCCAGCCTGCCCTATACATCCCCAGCCTGTCCTATACAACCCCAGCCTGCCCAAAAATCACCAGCCTGTCCTATACAACCCCAGCCTGCCCTATACCACCCAACCTGCCCTATATCACCCCAGCCTGCCCAATACCACCCTATATTTTAATTTTCAGGGGCCTCGTGAACGTTCACTGCCTGCAGGGCACTGGGCAGGATAGACAGGAGGGGGGTGACACCATGTTTTGCCGCACCAGGTGACACCAACCCTAGTGACCACACTGCCCACCGCCTTACAGGTTTATTCATGAAGCACACAGCAGTCCAAGATGGCTCTGCAGAGAACGGCCGTCCTGCCTCACCACAACCACTGCCCAGAGACTTTGTCACCCAGACTCTGACATGGACGAGTCCACAGTTGAAGCCTCCCTCTCCACCTCATCTGACAGAGGTAATAGAGCTGCAGTCTCCCCAGCCTTATCACCCACTAAGCTGCCCTCAGCCAAAAAGCAACACTGGGTTTCACTGCCAGCACAGCCCGCTGATCATTAGGGGAACACTGACTCCCTCTCTGCCTTCCCTGCAGCAGATGTCCCACACACAGAGGCTACTCTAAGGGCACTTTCACACTGTGGCGGGGAGACATTGACGGTAAAGCGCCACTATTTTTAGCGGCGCTTTACTGTAGTTTAAGCAGTGCTTTTCGGCCACTAGCAGCGCGCTTTTAACCCCCCGCTAGCGGTCGAAGAAGGGGTTAATATCGCCCGCAAAGCTCTGCTGCCAAAACGCTTTGCAGGTGCTTCGGTGGCGCTGCCCATTGATTTCAATGGCAGGGGCACTTTAGGAGCAGTGTATACACCACTCCTAAAGCGCCTGAAAGATGCTGCTTGCAGGACTTTTTTTAACGTCCCCCAAGCGCACCACCCTAGTGTGAAAGCACTCGTGGCTTTCACACTGGAATGACAGGAGAGGTGCTTTACGGGCGCTTTGCAGGTGCAATAGTTAGCGTAAAGTGCCTCAGTGTGAAAGTAGCCTAAAATAGAGGAAAGAAGTGAGCGGGCGGACGAGCAGAGATGACATCATCTTTCACTGCCCGCCCGCATTACTGCTCTCCTACCCTCACTAAATGGACCAGTGCTGCCAGCCTGCCCCCAATGCAGCGACAATGAACAGTTGGTGGCACTGGCTGGCATGTGACAATCCACATCTGGTGCCAGGCGACATGGCAAGTGACAATCTGCAAATGGTGGCAGGTGACATGGCAAGTGACAATCTGCAAATGGTGGCAAGTGAGAATCCACATCAGCTGGCAACTGACAATCCACATCTGGTGCCTGGTGACAGGTGCAAGTGACAATCCACATCTGGTGGCAGGCGACAGTGGCAAGTGACAATCCACATCTAGTGGCAGGTGACAGTGGCAAGTAGCAAGCTGCATCTGGTGGCATTATGTATTAGAATGTAAAAATAGAAACAATGTACTTCAATCACCCTGACACCATATCAACCATGGTGCCATGATGATTGAACCGCCAACACCGGCCATTGCCCACGAAAAATTGCTTACCACCGGCTTGCCCCCCCCCCCAGTTGGTGACCGCTGCTATGGGATCTAGCCCCAGATCTTTTGCAGACCTAGCAACGCCCCTATTGAGCCATGCCTGCTATAGATAAACCTCATTGTGATAATCTGGGGGTCAGCCATGTTATGTAAAAATAAACAGTTTTTATTTCTTTCAGCACAAAACAAACAGCAAGTTCATCAGCTTTTGGTACAAAGTAAAACTTTGGCTTATCGAACAGCATAAACTTGTCCTATAACAGGGTTTAAAGTCCCCACCTGCTCAAGGGGTCTAGAGAAAAGGTCACCACAGCTCAGAAGGGTCTCAGTAGCTAAATAGCTCTTTTTTCACAAGTGTTTCCTGCTCCACTTTGTACCTAATGGACACCTTCTGGCTGCTTCCTGCCCTTTTCAGCCCCCTCTTGCAGGTTGGTTAAAGTAGAATAAAAGGCAATTTTTTTGTCATTTTTCATAGAGTAAGGAAGGGTTACAACCCCTGTAATGTTTATTTTTGCCATCTGTGTCCAATTGGGGAGATTTCCCTTTAATTCCTGACCCACAGCCAAAACTGGAAATGAGAGGAAATCCCTCTAAAGTGAAGGAATCCCTGACCAGGGTCACCGGAATTAGTGTCCCTATTGGAAGATATTCCCACTATTCCTGTTCTGGGGACAATCCAAAATGTAGGATTTTCTTTTACTTTCATTGATCACAGGACAAATCGTGAGGGTAAATCTCCCTAACAGGGGCACAGACATCAATAAAACCTGACAGGTGTTCTAATCCCTCTCCACTCTATCCGAAATGTTAAAAAAAATTAAATAAACTGCGTTTAATTATACTTTGAACCTTTCAGTCCCAAGGCACCCCATGTCAGGGTTGGATGCTCTTTTCTACCCAAGATCTCTCGGAGCCTCCAAATTCTAGGACCCATATTAGGAAATTCTGGGAAAACTGCAATTTAGTTTTCCCTCTTTACGGCATCACCGTGGAATCCCTGAGTACTCCGAACTGCTTCTTATCATCCCCCTTAAAGGGACCACAACCCAAACAAAGGTGACACATACCCACAAAGTTTAGCACTTATGCTAGATTAGTGGCATTGGAAGGCTAGCTATGTTTTGTTGGGAATAACAGGTCTTTATAGTCTTCATTATTTGTGGGTTTATTGAGCCATCACCACGTACAGTGAAGTGGGGAAGCTTCATCAGATAAGGCATTGTACAGGCAAGCCTTCTCAAAGCAGACTTAGCATGAAAATGAAAGGTCCACATATTACAAGGTCCTACACTCCCAAAGGACATCTACTAATTAAAAGCTAAAAACAAAAACAAAAAAACAAAGCAACAAACATTAGAGGAAGGCACTAGGTAGTAAGCTTACCTTGCCTTTTCATGTAAGGTTCCCTTTAAACCACACACACATATAAACTCCACTCACATGTGACCCTAAAGTAGTAAAGGCTGGATACAGCCATTTTGTAGAATGGATGAATATTAACTATGATGCGGTTCATTGGTAAAAGAAGACCTCAGAGGGGCCGAGGGCATTTAACAGTTTTTTCTCTCAAACTGAAAGGTCATAGTAAGAATCACATGTTTTCCATGTTTACCAAGACTCCTGGGATTATCAAATCATAGATTTTGGCCTGGAGCACAGTTAGGGGTTATGACAGTAGAAGACTGTGTGATTATTGTCTCTGAAAAGTCAGAGAAGTCCAAATGGCATGCTACGCATTATAAAAATGCCCCTCAGGGATTGGTTGATCATCTGAAAATTGGAGTTTGAGAACTCTTAACTTTATCAACAGTTCTGAGAATCAATTCAAAACAAAAGGGGGAACAAAAAGGGGATGTTGGGACTTTGTATGAAGCACGTAGTAGCAAACGAGTAAATTTGGTGAATAGATAGGGATTTTTATTGATCACAATGGTAATAACATCATATAAAATGCTGATTACATAGTAGACAAAATAATTACAGGACAACATTGATTGCCAATTGTAATAATGTTAAGACATGATAATAACATTGGTGTCACAAGGTAAAGTCACAATAAAAATCCAAGGTTCACCAAGGCATGATTGAATAGAAATCGTAAGCGAGTTAATGCCTGCAAGACCAAGGGCCTCTTGCACCTGTAGAGATAGTAAGTGAAAACTTGAATAATAGGTATGTTGATAAGAACACGGCATATGGTGGCTCTACGCATTTCGTGGCCTTTGTACCACTCGTCAGGAGCAAAGCACGTCATAATTCTATGATAGAAACATGGTATGTAATTAATTATAAATAAATAAGGTAAAAATAGAGGTAAACTTGCATTTAATAAGGGGCATGACCAGGGGTGGGGTAAAGGGTACCCCACACCGAGTACATGCTTACTTACTCAGGTATGCATGTTGGTGGAATGGTAGGTCGGTCCAGCAAGCCTTCCGCAGTTCTGAGAACCAGGTGGCCAATTTCAATGTCCTCCTCCAGTCCCATCTCCTCCATCCCATGTCCTCCTCCTCCTCCAATCTTATCTTCTCCCTCCACAGGAGGGGGGCACTGGGACAGGGAGGACATTGTGACAGGTGGGAGGTAGTGGGACAAGTGGGGGGCAGCGGGACAGGAGGGGAATAGTGGGACAGGTGGGGTCAGCAGGACAGGAGGGGGGCAGTGGGACAAGAGGGGGGCAGTGGGAAAAAAGGGGCAGCGTGACAGGAGGGTGGCAGTGGGACAGGCAGGGGACAGCGTGACAGGAGGGGGCAGTGGGACAGGTGAGGGGTAGTGTCACAGGAGGGGGGAGCTGGACAGGTGGGGCAGAGGGATGGGAGCGAGGCAGCATGACAGGAAGACAGCAGCATGACAGGAGGGGGCAGCGGGACAGGGGGGCTGCAGTATCACCGGAAAGGACAGTGGGACAGGTGGGGGCATTGGGAGAAGAGGGGGCATTGGAACAGGTGGGGGGCAGTGGGACAGGAGGGTGGCAGCTGGACAGGAGGGGGGCAGTGTCACAGGAGGGTGCAGCCAGACTGGAGAGGGGCATTGTCACAAGAGGGGGCAGTTTGACAGGAGGGGGGCAGAGGGATAGAAAGGAGGGCAGTATGACAGGAGCGGGCAGCGGGACAGGAGGGTGACAGTGTCACTCTGATCACACACCCCTTGGGAGGCACCAGTCCTCCCAGATTGCACCTGTCCCACAGCGGCTCCAGGGGAGAGGATCTGGTGCCAGGGGGGGTAGCTGAGTCTGTGTCTCATCTCTACCAGGATCTCCAGCGGCAGCTGCATCAAAGAGTGGGGGGGTATCCTCCACCCTGACCTCCTCCTCTTCTTTCACCTCCTCCACGGGGCCCTCCGCTGGCACCCCCTGGCCTGATCTACCCGACACAGCCGGGCACACACTGCCATTCCTGACCGGAGTCTGTCTGACAGTGGGCCCGACTGCTCCCTGCATACACCTGGGATCCACCCACCACTCCACCCTCTTCTGCATCCTGACAGGTCCGCTCTGACAGCAGCTGCCTTGCATTAATAAAAGCCCTGGTTGGGGTATGGGCCTCTCTGGACACCTGGGCCCCCTACATGTGTATGGGCTGTAACCCCCTGATGTTGGCCCTGGTCACCAGTTATGCCTGTAGTATCCCTGCAGCGAATCTTTTTCCCATTATGGACTCACCAGGCCTTGTTCTACATTGGGTGTAGGTGTTGGAGGTGGGGGCAGTTAGTATCTTGGTACAGGGCCCTGCTTATTCATTTCAGAGCTGCCCCCTGATGACAAGCAATCTAATGAGTAATGGAGGCATAATCGAGCAGCAGCAAAAGTGCAGAGAGCACAGAACCCACAGAATAAATGAAGCAGAAGCAGGGAGATCCTTGTATTGCAGGTCCTCAAATACAGCTTCCTGTCCAGCAAGGAGAGCAATGAGCAGTACAGTATTGACACCCCCCACCCAAATCTCACATTCTTGTGGGACTAGCAGTCAGGGGCAGCAGTTTTTTTTATCATTTTACGCTGCAAATGCACAGTCATTCCTTCTGAAAAGTGCATTTTTCAATAAGAATTCAAGACAAAGATTTTTTTTTTTTTGGGCACTGCTTAGGGACAAATAACATGTACTGGTGTAACCTATAAAATAGAAAAATCTTTACCTTCTGCATTTAGACCAACTTTAAGTGTACAAGCATTTGATTTTGCATTTTGTTTGGTTGCATCCTATTGGCTATTGGTTCTGCAGGGGAAGATCTTATGAAACATGGGTGGTTCAAGAGCAGAGGCTGCAAAGTTAATTAATGTTAGGGATAAGTTTGTGTGGAACAGGGAAGGATGAATGTGTCCTTAATCACTTTAAAACATCAGTATTTATTTGATATATGTATTTTATAATTATTTTGGTATTTTTGAAATATTTATATGTATTTGATGCTAAAAATAACTAGGAAAAATTAATGGCCTGGTTATACTCTCTGGCACCTGAAATGTGTATAACAGGTTATATTATGTTAATGGTTGACTTTGTTTTGCCTTTGTAAATAATATTGTAAAAAAAAAGGTTATGAAGGGTCATGTTATGTTAATAATTATAGTTAACCTTACAAGCTGGGTCACGGCGATACAATTCCCTCTGCGTGTCTTAGGACTCGAAAATTCCACTGCCAGGCTGGGAACAGAGAGCCTTGCCAACTCCCAGAGCAATACCGAACAGTCTTACCTGTTTTCGTACACTGCTTTGCTAATTATATTAAAAGAAAACAGCCAAGTTGGAACAACTAACTTTTTCTTCAAACTCTTTTTTTCATAAACTTTTAATTTCTTTTAGGTTTTCCTCCCTCCCCTCCCATTTACTGTCGACGCCTTTTCTGCTTAGCTTGGCATGAGTGAAGGCATCTTGATACATGACACCTCTTTAAAGTATGATTTGGCAAAGTGGATCAGAAGTAGGCTTGAAGGGCTTCACTTCGGGGACTTTTCTAAAAACACCTGGGTGCCTTTCACGCTGACATGGAACAGGCCTTATTTTTTCAGAGGAATAACATGCCTTTGCCTCTTGCCATTCTGCCTTAAACAGGTGTTTAGAGACGCACACAACATGGCGTGACTATGGCTTCCTGCTGGTTTCTAGAAACACAGAGGTCTGCTCCTGTCTTAGGGCCTTTTGGAGCTTCATGAATACCAGGGATTGAAGTTTCAGTCTACCCCCAAATCATTAGCAGCAATCACTAGCTTTTATCAAATGCAGAAGATGTTAAGCCGGGTATGCGATTCGCCCCTCTCTACAGCACGTCTCTTCCAAGCCTCAGGGTGGATGATGGCTCGGTTACTGTATAAAATAA
This sequence comes from Lithobates septentrionalis, assembly GCA_037952835.1. Taxonomy (NCBI): domain Eukaryota; kingdom Metazoa; phylum Chordata; class Amphibia; order Anura; family Ranidae; genus Lithobates; species Lithobates septentrionalis. Next base: position 1,190,470 of record JBBDGP010001390.1, read on the forward strand.
CAAACACGCAGGCCTTAGAAAAACAATCTGTAAGACACTGTGGAACCCACTTTAATGAAGAAAACTTTTAAATTCCGTAAGCTGCCTGTGCCAAATGAATAAGGAGGCAGCAAGTGTGAACTGTTAAACCAACAAAATTGTTAACATATAACAAAGCTAGACACAAATGGCTGGGGTTTGAGCTAAGTCTCAGCTCCGAAAACCACTTTACTCACAGCTGTCAGTTTAGACTAAGGCCGCGCTATCAAGTCCTGCACTAAATCAACTGGCACAAAACTTTTTTTGTAAAAATAAATCGCTCCGTCTTTATTAAAGACAGAAAATAAATTTTCAAGGGCGTGCTGTCAATTTTAATAAATTTGTAATTTTTTTTCTCTTTCGCTTTGGCTGTGCCAGTTATGTGTTTTATTATCAAGAACAGGAGTCATGCAGTCTGATGATTAATGCATATTACCGCCAAAATATTTTTCAGTTTAAATAGGTAGGACAGAATTTTCTGAAGGCCATAAAAATATAATCAAGACGTCGGTATCTGCAATTCGTTTATATATATATATATATATATATATATATATACAGTATCTCACAAAAGTGAGTACACCCCTCACATTTTTGTCAATTTTTTATTATATCTTTTCATGTGACAACACTGAAGGAAAGTAGTGAGTGTACAGCTTGTATAACAGTGTAAATTTGCTGTCCCCTCAAAATAACTCAACACACAGTTATTAATGTTTAAACCGCTGGCAACAAAAGTGAGTACACCTCTATATGAAAATGTCCAAATTGGGCCCAAAGTGTCAATATTTTGTGTGGCCACCATTATTTTCCAGCACTGCCTTAACTCTCTTGGGCATGGAGTTCACCAGAGCTTCACAGGTTGCCACTGGAGTCCTCTTCCACTGCTCCATGACGGCATCACAAAGCTGGTGGATGTTAGAGACCACGCGCTCCTCCACTTTTCCGTTTGAGGATGCCCCACAGATACTCAATAGGGTTTAGGTCTGCAGACATGCTTGGCCAGCTCATCACCTTTACCCTCAGCTTCTTTAACAAATCAGTGGTCATCTTAGAGGTGTGTTTGGGGTCGTTAGCATGTTGGAATACTGCCCTGCAGCCCAGTCTCCAAAAGGAGGGGATCATGCTCTGCTTCAGTATGTCACAGTACATGTTGGCATTCATGGTTCCCTCAATGAACTGTAGCTCCCCAGTCCTGGCAACACTCACGCAGCCCCAGACCATGACACTCCCACCACAATGCTTGATTGTAGGCAAGACACACTTGACTTTTTAATCCTTACCTGGTTGCCGCCACAAAACGCTTGACACCATCTGAAACAAATACATTTACCTTGGTCTCATCAGACCACAGGACATGGTTTCAGTAATCCATGTCCTTAGTCTTCTTGTCTTCAGCAAACAGTTTGTGGGCTTTCCTGTGCATCATCCTTAGAAGAGACTTCCTTCTGGGTCGACAGCCATGCAGACCAACTTGATGCATGGCGTATACGTGTACGTATAGTCTGAGCACTGACAGGCTGACCCCCCACCCCTTCAACCTATGCAGCAATGCTGGCAGCACTCATACGTCTATTTCCCAAAGACAACTTCTGGATATGACGCTGAGCACGTGCACTCAACTTCTTTGGTCGACCATGCCGAGGCCTGTTCTGAGTGGAACCTGTCCTGTTAAACCGCTGTATGGCCTTGCCCACCACGCTGCAGCTCAGTTTCAGGGTCTTGGCAATCTTCTTATAGCCTAGGCCATCTTTATGTAGAGCAACAATTCTTTTTTTCAGATCCTCAGAGAGTTCTTTGCCATGAGGTGACCAGTATGAGAGAGTGAGAGAGATAATACCAAATTTAGCACACCTACTCCCCATTCACACCTGAGACCTTGTAACACTAATGAGTCACATGACACCGGAGAGGGAAAATGGCTAATTGGGCCCAATTTGGACATTTTCACTTAAGGGTGTACTCACTTTTGTTGCCAGCGGTTTAGACATTAATGGCTGTGTGTTGAGTTATTTTGAGGGGACAGCAATTTTACACTGTTATACAAGTTGTACACTCACTACTTTACATCGTAGCAAAGTGTAATTTCTTCAGTGTTGTCACATGAAAAAATATAATAAAATATTCACAAAAATGTGAGGAGTGTACTGTGAGATACTGTATATTATACACATTTTTTTTTTGTTAAAGCTGATCTCTGGCAGATATAAAAGAAAACACAAACTGATGAAGCTCTATAACCATTAATGCAGCTTTAAATATATTTTTCATGTTTTATTGAAAATAGCGTAAGTACCTAACTACGACCTGGTATTGGTCTCTTGCAATCACCAGTATTACCTAATTGCAGAAGAAAAAAAATCAGTTTTTCTCCCCTGCCAGACAGGACTGTGCTGCATGGTATGGTTGTATAACTCTCAAAACTGGATGTATTTAAAAGAGAAGTTTGTGTTTATTTGTTTTTTCAAAATCATACTTACCTAGGTGGATACAGTATCGCACCCCCCACCGGCTCTAACACTGAGAACCGAGTGGTGAAAGACTGCTGATCGCTCGGATCATAGAGCTCTGTGAGCCAGTCACTGCTCTCTGTTTTGCAACCCCCTCCCCGCACATTCACTGGAGCGCTGGACTGTGAAGGGGGCAGGAGCGGCTCGCTGAGAGGCTGAGCCAGGTGCCGATCCAGGGTTGTGGGCGGATCTTTATTGTCATGACCTTGCCCCAGCCTGGACTGGCTCTGTGACGTCAGCTGACAGCAGGCTTCAGCCCGCTATCTGCGGAAAACAGGTCACAGGAGTGCAGAACGAACTGCACTCCTGTGATCCACAGGTGACGTACAATCAAACAAGCTTTCAATGGAATTTGGGTTGCATCATGTTTCCTTTTATCAAAATAAATGTGTATGTATTACCAATGATATATGCAGGCATATATGTTGTTTTAGGCCCCTTTCACATGATCGGACCGTTCAGGTCCGCCTGTCAGTTTTGACGGCGGACCTGAACGGGCGCTCCATGTTAGTCTATGGAGCGTCGGATGTCAGCGGAGACATGTCCGCTGACATCCGACCCGGTCCGATCCGCTGAAGAGCAGACGGATGGCTCTACGTCTAGGTCCGTCGCTGGCGGATCAGATCGGGGGAGATCTGACGAAAACGGACATGGTGTCCGTTTTCGTCCAATCCCTCCATAGGCGGCAGCGGCGCCTGACAAGCCCCTCCCCGCTCAGCGAGCAGAGAGGGACCTGCCATCCGCCAGCTCAGCGGAGATCAACGGACAGATCTCACGCTGAGCCAGCGGACCGAGGTGGGCTCCGTTTCTACGGTGTGAAAGGGGCCTAAGGCACACCTGAATGTCGATACACAAGGTCCGCCTCTTGTGTCATAGTTACATAGTAGGTGAGGTTGAAACAAAGACACAAGTCCATCAAGTCCAACCTATGTGTGTGATTATATGTCAGTATTACATTGTAGATCCCTGTATGTTGCGGTCATTCAGGTGCTTATCTAATAGTTTTTTTGAAACTATCGATGCTCCCCGCTGAGACCACTGCTTGTGGAAGGGAATTCCTCATCCTTGCCGCTCTTACAGTAAAGAACCCTCTACGTAGTTTAAGGTTAAACCTCTTTTCTTCTAATTTTAATGAGTGGCCATGTGTCTTGTTAAACTCCCTTCCGAGAAAAAGTTTTATCCCTATTGTGGGGTCATCAGTATGGTATTTGTAAATTGAAATCATATCCCCTCTCAAGCGTCTCTTCTCCAGAGAGAATAGGTTCAGTGCTCGCAACCTCTCTTCATAACTAATGTCCACCAGACCCTTTATTAGTTTTGTTGCCCTTCTTTGTACTCGCTCCATTTCCAGTACGTCCTTCCTGAGGACTGGTGCCCAGAACTGGACAGCATACTCCAGTGGCAGTCAGAGTCTTGTAGAGTGGGAGAATTATCGTTTTATCTCTGGCGTTGATTCCCTATTTAATGCATGCCAATATTCTGTTTGCTTTGTTAGCAGCAGTTTGGCATTGCATACCATTGCTGAGTCTATTATCTACTAGGTGTCATGTGATTATTTTAATAAATCTGATGCTACGATGTGATAGTGGAAGCAGTGTGGGGTCTGCTGTACTTTTTAAAGTACACAGAGTAGAAAACAAGAGAGGAGACAGATGGGTACATTTTTCCTAAACAGTAAAATATCTTCTGAAACTTTTTGAAATTCCCTCTACCCCTTGTACCCTGCAGATCCCTTCATAAATTTTTCCATAAATGTTGAGGGCTTGAATAAAGAAGACACCAAAGTAAAGAATTGTCCATCACAACTGGTAAATGTTGAAGCTCATTGCTGCCCCTTTTACCGTGCTGCCATTGGCCCTGGAAATTTTCCAATGGATACCTGTTTGGTTGACAATGGTGTAAGAGGGGATTTCCCCCCTCTCACTTTGGAGAGATTTCCTCCCACTTCCTTCTTTGTTTTGAGGACAGGCAGTGAGTGGAAAATCCTACTGCATAGGTCTTACCTCCATGGAGCTGTTTGTTTGTTTTTTTTTCCATCAGTGTTCCATCTGGGATTTACCTTCACTTCCTGTCCCATAGCCAAAACAGGAGGAAATGCCTGTAAATTAAGGGAATCCACTGGGGCCCCCCAGGTCACCAGAACTAGTGTCCCCATTGGAAGATTTCCCCACTATTACTTTTCTGGGCACTATCCAAAATTTGGTATTTTATTTTACTTTCACTTTCAATGATAACAGTAAACAGGATGTACAGAAAGGTCACATTTCCCTAACGGGGGAACAGACACCAATAAAAACCCGACAGGTGTTCTAATCCCTCTCCAATCTATCAAAAAAAATTGATAATTTAAAGCATAAAGCTGGATACACACTTTACAATTTTCTGCAGATTTTTTCCTTTCGATTTACCAAAACCATATAATGCAGTCAAACCTAAACACTTTCAATTTATATGCAATCAGGAATGGCCTTGCATTTCATAGTTGAAGGTAAATCTAAAGGAAATCAAACAAACAAAAGTTGTATAGTGTGTATCCAGCTTAACTCCAGCCAAAATTTTTCTTAAAGTGGTTGTAGCCTGAGTCATCGAATTTGAGCAAAAAATATATATATACAGTGTTTACTTATCTCTCTCCAAAGCTCTAAGTATTGTTTCTCTCTGGTGCTTCATTCCTCTGTTATCAGCATGAGTCACTTCTGAGAAGTTTTCCCCACATGTGAGATAAATTTGTGTCGGGGGGGGGGGGGGGGGGGGGCTCAGAACAGAGCTTGTCTATTTATAACACTTTTCTTCTGCTGTGTGGAGTGGGGTGTTTTCCATTCCTCCAATCAGCTCATCAGCTCTTACACACTATAACTGCAGTCTCTCCACCCCCACCTCTGTGCACCTGACAGATGAAGAAAGATTTTTAACACAAACTGCACTTTTGCAATGGTGTAGAGAGGGGAAGACTGCAGATAAACAAGTAAAACTTATGTAGGAGGATTTGTTTCTTCTCTGTGCATCATCTGGGGCTGTTCACTTCACTCGGTATATGTGAGAATTTACATCCACTTTAAGCTTTGGATAGAGTGGAAAAAAGTTAACATTTCTGTCAGGTTATTTTTCCTGTCTTTGACCCATTGAGGAGATTCTATCTTAGTTCCTACCCTTGTTACATAAGAACAAGCAACAAGGGCAATGGGTTTTATTAAGGCAGACAATTAAAAATTATTGTTCACTCTACTCAAAATGTATTCTTGTTTTTCTTTGTCCCTCTGTAGGAGAGATTTTATATCACTGCCTGTCCATACAGGAAGGGAGGGAAAATCTCCCCAATACAGACACAGGTGGTAATACAAACCTAACATTTAGCATCCTGTCTTGTCACCCACAATTAGTATACAAGGGCATGGGGCCAATGGTAGAACTGTATAAATCCAACTAAAAGAAATGGCAAATAATCCTTTAACACTTGACAACATGGCAAATGAGGTTCAATGTAGAAAAATGTAAAATAATGCATTTGGGTGGCAAAAATATGAATGCAATCTATACACTGGGGGGAGAACCTCTGGGGGAATCTAGGATGGAAAAGGACCTGGGGGTCCTAGTAGATGATAGGCTCAGCAATGGCATGCAATGCCAAGCTGCTGCTAATAAGGCAAACAGAATATTGGCATGTATTAAAAGGGGGATCAACTCCAGAGATAAAACGATAATTCTCCCGCTCTACAAGACTCTGGTCCGGCCGCACCTGGAGTATGCTGTCCAGTTCTGGGCACCAGTCCTCAGGAAGGATGTACTGGAAATGGAGCGAGTACAAAGAAGGGCAACAAAGCTAATGAAGGGTCTGGAGGATATTAGTTATGAGGAAAGGTTGCAAGCACTGAACTTATTCTCTCTGGAGAAGAGACGCTTGAGAGGGGATATGATTTAAATTTACAAATACTGTACTGGTGACTAGACATGTGCATTCGTTTTCGTCCGAATGCATTTTCGTCCGAAGTTCAGGTATTTTCGTTATCGTTTTAATAAACGATAACGAAAGTGCAGAGTCCGAAAAACGAAAGATCCGACATAAACAAATGCTTTATTTTCGTTTTCATTGCTACAACAGTTCGATATAGATAGGAGATTCGACATGATGATGACAATAACAATCTGTGTCCATCAAACCTGTGGTCGAATGTGCCTAACCTTAGCTCTATTAGTCCAAGATTAATCTACATAGAGAGAAAAGATTCGACATAGGGGAGGAAAGATTCGACGTAGGGGAGGAAAGATTCGGCGTAGGGGAGGAAAGATTCGACGTAGGGGAGAAAAGATTTGGCGTAGGGGAGGAAAGATTCGGCGTAGGGGAGGAAAGATTCGACGTAGGGGAGAAAAGATAAATAAAAATAATGATGATGATGAATGTTATTGGCTGATTGTAACCAAAGAGGTGGAGCAGTAAAATAGCTAGAACTAAGTACAAACGTACTTTGGCTTATGGTGTCTGTTGAAAGTTCTAAGAAGATTCGACGGAGCAGGTAAACTATATGGCATTGTACAGTTTAGCTGCTCCGTCGAATCTTCTTTGAACATTCGACAGACACCATAAGCCTTCAATGACAGATTCGACCTTAATTTGGATTTTCGGACGAATGCAATTTTTAAGGAAAAACAAAATAAATAAAAACGAATTTCGGGAGTAACTAAATACATTTATTTTTCAGACGAAAACGAAATTCCGAAACGAAATATTTCAGTGTGCACATGTCTACTGGTGACCCCACAATAGGGATAAAACTTTTTCGCAGAAGAGAGTTTAATAAGACTCGTGGCCACTCATTACAATTAGAAGAAAAGAGGTTTAACCTTAAACTAAGTAGAGGGTTCTTTACTGTAAGAGCGGCAAGGATGTGGAATTCCCTTCCACAGGCGGTGGTCTCAGCGGGGAGCATCGATAGCTTCAAGAAACTATTAGATAATCACCTGAATGACCGCAACATACAGGGATATACAATGTAATACTGACACATAATCACACACATAGGTTGGACTTGATGGACTTGTGTCTTTTTTCAACCTCACCTACTATGTAACTATGTAACTTTGTATTAAAGCAGAAATAAACTCAATCAACCGTAACTATTTTTAATCCTTATGCCGCTACCATTAGTAAATAGATCGGAATCTACATTACTTGTTTTCTGCCATATGCATTTATCAGGATTTTCTCCAGGAAGGTGGCTGGGTCTGTACCCTCCGCGCCCTCTGGTAGGCCGATAAAACGCAGGTTGGACCTGCGAGACCGGTTCTCAAGGTCGTCCTGTTTCTGTGCTAGTTGTTGCAACTGTCTCTGCAGATCTTCATGAGAGTGTTGCAAGGGGTGTAAGATGTCCTCCGCCCGCCCTATCCTGGTCTCAGCTTCAGTGACCCTCTCCCTTAATTTCGTCATGTCGTGTCTTATAAGGGATATGTCCACCTTAACTTCCTCAATTTTAGACGTTAGGGTAGTCTGGCATAGTGATATAGCTTCCAGTACCTTAGCCGTCCCGTCTGCTGTGGAGTCTGAGGGGGGTGCCGCGTGTGTTGTTGGCGCGGCGCCATCTTGCTCCTCTGTGTCCCGCTCCGTCCTACGGTATCTGTCCAGGGAAGAGGAGCCAGCGTTGTTCCGCTTTGGAGGGGACATGATCCAGAGTGTCTGCGCCGCCGATACAGGTGGTTTTGGATGGGTTTCAGGCCGGTTTTCAGGTGCAGGATGAGGGTAGAAGGATCGCCACGAGCGGAGCTCCGGTCACACGCGTCCTCTCACATTGCTGTCCAGGCCACGCCCTACATTACTTGTTTTAAACTTGGTGAGGCTTTCTTAACCAAGCACTCAAAGAAATAAATGCAACATAAATCATCTGCCCTTACTCAAGATGGCCACGGCTAGAAAGGCTAGGTATTTCATAGTGAATTTTCAAATTGTGGTGCTCAGATGCATTTTAGTTCTGCTTTGAAAAATTAGGAGTTAGTTTCATATATTTGCAAGTCTATGTGCTTCCATCATAAAACATTTTGGCTGGTGCTGGGCATAAGAAGTGAAATTGGGGAATTTAAACCCATAGTCTTTACAGTCCCACCATCTGACTTTATTGAAAGCGAGAAAAAAATATACATATGACATCATCACTCTCTGCAGTCTTCGGAGCCTGAGAGTACCTTGTTGCTGGACAGCCAATGGTCTTTCTATGTGGACACCCAAAAAGGAACTCATGGACTTCAGCAAGTAAAAGGGATTTTTACTTGTGAAATCTAAAAGGCAAGGGGGGGTTGGAGGGGGCAAGTGGTTCAGACACAGAGTTCGACTTTAATCCAGTTAGACTATCCAACCTCAGCAGCTCACATTTCTGATCACTCTATTCATTCATCAATAATGTCTTGAGGGGTCCTGGGTCTTTTAGAATTCCATCAATATCCTTGCTTTGAGCTCCTAATGCTTGAGGTGATTACCCTATTCTCCCACTAGGGTGTGCAGTACTACAGTCCACCCACAAACCATTGGAACTTTCTGCCCTCTTTCATACACAGCATAGTAAACATTTGCGCACATTTCCAGTATATCATTACATCATCTTTTGATGACATCATACAGCAAACATACTCTCCCAGTTACACTTCCCAAAATATAAAACCATCAATAAAGTGTAGTGAGTAACAAAACAAATTTATGTCTGAATAAGCTATATCAAGACCCTCTGGGTAAAAAAAAAAATCTCTATTCGACCTTATAATTTTGCTGAGAAAGGGTTTGAGCAATGAAAGATGTGTGACTGGCATGCGTTAACCTCTTTTAAGATCTACCTTTCCAGAAATATTTTGACCTGAGGACCCATATGTTCCAGACAGGGCTGAGCGTTGCCCAAGATCTGTTGACGCTGGCCATGTCTGTATTTTATTAGGTTGTCAAAAATCAAGTCGTTAACTAGTTTGCTCCGCCTAAGGAATGTGTTCTTAAGGGACATCAGCCCTTGCAGAAGAAAGCCAGCCTTTTCAAAAGACTTTCTATTTAGAAAATCACATGAACCAGCTTTTTTTTTTTCTTCAGCAAACTCTTATTCTGATTATTTTCTTGTGTTTTCATTAAAATATTTTCAACCAATTTTTTGCCTTCTGAATCTATTTCCATGTCATCAGACGATTTTGTTTGGACAAAGTGTTGCTGATAAATTTTATTATTTTTTTTTTAAGTGCGTGGGCTTAGCTTTTCTTAAGGTCTTAGTATTAGAAAAAGAGAAGAAAATAGCAGTTTTTAAAACTTGACTTTCCCCGGGCCAATGTTTTTGATTTGCTTTGGCACTCCATGCGGGTCCTGAGCTTCAGGGATTGAAAAATAGACAGATCTTTTCACTGATAATCAGTCTGTGCTCTTGTTCTTAGGAACAGCACTTCCAATGTCATAGAACACTGGCTGCATTATTGTATCGGCCATGTCTTGACTGGCACCGTAACAAAACTTGTGTTGACAGGAGAAAATTATTTGCGTAATAGATGAATTGGCTTAAAAAAGAAAAAAAGTAAATCTGCAGCTTAAAGACCACAAAACTTAAGAAAATACTGGAGATGAGCAAGATTTTCAGAATAAGCTTAGTGTCTTTGAGTTTACATTATCTCCATTGTTTGCATGAGGTTTCAACTACAGCCTAAATGCAGAGTGGTAAATTTGAGGATCTCTGATCAAACTGAAAGCTGGCTGCGGATATTAAAGGTGAACATGTATGCATTTCCCAATTGGCTAATTATATCTGTGTGTACAACTTTTGTACTAAATTGGAATGGTTAGGTTGAATGAGCATTCATGTTTAGCCAATTAAAAGTCGTGGTAGGAGTACTCCTTCACACTCTGCACAGTCAAGGTAATCAGTCAATATTTTCTAATCTAATTGGTTGTTTTCTCCTCCTATGTCATGTGAGACTGCCAAAGGTTTCCCCATAGACATTAGAGCCTTGTTTTATTCCCTTCCCCACCAAGTTGTGTGGGATCACCTGAGGGTTCTCCATAGGCATTAGATCAATTGGAGGATGTCTAGCCACTTGCTTACTGGGCACTTAAACCCCCCTCCCACCCAGACCAATTTTCAGCTTTCAGTCACTGTTTGAATGACAACTGCAGTCATGCAACACTGTACCCAAATGAAATTTTTATCATTTTTTTTTTCGCATAAATAGAGCTTTCTTTTGGTGGTATTTAATCACCACTTTGGTTTTTATTTTTTGCTAAACAAACAAAAAAAGACAGAAAATTTTGGAAAAAAAAAATCATGTTCAAAGTTTGTTAGAAAATTTTGCAAATAGGTAATTTTTCTCCTTCATTGATATGCGCTGATGAGGCGGCACTGATGGGCACTGATAGGCTGCACTGGTGGGCACTGATAGGCACAGATAAGGCGGCACTGATGGGCACAGATAAGGCGGCACTTGTAGGCACAGATAAGGAGGCACTGATGGGGACAGATAAGGCGGCACTGATGGCCACTAATAAGATGGCACTTATGGGCCCTGATAAGATGGCACTGATAGGTGGTACTGATGGGCAATGAAGGGCTCTGATAGGTGTTACTGATAGGTACCATTGATATATGGCACTGATGGGTGGCACTGATAGGTGGCACTGATGGGCACTGGTAGGTGACACTGATGGGCAGCAATGTTGATGAGGCACTGATTGGTGACATTGATAGGTGGCACTGTGGGCACTGATAGGTGGCACTGTGGGCACTGATAGGTGGCGCTGGTGGGCACTGGTAGACGGCACTGTTAGGTGGCACTGGCAGGTGGCACAGATGAGTTGGCGGCTGCTCTCCTTGATCGGGACTGATGTCCCTCTGACAGCCAGCGGTGACCGATTACCGGCTCTGTTTACATCACATGATCAGCTGTCATTGACTGACAGCTGATCACGTGGTAGGGGGTTGGGATCGCCCCCTTACTCCGATATGTGATACAGCGAGTCTCATAGACTCGCTGATCACAGAGCGCGCCGCGCACTCCCTGCAGGGGGCGTGCAGGCAGCTTGAGCATGGGAGGACGTCTATTGACACCCTCCCTGCAAAGTAGGTCCGCGCTGTAGCCGTCATTCGGCTATAGCGTGGATCTGAAGCGGTTAAAGGTTTTTTTTTTTCTTTTGCGATTGTGTTTTCTTCATTCCCATAATTATTCTTTAAGTTCAAAAAAGTATGTGGACACCCCTCTAAATTATTGAGATCTGGTGTGCAAAGCCAGGTCCATAAAAACATGCTTTGATGAGTTTGGGGTGGAGAAACTGGAGTGGCCTGAATGGAACCCTGACCTAAACCCTACTGAATACTTTTAGGATGAATTGTAATGACAAATTTGGGCCAGGTTTTCTTATCCAAAACCTGTACCTGACACTACAAATGATCTTTTGGCTGAATGGGCACACTCCAAAACCTTGTGGAAAGTCTTCACAGAAGATTTGAGGTTTTTACAGCTGCAAAGGGGTGGCCAACTCAATATTATTGCAGATAAATATGGAATGGAACACACATATTGGTGTGATTGTCAGGTGTCCTCAAACCTTAGGCATATAGTGTATATGCAAAATGTAAATTTTTCTTTGAAGCCAGCCAGTATAGACTCACAGCTGATAGCTTCTAGCCTGACACACAGGCATCCTTCCACTTTTCATCTAAAAGACTGGGGGTGGCTGCAACAGCACTTGATTCAAAGATACAACAGCTGTTTGTCACAGATAAAGGGATCTCCTAAGGTATTGGTTTATAATTGTAGACCTGCTTGCCATCCCTGTACCCAGGACCTATGTTTCTAAAAAAGAAGTAACCTTTTTTCATTTGTTCATTATTTCAAGTTGCTACATTTTTCTAGCTACCTTTTTAAATTTTAATTCTTCAACTGTCACATTTTATAAACCTTTTCAACAATTTTCCACAAGTTTTTCCACCATGGCTCGCGGAATATATGCAAATGTCAGGATGTGGGCGGATTCTGTCAGGTCTACCAGTCTTTTTTCCATAACTGTTATAAAATATATGGTTCTTCTGTGTAATCCTACCTCCACATTCACAATGTTTTACTGTTCATTTTCATTTTTGCAGGGAAATTAAAAACCTTTTCAGTCATTAATTTAGTTGGCACAAAAGAGTCTGCCCCTTTCTACTACTGTAAAGCATTAAATAAATCCATTTTGATATACATTAAAAAAAAACAAAAAAAAACTATGACAGTCTGTCATGTACCTGGCAGAAGATCCCGAAGAGATGAGGATGGTCTTTCACACTTACACTATCGGCTCAGGGTCCCTGGTAGAGCAGGTAGCGCAAGGGCATAGAATGGCACAAGTACCTCGTAGTTCTTCCTGGATGCTGATGTTGGAGGACAAAAGCCACTGGTCCAGTCAGTGATTCAGATCAGGTGACAGCAAAAGTGAGGTCAACGTTCAGGCTGGAGTCAGTATTGAATGACCAGATCAGGAACTGAAGGAGCAGGCAGAGATGTAGTCCAGGTGCAGGACCAAGGTTGTTACAGGTGGATAGCAGAAGCAGGTCAGGGCAAGCCAGGTTGGTATCAGATAGTCAGGCATGAAGTAACAGATCTGTGAGAATAGAAAAAGAAACAAGGGTGAGCTGGCCTAGTGCATTATCCAACAGATTTATTAAAAGATTTGAATAAAATCTGCTGGATAATGCAATAGACCAGTGCTCCCTCTTTTCTTTTTCTATTCTCACAGCACTGTTGGGACGACCCCAGTCCTAGAGGGCAGAAAGGCATTTATGAGATTATCCACGATTTGACCAGGCACCTATTACACTACACAGTCAGCTGACTCTAGCGCAGGAGTGTGTTGTTCTTTTATGAAGTAACAGATCCCAGATTCACGAGTAATGCTATAGAGAAGACAGTCTTGGTTATGTGGAGTTGACCAGTTTAAATAGCCCTTTTGGTGCCAACAGTAGCAGCAAGCGTGCATTAGAAAACTTTACTGCCCTTCACAAAGAAAGGCACATTGCATTTTTGGAGTCACAAATAGAAACTGCTGACAATCTATCTCTTCCAGGCACTCCAAGGCACCTTACAGATCACTAAGGTCTCACTCACAGTGACCATCTCTAAGGCCCCTTTCACACTGGGGTGTTGGTGCCGTCGGCGGTAAGGCGCGGCTATTTTTAGAGGCGATTTACCGTCGCTTTTCGGCCTCTAGCAGGGTGGTTTTGACCCCCGCTAGCTGCCGAAAAAGAGTTAAAACTACCTGCAAAGCGCCACTGCAGTGGCGCTTTGCTGGCGGTTCGGCAACGGTGCCCATTCAGTTCAATGGGCAGGAGCAGTGTATACACCGCTCCTTCACCGCTCCAAAGATGCTGCTTGCAGGAGTTTTTTTAACATCCTGCAAGCGCACCGCTTCAGCCCTCGGGCTTTCACACTTGAGAGACAGGAGAGGCACTTTACAGGCACTTAACAGGCGCTATGCAGGCGCTATTTTTAGCGATGTAGCACCTGTTAAGCCCCTCAGTGTGAAAGGGGTCTAAGAACCCTCTCTCAAGGATCCTCATTACGTAGTCAACTCATAACAGCTTGTGCTGAAGCATAAATAGCAAAGTTGGAAGCTTATTGCTTTAAGATTTAAGCTGCTCTTAATGTGGTTGTAAACCTCACACATGAAATATAAGTAAAGCATATCCCTTTATAGTGTGTACTTGTTTAAATTTAGAGCACTAGGTGTCATTTCTGTCTGCTGCATCATTACCACTAAGTTCACACCACCATCCAGGTTGGTGACTTCACTTCTCTCTGTTGCAGGTAAAAAATGCATTGGTAGCTTGGTGCTGCCATTGGGGCGTGTATCAATGCAAAACAATTTGTTTAAAACTATCATACAGCAAGGAGAGGATATTTTCATGTGGATATTTTAATATCATACAGGAGGGAGAGAATATTTTTATGTGGCTTTGAGGGCAAAATGTAAAATATACAAATGTTTCAAGTAATGTTTTGGGGAGGCTTTAAAGCTGTACATTGTGTTCCAGATCAGTTACATTTTCACAGACAGTCTCAGCCACAGCACACACTGGTAGTGATGAGCTAAAGGTTTGGCTTGCTTGTTCAGGAGTTCATTCGAATGCAGCTTTTAGCGGGAGCTGAATATCAAGTATAGTAAAAAAAATGTCTATGCTCCATTAGCTTTAGTGGAGGGCAGGAGAGACATCAGAAGGCTGAAATAACCTTGATTTTTTTTAAGAGAACCTGTCATAGTACAAATGTTAACTCATAGGAAGTTTTTTTTCCGAAGGATGTTGGCTCAAACTTGTCTTGCATACACACTGTCACACAAATGTTGTCAGAAATTCCGAAGTCAGGAACGCAGTGACGTACAACACGTACGACGAGCCGAGAAAAATGAAGTTCAATAGCCAGCGCGGCTCTTCTGCTTGATTTGGAGCATGCGTAGACTTTTGTGCGTTGGAATTGTGTACACACACTCGGAATTTCCGACAAGTCTTGTTGTCGAAAAATTTCAGAACCTGCTCTCAAACATTTGTTGGCAGAAATTCCGACAACAAATGTTCTATGGAGCATACACACGGTCAGACTTTCCGACAACAAGCTTACATCCATTTGTTGGAAAATCCTATTGTGTGTACAGCCCATGGATAGACTTAAGTGAAAGAAGTGTAAAAAAAAATGAAAGGTACGCCCCAGCACTTAAACCCCCCCCCAAAAAAAAATGTTGGGCTCCTCCCCAAACCCCATATACACACACATAAATATGTAAACTCATATGTACGAGAAAATCTATTGCACTACACCTGTTACTTATTGCTACGCATGCCATAAGGAGATACAGTAAATAATTCTAGGGCCATTATTCACAGTTAACACTTAATTGATAACCTGTAAGGGTATGCCTAGAAAAAAAATTTAAATACCAAAGTTTGTCACCGCATATCAGTGCCGCCTCATCAGTGCCCAACAGTGTTGCATGACCACAAGATTGTCATTCAAAGTGCAACAGCACTGAAAGCTGAAAATCGGCCTGGGCAGGAAGGTGGAATTTGTTTATTTCCATTTACCTTTTTTTGGTAATGAGTCATAAGGGGTACTAATGTATGCCTTTATTCTTTCCCCTGGGAGGGCACTGATATCTGGGGGCCTCTTTATTACAAAGGGTACTTCCTTGAGGAAGTCACAAGGTCGTTGGCGTAACGCATGGGAGGAGCCGGGTGATACTGACCCCGCCAAGTACCTATTTGCTGCTGTATTGTCCAGTTTAAAGGCACATATACTTGCTTATTAATGTAAGTGCATTTCTATTAATAAAAGTTGGTTGATTATACATGCTACACTATGGATATCCACCTGTGTTTATTTGAGTGACTGAGAGCCAAGGAGAGGAGACGAAGGGTCCCTTAAAGAGATAGACGCCTATCAAAAATCACTGAGGCAAGTGCCGACCATAAAGGATACCAGCATTGGAGGAATAATATATCCATACACACCCCTGGAGGGTCCAAGCGTATTTGACCTAACAAACATATGTTTCTTAGATCCACTCTTTAAGGTGAGTGCACTGGATTGAAGGTGGTGGGAGCACTTTGTGCATGATGGTGGGGTCAAATCATATCATTTGCACATGGATTGGAGTAGGAGTCCTGGTGGAAATTGCATTGTGGGATTTTTTTCAAATAGGAGCTTTATAACATAGACTTTCTATGGACTTTTCGTTTATATCATGGGCACTAATGGTGATTTAAAATATTGATTGTATATTATTTATAATACAGTACTTGTAGAGTTTTTTGTATTCATTTTTGTACTCCATTTTGTATTCATGAGGGTCACATATTCACAATTTATTGAGCTTACACATAGATATTGAGTCATGTATCTCACAGAATTTCTAAAAGGAGTGCCGCATTATCTCTCATTATTTTTTATTTTCTCATGTACTGGAAAACATCTGAATTTGAGCAGCACCCTAAACACAGTCACATTAGACACTATTGTTAATGGGTGTGCGGAAGTAACGACATTTTATATATCTATTTGACACTACTTCATGAATTGATAAAATGTACGAAAGTTTGTTAGCGAACATGAATCGGTTAAAATTAATTCCTTGAAAACACATACAAAATGAGTACGACTATAAACATTACATCTTCATCTGTATACCACATAATGTTTACATAACCTGAGAGCCAACTACAGGAATCAGTTGAGAAACACTGATATGGATCTCAACGCGTTTTGCCAGCAGGCTTCTTCAGGCATTCCTTTTTTAGTGCTGGAGAATGCATTGCAATTAGTCTCTGTTATTTCTCACAAGGTACATAAAACAAACAAAGAGTATAAACAAAATATATAGATGAGGGAAATATATTCCTGAGTTGAATAGCAAATATTGAGTATTCACATATGTACACATAAAAGCCAGTATAATGCTGCGTACACACAATCGGAAATGCCGCCAGCAAAACTCAGATGAGAGCTTTTTTTCGGAAAATGCGACCGTGTGTATCCTCCATCGGTCTTTTGCTGGCGAAATTCCAGCCAGCAAAAGATTGAGAGCATGTTCTCTATTTTTCGGTCGGGAAAAGTTCCTATCCGAAGATGCGTTCGTCTGTATGCAATTCGGACGCGCAAAAAATCACGAATGCTCGGAAACAATTCGACGCATGCTCGGAAGCATTGAACTTCATTTTCTCGGCTCTTCGTAGTGTTGTATGTCACCGCGTTCTTGATGGTCGAAAGTTCAGAGAACTTTTGTGTGACCGTGTGTATGCAAGGCAAGCTTGAGCGGAATTCCTTCGGAAAAACCATCCAAGTTTTTTTTGACAGAAATTCCGATCGTGTGTAGGCGGCATTAGAGTTGGAAATTACCATAGGCTGGGGATTGACCACAAGAATGAAGAGACTAGAGGATACAGAAGTGTAAAAGTGGCCAGCAGCAGCAGAGTTTTAATAATTGATAATAGGCCTAACTGGTGTTTGCCTAACTTTAATTTTATATATGGGAATAAGGGGCGCAGTGAATGATACAGTGTGAATTGTTTTAACCTGACCATACATTATACAATTTTTTTGTTCAATGTCCTTTAGATTTACCTTCAACTTTGTAGTTCAAGGGCCTGCCTGATTGCATACAAATTGAAAATGTTTTGGGTTTGATCTCATATTATATGGTTTTGGTAAATCTAAAGGAAAATTGTACAAGAAAGCTGTATAATGTATTTTTCTTTCAAACCATGAAACCAAGCTAACAAAGGGCATCTCCCAAAAAAGATGGTCAAGAAAAAGTGAATGCTGCACCCCGACAATACAAAAGTTCAATTTTTTTTAAGGAAAGACTTGCTGCAGAAACAGGCAGTTTAAGCTAATATAAAGGCCTTAACATGAAATGCAAATCAATACAATCCCAAAATAAAAAAACAACAAAATACTACACCCTTGACACAAAAGCCTTTTGAGCGGCGTCCTGTTCCCTCAGTCCAGCTTGACTCTGACATTTTTCTCCCAGTGACAGGATGCGGTCCTGCCAGGCACCAGTACACACATAATTAACTCTTTTCTCTTCTTTGCCATTCGGCTAGGTCCCTAGGGTCTCCAATACGCAGATCCCATCCTGATTGATGGGGCATGACTGCTTGGGGGGTAGGCTTTGAACTACCCCCCTTACAAGACTTGTTACCCTTGCCAGTACCACTCTACAGCTCTCTGACTGTCATATCATTCTTCTCCTGTACTTGTTGCCTCTTCCAACTGCATGTCTTGACTTTACCCCATGCACGTACCATGCAACCCATTTAGTAACTGCAGACCAGGCCAGGAGAAAATTTCAAAAGTTTTACTAGAAAAATTTTCAGCATAACAGTTCCAAAACAAAGTGCACAGTCTTTTCCTTTAACTAATCCCTAACTTAGGCTTGTGGCTGCCCCAGCAAATCTGCACAGGCAAGAGTCCATGCACAGCATGTAAGCAGGTTGAAAATAGTGAGTTAGGTGCCGTCCCGGACGGGAGGATAAGAGTTAATGCCTTCTCAGTTTTTGGCATTTTGGCAGGTTTTTTTTGGGTCCTAAACACTAGTTCTGTGTCATATCAAAGGGACAGGGGTTTGTACCCAAGAGAGTCTAGGACTGAAGAGCTGAGAGAGCCAAGTGGGTCCCAGGGCCCATAATAGGCCTGATAAAAATCTGAGAATGTGCCCAAAAGGGAGAGAAATGGAGAACAGCACCTGAGAGGAGCAGATAAATGTGGCTCACTACTACCTGGATATAAAGTTATCAGAACTTGGGGTTCACCCTGAAAACACCAGCTGCTGGAGAATGCCTCTCCAGGTATGCCGGTGCAGCACATAGCTTGAGCTGGGGTTAGGGAATTAGGAAAGAATTATGTCTCTGAATATTGGACTTTGTAATGCCTTTTGCACTTTTTCAAGTTAAGTTTTGGAAACATTGTTCTCGCCTGGTCTGAAGTTACTCAAAGGGGTGTAATGCAAATAACTGGCACCATCCCATAGCTCAGGTCACTAGGTACTTGTGGTAAGAAGACATCAGTACGGAAGTAATCCAGTCCAAACAGTGCTTATCTAGGGTAACGGAAGTCCAACAAGCAGCCTGTCGAAAGTGTGTGCCTGTTGCAGGTGGAATGGCCTCTAGCAGTGAAGGAGATGTTGTTGGCACTCCTTCCACCAGCGGTCTGTCTCCCAGAGCAACAGGGGAGGATTTGCGTTGCAGAGGTTCCCATCCTGTACAGAGGTATGGAGTTCAAAAGTTAAGTTGTGTGTACACGTGGAGCCCGCACAAGACTTGGGGGAATGGTAGTGGAAAACGCTGGACAGGTGGATGTGGACAAGGCTCAGCATGTCCCTCCTGAATGCAGATTACAGAGGTGTACATTGTCACGGAGACCTGAGAGTTAACTGGGGAACAGTTGCAGTGCAAGTGTACATGGTGTACTTTTATCCCTGTAAAAGTGTACAACAGGGGCCCACCTTTATGGTCGAGTATTCCTCATGACAGCCTCAGCCTTGTCCCAGGGCATTGATGAAAACAGCACAAAAGTAAAAGGTACCCTATGTATAGAAGAGTGAGCCTGTTGCAGGTCCCTGGCGTGGCCCAGAAGAGCTAACCTCGGGTTGGCCTCTCATGTGACCCTTGCTTGACTCCCAACAAGGACAGCAACATGGAGGACATGACAACCACCCTGTCACCCTGACGTGTCCACAGTGGCAGATCTCCAGAGTTGGTGTTCTTCAGGGAGGACTGCAGGTCCCAGCAATCCCCCTACAGGTGGAAGGTTCCTAGAGGCAGGCAAGGCTCTCTCTGGTAGCTGGAGAATACATGCTGTGTGTTGTCTGTATCTTCTCTCCCATGCAGACTGTCTGACTGGGCAGAGCCCTCCCCTTTTTTATTATCAGCAGTTCAGCACAGAGAAAAAGCAGAGCACAGTAGAAAGAGCAGGAAACTGGTTAACTATTTCCCTCCTGGCTGGGGCAGCAGGTGTCCCACTAACCAGCATTTCAACCTGCTTACAAGCCGACCAACTTCTGGAGGAAAAAGACAATCAGGCATTCCCACACTGGAAGGAGCAGAATGCTCTTGCAGTTTTAACCACTTGACGACCGCCTCACGCCGATGTACGTCGGCAAAGTGGCACGGACAGGCAAAATCACGTACAGTGTACGTGATTTGCCTTCCGCGGGTGGGGGGTCCGATCGGACCCCCCCCCCGGTGCCCGAGGCGGTCGTCCTTTGTGCCCCGGCGATCGGTGGTGAGGGGGAGACCATCCGTTCGTGGCCCCCCCCTCGCGATCGCCGCCGGCCAATCGAATCATTCCTTTGCTGCTGTATGCTAAACAGCAGCAAAGGAAATGATGTCATCTCTCCTCGGCTCGGTATTTTCCGTTCCGGCCCGAGGAGAGAAGACATCAATGTGAGTGCACCAACACACACACACACAGTAGAACATGCCAGGCACACAAAACACCCCGATCCCCCCCCCGATCCCCCCCCCGATCGCCCCCCGATCCCCCCCCAATCACCCCCCCCCCCCCTGTCACAAACTGACACCAGCAGTTTTTTTTTTTTTTTTCTGATTACTGCATTGGTGTCAGTTTGTGACAGTTAGTGTTGGGACAGTGAGTATTACCCCCCTTTAGGTCTAGGGTACCCCCCTAACCCCCCCTAATAAAGTTTTAACCCCTTGATCACCCCCTGTCACCAGTGTCACTAAGCGATCATTTTTCTGATCGCTGTATTAGTGTCGCTGGTGACGCTAGTTAGGGACATAAATATTTAGGTTCGCCGTCAGCGTTTTATAGCGTCAGGGACCCCCATATACTACCGAATAAATGTTTTAACCCCTTGATTGCCCCCTAGTTAACCCTTTCACCACTGATCACCGTATAACCGTTACGGTTGACGCTGGTTAGTTTGTTTATTTTTTATAGTGTCAGGGCACCCGCCGTTCATCACCGAATAAAGGTTTAGCCCCCTGATCGCCCGGCGGTGATATGCGTCGCCCCAGGCAGCGTCAGATTAGCGCCAGTACCGCTAACACCCACGCACGCAGCATACGCCTCCCTTAGTGGTATAGTATCTGAACGCATCAATATCTGATCCGATCAGATCTATACTAGCGTCCCCAGCAGTTTAGGGTTCCCAAAAACGCAGTGTTAGCGGGATCAGCCCAGATACCTGCTAGCACCTGCGTTTTGCCCCTCCGCCCAGCCCACCCAAGTGCAGTATCGATCGATCACTGTCACTTACAAAAGACTAAACGCATAACTGCAGCGTTCGCAGAGTCAGGCCTGATCCCTGCGATCGCTAACAGTTTTTTTGGTAGTATTTTGGTGAACTGGCAAGCACCAGCCCCAGGCAGGGTCAGGTTAGCGCCAGTACCGCTAACACCCACGCACGCAGCATACGCCTCCCTTAGTGGTATAGTATCTGAACGGATCAATATCTGATCCGATCAGATCTATACTAGTGTCCCCAGCAGTTTAGGGTTCCCAAAAACGCAGTGTTAGCGGAATCAGCCCAGATACCTGCTAGCACCTGCGTTTTGCCCCTCCGCCCGGCCCAGCCCACCCAAGTGCAGTATCGATCGATCACTGACACTTACAAAACACTAAATGCATAACTGCAGCGTTCGCAGAGTCAGGCCTGATCCCTGCGATCGCTAACAGTTTTTTTGGTAGTATTTTGGTGAACTGGCAAGCACCAGCCCCAGGCAGCGTCAGGTTAGCGCCAGTACCGCTAACACCCACGCACGCACTGTACACCACCCTTAGTGGTATAGTATCTGAACGGATCAATATCTGATCCGATCAGATCTATACTAGCATCCCCAGCAGTTTAGGGTTCTCACAAACGCAGTGTTAGTGGGATCAGCCCAGATACCTGCTAGCACCTGCGTTTTGCCCCTCCGCCCGGCCCAGCCCAGCCCACCCAAGTGCAGTATCGATCGATCACTGTCACTTACAAAAGACTAAAACGCATAACTGCAGCGTTCGCAGAGTCAGGCCTGATCCCTGCGATCGCTAACAGTTTTTTTGGTAGCGTTTTGGTGAACTGGCAAGCGCCAGCGGCCTAGTACACCCCGGTCGTAGTCAAACCAGCACTGCAGTAACACTTGGTGACGTGGCGAGTCCCATAAGTGCAGTTCAAGCTGGTGAGGTGGCAAGCACAAGTAGTGTCCCGCTGCCACCAAAAAGACAAACACAGGCCCGTCGTGCCCATAGTGCCCTTCCTACTGCATTCGCCAATCCTAATTGGGAACCCACCGCTTCTGCAGCACCCGTACTTCCCCCATTCACATCCCCAACCAAATGCAGTCGGCTGCATGAGAGGCATTTTCTTTATATCCTCCCGAGTACCCCTACCCAGCGAACGCCCCCAAAAAAGATATTGTGTCTGCAGCTAGCGCGGATATAGACGTGACACCCGCTATTATTGTCCCTCCTGTCCTGACAATCCTGGTCTTTGCATTGGTGAATGTTTTGAACGCTACCATACACTAGTTGAGTATTAGCGTAGGGTACAGCATTCCACAGACTAGGCGCACTTTCACAGGGTCTCCCAAGATGCCATCGCATTTTGAGAGACCCGAACCTGGAACCGGTTACAGTTATAAAAGTTAGTTACAAAAAAAGTGTAAAAAAAAAAAAATATATATATATATATATATAAAATAAAAAAAAATAGTTGTCGTTTTATTGTTCTCTCTCTCTCTATTCTCTCTATTGTTCTGCTCTTTTTTACTGTATTCTATTCTGCAATGTTTTATTGTTATTATGCTTTATCATGTTTGCTTTTCAGGTATGCAATTTTTTATACTTTACCGTTTACTGTGCTTTATTGTTAACCATTTTTTTGTCTTCAGGTACGCCATTCACAACTTTGAGTGGTTATACCAGAATGATGCCTGCAGGTTTAGGTATCATCTTGGTATCATTCTTTTCAGCCAGCGGTCGGCTTTCATGTAAAAGCAATCCTAGCGGCTAATTAGCCTCTAGACTGCTTTTACAAGCCGTGGGAGGGAATGCCCCCCCCCCCCACCGTCTTCCGTGTTTTTCTCTGGCTCTCCTGTCTCAACAGGGAACCTGAAAATGCAGCCGGTGATTCAGCCAGCTGACCATAGAGCTGATCAGAGACCAGAGTGGCTCCAAACATCTCTATGGCCTAAGAAACCGGAAGCTACGAGCATTTTATGACTTAGATTTCGCTGGATGTAAATAGCGCCATTGGGAAATTGGGGAAGCATTTTATCACACCGATCTTGGTGTGGTCAGATGCTTTGAGGGCAGAGGAGAGATCTAGGGTCTAATAGACCCCAATTTTTTCAAAAAAGAGTACCTGTCACTACCTATTGCTATCATAGGGGATATTTACATTCCCCGAGATAACAATAAAAATGATTAAAAAAAAATAAAAATGAAAGGAACAGTTTAAAAATAAGATAAAAAAGCAAAAAAATAATAAAGAAAAAAAAAAAAAAAAGCACCCCTGTCGCCCCCTGCTCTCGCACTAAGGCGAACGCAAGCGGCGGTCTGTCGTCAAACGTAAACAGCAATTGCACCATGCATGTGAGGTATCACCGCGAAGGTTAGATCGAGGGCAGTAATTTTTGCAGTAGACCTCCTCTGTAAATCTAAAGTGGTAACCTGTAAAGGCTTTTAAAGGCTTTTAAAAATGTATTTATTTTGTTGCCACTGCACGTTTGTGCGCAATTGTAAAGCATGTCATGTTTGGTATCCATGAACTCGGCCTAAGATCATCTTTTTTATTTCATCAAACATTTGGGCAATATAGTGTGTTTTAGTGCATTAAAATTTAAAAAAGTGTGTTTTTTCCCCAAAAAATGCGTTTGAAAAATCGCTGCGCAAATACTGTGTGAAAAAAAAAAATGAAACACCCACCATTTTAATCTGTAGGGCATTTGCTTTAAAAAAATATATAATGTTTGGGGGTTCAAAGTAATTTTCTTGCAAAAAAAAAAAACTTTTTCATGTAAACAATAAGTGTCAGAAAGGGCTTTGTCTTCAAGTGGTTAGAAGAGTGGGTGATGTGTGACATAAGCTTCTAAATGTTGTGCATAAAATGCCAGGACAGTTCAAAACCCCCCCAAATGACCCCATTTTGGAAAGTAGACACCCCAAGCTATTTGCTGAGAGGCATGTCGAGTCCATGGAATATTTTATATTGCGACACAAGTTGCGGGAAAGAGACAATTTTTTTTTTTTTTTGCACAAAATTGTCACTAAATGATATATTGCTCAAACATGCTATGGGAATATGTGAAATTATACCCCAAAATACATTCTGCTGCTTCTCCTGAGTACGGGGATACCACATGTGTGAGACTTTTTGGGAGCCTAGCCGCGTACGGAACCCCGAAAACCAAGCACCGCCTTCAGGCTTTCTAAGGGTGTGAATTTTTGATTTCTCTCTTGACTGCTTATCACAGTTTCGGAGACCATGGAATGCCCAGGTGGCACAAACCCCCCCCAAATGACCCCATTTTGGAAAGTAGACACCCCAAGCTATTTGATGAGAGGTATAGTGAGTATTTTGCAGACCTCACTTTTTGTCACAAAGTTTTGAAAATTGAAAAAAGAAAAAAAAAAACAAATGAGAGCTGCAAAATACTCACCATGCCTCTCAGCAAATAGCTTGGGGTGTCTACTTTCCAAAATGGGGTCATTTGGGGGGGTTTTGTGCCACCTGGGCATTCCATGGCCTCCGAAACTGTGATAGGCAGTGAAGAGTGAAATCAAAAATTTTCACCCTTAGAAATCCTGAAGGCGGTGATTGGTTTTCGGGGTCCCGTACACGGCTAGGCTCCCAAAAAGCCCCACACATGTGGTATCCCCGTACTCAGGAGAAGTAGCTAAATGTATTTTGGGGTGCAATTCCACATATGTCCATGGCCTGTGTGAGCAATATATCATTTAGTGACAACTTTGTGCAAAAAAAAAAAAAAAAAAAATAAAATGTGTCACTTTCCCGCAACTTGTGTCAAAATATAAAATATTCCATGGACTCAATATGCCTCTCTGGAAATAGCTTGGGGTGTCTACTTTCCAAAATGGGGTCATTTGGGGGGGTTTTGTGCCACCTGGGCATTCCATGGCCTCCGAAACTGTGATAGGCAGTAAAGAGTGAAATCCCAAAAAGTCCCACACATGTGGTATCCCCATATTCAGGAGAAGCAGCAGAATGTATTTTGGGGTGCAATTCCACATAGGCCCATGGCCTGTGTGAGCAATATATCATTTAGTGACAACTTTTTGTAAATATTTTTTTTTTTTTTGTCATTATTCAATCACTTGGGACAAAAAAAATAAATATTCAATGGGTTCAACATGCCTCTCAGCAATTTCCTTGGGGTGTCTACTTTCCACAATGGGGTCATTTGGGGGGGTTTTGTACTGCCCTGCCATTTTAGCACCTCAAGAAATGACATAGGCAGTCATAAACTAAAAGCTGTGTAAATTACAGAAAATGTACCCTAGTTTGTAGACGCTATAACTTTTGCGCAAACCAATAAATATACGCTTATTGACATTTTTTTTACCAAAAACATGTGGCCGAATACATTTTGGCCTAAATGTATGACTAAAATTGAGTTTATTGGATTTTTTTTATAACAAAAAGTAGAAAATATCATTTTTTTTCAAAATTTTCGGTCTTTTTCCATTTATAGCGCAAAAAATAAAAACCGCAGAGGTGATCAAATACCATCAAAAGAAAGCTCTATTTGTGGGAAGAAAAGGACGCAAATTTCGTTTGGGTACAGCATTGCATGACTGCGCAATTAGCAGTTAAAGCGACGCAGTGCCAAATTGGAAAAAGACCTCTGGTCCTTAGGCAGCATAATGGTCCGGGGCTCAAGTGGTTAAAGGAGCACACCGCAACACTTAAACATATACACGTATAGAAAGAAATCACAACTGAGTGGAGAAGCAAACAGTTGAACCCTAGATAAAAACATTTTGGGAAAGAGGACAAGTGTAGAGTAAAGGATCATCTAAAACAGAGGTCATCAACCCTGTCCTCAGGGCCCACTAACAGGCCAGGTTTGCAAGATAACTGAAATACATCACAGGTGATATCATTTGCTACTCAGTGATTGCAGTATTCTAGTCTGCATCTCCCCAACGTAATATAGAAAACCTGGCCTGTTAGTGGGCCTTGAGGACAGGGTTGATGACCACTGATCTAAAAGTCAAAAGAAAGATGTAAAAAATATAAACAAGCAATGGAAGCCATCTTAACCATAATCACCTGTATCTACATATACTGTACACATCAAGATGATCATATTACCTCATGCTGAAGGGAACAGTAATAGCCAGGAGCTTGTACTGTACATCATATAAACACTGATACATCTTTACCCTCATTCTTCCCTTTGTAGATCCAAAAGAATTCTCTTTGTACCATTAGGTGACCCAAGGCACCACCTCGTTTAGGGGTTAATAACCCCTTCAACAACTTCAAAGCATAACTGGGAACAATTATGTCCTGTTGACTAAAACTTTTTTGCCACTGATGATGAAAAATCAGCTCTCCTAATGTCACTTCTGTGATCACCTACACTCAACCTAACATTTCTGCTTCTTTTTCCCACGTATACCAATCCACAGCTACAGGTTGGAGGACACTAATGCCGCGTACACACGGTCGGACTTTTCGTCTACAAAAGTCCGACGGACGCCGACGGACTAAAGCTGGCTGACAATCCGATCGTGTGTGGGCTTCCCCGGACTTTCAGCGGACTTTCAGCGGACTTTTCCAGCCTCAAATCTGACGGACTTTAGATTTGGAACATGCTTCAAATCTTTACGTCGTAACTACGCCAGACCCAGAAATCCGCTCGTCTTTTTACTAGTCCGAGGAACAAAAACCCACGCTAGGGCAGCTATTGGCTACTGGCTATCAACTTCCTTATTTTAGTCCGGTGTACGTCATCATGTACGAATCCGTCTGACTTTTGTGTGATCATATGTAGGCAAGTCCGTTCGTAAGAAAGTCTGCCACAAGTCCGCCAAAAGTCCGCCAAAAGTCCGTCAAAAGTCTGTCGGACAGGCTTTCGGACTTTTGTAGACGAAAAGTCTGACCGTGTGTACGTGGCATAACAGTCCAGAGGTCAAGGCTGGTTGTGGACACAGAAGGTCAGGATGCAAGCTGGAGGTCAGGGCAGGCAGCAGACAACCAAAACCAGGATAAAGCCAGAGGTCAGGGCAGGCAGCAGACACAAATAAACAAAAAAGCCAGAGGTCAGACAGGCAGCAATTTCTGATAATCAGGAACAAGCCAGAAGTCAGGGCAGGCAGTAGACATGGATAACCAATAACTAGCCAGAAGTCGGTACACAGGAATCAATGGAAAGATGCAGGCAAGATACAGGAAAGATGCAGGAAGGGTTACCAGTGGCTCGACAGCTAGCCTGTAAAAGCGTTTCTTGGGCAACAAGTAGGAAGCTGCACTAGGTTGAAATAGGCTAGGCAAGAGGAAGATGCTGCTTTAATTGTCTGCAGCCATACAAGGAAAAGGCACCGCTCTGATTGACTTTGCATGATTAGGGGGAGGGCACCACTCTAATTGGCCATGGTCTTGACATGGTGAAGATAATAAGTGCTGCGTGCCATAAAGGTAGAAGTGGTACTGGATTGTCGATGGTAAATAGCAATGACAAAACCCTTTACAGTGGATTTACATGAAGCTAGACTTCCATACTTTCCTACACTCTAACTGCACAGTCTGTCCAGCAGGGTGATCTCTGTGGTATGCTTAAAACTTCAGTTGAAATCTCAGAAACGAAAGCTCCTATTGGTTCATGGAGGTAAAGCTTTTACTAACTAAACTCATATATAACAGACAGTTGAGAGTGGGACAGCTGATTTAGCAAATGCAAAAAAAAAAAATATTTTTTTTGCTAAAAAGACCATACTGTTCAGATCATGTTTGTACAACCTTTTACTCGGGAGTTGTTTTTGCTTGTTTTTGAAATACAACGTGTATAAAAAATGAATAGCTGTGAAAACATTATGACATCATTGGGATATTTCTGAACAATCTTACATTTCAATAGTTAGATGAAGGTTTATTTTTAGAAACTAACATTTGACTTCTTAGCATTCAGTGAAGCATGAATTATTGGTACAAACAGCAGTTTAAAAAACAGGGTTTGAACATATAAAGCCAGGTTGGGCAATCACCAGACCCCCAGCCCTATTACACTCTTCCCCTTCACAAGTGAATTTGATTGGAAAAAATTCTAGTACATACAGTACATCTTCAATGTGTACTTTTAACTCTTTGCGGGAATGGGTACCCATGTACTATTACCCCGGGAGGGGGCAGATACCTGAGGGTCCCCTTATTATAAAAGGGGCTTGCTGATTCCTACATGTTCCCTCCACAAAACTCTAAAACCCTTTGGAGCACCAGATTTGGCCTGGTGTGGAACAGGAATGAGGGGTGTATGGGCGCTGCCCTCCCTTTCCTGACCACCCAGACTGCATGTCTGGATAAGGGCCTGGTTGGAATTTTGAGGAGAACACAGTGAAATTTTACTTGTTTTGTTTCGCTTGGTACCCAGGAAAGGGAGAGCAGCAAGCATGTCCCCTTCCCGAACTAGATCAGGCCACATGCCATTCATTGTTGAAGGATAAGGGCTTCTTCCCCACATCCGATGCCCCATGTGGATAAGGCATTTGTGGGGAGGAATTACAAGAATTGTGGAAGCCTCATTTATAATGAGGGGGGCCCTAGATATCCACCCTCTCCCATGAAATACAGGAATACATTTGCACCCCTTACCCATTCCCACAAATAGTTAAAAGTAAATAAAAACACACACACCATGAAAATTTGTTTCCTAGCAATACAAAAAGAAACAGTAATGCCCCCCCCCCCCCCCCCCATGTTAGTCTATCATCAATCAATGTAGATCCACTTTCAATCCCAATGGGCCACCACCAGATGTTTCCCCACCACAGCAACAACCTGCTGCCCGTCAATGTTGCACTGCCATGCTGCCATCACATAATGACAGATCCTTGTCACTGCTGTAAAATAAACAAGAAGCCACCTCCCCATTGCAGGGTACCCACCCCCCAACTGTTGCAAGGAATGTTGCATTCTGTAGTGCAGAAAGGGGGGCTATATGCTTGCAGCCCTCCTTTTCCTGACTATGCAAGCTGCATGCCTGGATAAGGGCCTGGTTAGTATTTTGAAGGAAAGAACTAGGGTTAAAGTGCATATACAGTGCCTTGAAAAAGTATTCACACCCCTTGAAATTTTCCACATATTCTCATGTTACAACCAAAAACATAAATGTATTTTATTGGAATTTTATGTGATAGACCAACACAAAATAGCACATAATTGTGAAGTGGAAGGAAAATGATAAATGGTTTTCCAATTTTTTTACAAATAAATATGTGAAAAGTGTGGCGTGCATTTGTATTCAGCCCCCCTGAGTCAATACTTTGTAGAACCATCTTTCGCTGCAATTACCCAAAAAATCTTGCAGCTGTATGTCTCTACCAGCTTTGCACATGTAGAGAGTGACATTTTTGCCCATTCTTCTTTGCAAAATAGCTCAAGCTCTGTCAGATTGGATGGAGAGCATCTGTGAACAGCAATTTTAAATTCTTGCCACAGATTCTCAAATGGATTTAGGTCTGGACTTTGACTGGGCCATTCTAACACATGAATATGCTTTGATCTGAACCATTCCATTGTAGCTTTTGCTGTATGTTTAGGG
Source organism: Lithobates septentrionalis (assembly GCA_037952835.1). Lineage (NCBI taxonomy): Eukaryota > Metazoa > Chordata > Amphibia > Anura > Ranidae > Lithobates > Lithobates septentrionalis. The sequence continues at coordinate 1,220,258 of JBBDGP010001390.1, forward strand.
TCGTTGTCCTGCTGGAAGGTAAACCTCTGCCTGTCTCAACTCTTTTGCAGACTCTAAAAGGTTTTCTTCTAATGCCTCGTACACACGAGCGGACTTTCCAGCAGACTTGGTCCGACGGTCTTTCCACCAGACTTTCCGGCGGACTACCTGAACGGACTGCTTGCCTACACATGACCGGACTTTCCGACGGATTTTAGCCGGAGTTATGGCGGACTTTCCGAATGAACGGACTTGCCCACACACGGGCAAGTCCATTAATTTTGAACGTGACTCGGGTACAACGGGACTAGAAAAGGAAGTGAATCTCGCCGCTTTTATCTGCGAGATTGACACCTTGCAAGCCCCGTCGCGGGGCATACCAGGCCCTTAAGTCTGGTATGGATTTTAGAGGGAACCCCCTACGCCGAAAAAACGGCGTGGGGTCCCCCCTAGAATCCATACCAGACCCCGATCCGAGCACGCAGCCCGGCCGGTCAGGAAAGGGGGTGGGGACGATCGAGCGACCCCCTCCTGAACTGTACCAGGCCGCATGCCCTCAACATGGGGGGGTGGGTGTTTTGTGGGAGGGGGCGCCCTGCGGGGCCCCCCACCACAAAGCACCTTGTCCCCATGTTGATGAGGACAAGGGCCTCTTCCCGACAACCCTGGCCGTTGGTTGTCGGGGTCTGCGGGCGGGGGGCTTATCGGAAACCGGGAGCCCCTTTTAATAAGAGGGCCCCTAGATCCTAGCCCCCCACCCTATGTGAATGAGTATGGGGTACATGGTACCCCTACCCATTTACCTAGGGAAAAAGTGTCAATAATAAAACACACTACACAGATTTTTAAAGTAATTTATTAGACAGCTCCGGGGGGGTCTTCTTCCGGCTTCGGGAGTCTTCTTTCGACTTCGGGGGTCCCTCCGGTTCCTCTTCTCCCGGCGTCTGGTTGGTTCTTCTCCGCTCTCTCTGGCCTCTTCTCCCAGTGTTCCAGATCTTCTGCCGGCTCCTCTGCTATCTTCATGCCGCTCTTTTGCCAGCGGAGGCCCGGACTTCTGGCTTCTTGGCTTCTGGGCTTCTTCTCTTCTTCTCTTCTTCCGATGTTGACACGATGGTCTCTCAGGCTGGAATGCTCTCTGATCGCTCCGATGTGACTTATATAGGCGGAGACCCTGCCCCCTTATGCCGTCACAGTCCCTGGGCATGCTGGGACTGTGACGGTTTAGGGGGCGTGGTCACCGGGTGATGTTGACCACACCCCCTAAAACGTCACAGTCCCAGCATGCCCAGGGACTGTGACGGCATAAGGGGGCGGGGTCTCTGCCTATATAAGTCACATCAGAGCGCTCAGAGAGCATTCCAGCCTGAGAGACTGTCGTGTCAACATCGGAAGAAGAGAAGAAGAGAAGAAGCCCAGAAGCCAAGAAGCCAGAAGTCCGGGCCTCCGCTGGCAAAAGAGCGGCATGAAGAGAGAGCGGAGAAGAACCAACCGGACGCCGGGAGAAGAGGAACTGGAGGGACCCCCGAAGTTGGAAGAAGACCCCCGAAGCCAGAAGAAGACCCCCCCCCCACGGAGCTGTCTAATAAATTACTTTAAAAACCTGTGGAGTGTGTTTTATTATTGACACTTTTTCCCTAGGTAAATGGGTAGGGGTACCATGTACCCCATACTCATTCACATAGGGTGGGGGGCCGGGATCTGGGGGCCCTCTTATTAAAGGGGGCTCCCGGATTCCGATAAGCCCCTCACCCGCAGACCCCGACAACCAAAGGCCAGGGTTGTCAGAAAGAGGCCCTTGTCCTCATCAACATGGGGACAAGGTGCTTTGTGGTGGGGGGCCCCGCAGGGCGCCCCTCAGTCAAAGCACCCACCCCCCATGTTGAGGGCTTGCGGCCTGGTACAGTTCAGGAGGGGGGCACTCGTCCCCACCCCCTTTCTTGACCGGCCGGGCTGCGTGCTCAGATCAGGGTCTGGTATGGATCTAAGGGGGGACCCCACGCCGTTTTTTCAACTTCAGGGACATCTTCCTATATACTTAATATATATATATATATATATATATATAGTCTACTTGACACTCCTCCTGTACTTTGCTTGATTGCAGACTCCAGCTAGCTTACTGTTAGTAGATCTGACAAACTCTTAGTCAGATCTAAGCAATGGCCCTTTACAGGCAGGAACTTGAAGCGCCTTGTGGTGTAGCAGAATACAGTGATCAGCTTGTACATCTCTTCCTGTGGCTACTGATCCCAGCACCACCTCTTCAGCTTCTACCAACCCACCTGGCTGCAGCTGCCCCTTTCACTGGCCCTCCAGGCTAACTTCTCCACACCAGTACTCCAGACTGACTCTTACAAGCCCACACATCTGACTTTCAGGAGATCTCCCTGGGAAGGTTGAAGACTTAAGCATGCCCCTGTCTTCAGGGAGAACTGGTTACATGTGGCAGTCTCCCCCTCCCCTTGTAAGTCCCCAGTAGTGCTGACCTACTCACACTGTCCTCTCTCTTGCTCCTGTGCCTCCAGGAAGGGCTTCCTCCATGTGTTGTGGCAGGATCCTTCCAGCACCCAAGCCCCGGCCCAAGGTCACCCCCCAAACTAGGTGGCACCCCTCAGGGCCACCGACAGCCTCCTCAGCACTACCATCTTCCACCTGACTGCCCCTGTTGGCATGGCCCAAGGTAAGCCCTGTCCCCTGCCAGCCCACTACTGGGGATTGGCCAAGGCCTCATAAATATTCCAGGAAGCTCCTCCTAACCTTCTGCCCACTAGCTCTAGAACATTCTTCAATGTTCCAGAAACAGGGAGATGCACCAGAGGAGCTCTCAGGATGAGTCATCCAGCCCTGACTCACTGAACCCTGGCCCAGATTCAACAGCTCAGGCTTAGCCCTGAGCTAACTAAATTTACCTACACTAACAGACTTACACTACTTCTAGCACACACTAGGCGGTGCTACAGAGTAATACATACACAAACCATATCTTCCACTCCCCATCTTTAGATATAGTGTATATTTGTGAATTGTAATTAGGGATGAACAAAATTGAGAGTTTTCATTACCCCAAGTTTTCAATGAAAATTGGGTGATTTTGACAAAATGCCACCATTTTGGTGAAATGCATTACAATCAATGCAATACAATCAATGTAAAATTAGAGCAATTGTATCTATATTTATGGATACAATGGGCTTTAAATGGCTACTGGGTAAGCTCCTTTCAACTCTCCTGGTGTTATTCTTGTGCCTCCTTAAACAAATGATTTTACTTTTTTTCACGGAAAGAAAAAAAGACAACACAAAAAAAAATACAGCGATAGCACACAAATATGTATTAAATAGACAAAAAATACACAAATACCAAGAACACTAAAAAAACATAAACAAAGCAAATCTAAGCAAAGGGGAAAAATAAGTAGATTGTTTCCTTTCAAGTACATGTCACCTATGCAACTTAATGAGCGAAACTGAGTTTCTGCTTCCGTGAAAAGTCAACAGTAATATTGGTAATTTTGCAACAAAATCAACTGCCCCAAAATCTCTGCATTCATTCCTATTTGTATTGCATGTACAGTATGTGTGGCCCTTCATTTGTCTGTTGATGACTGTACAGCCTATTTCAAACCACTATGAGGTTTCAGAACCAACTCCTTCAGTTTTTTTGTACCTGACTAAAACAGAAAAACTATCATAGAGTCGCGCCAGAAGGAAATACATTTCTCCCCTCTTTTTTTATTATTATTAGGGTGCACTCACACTGGACACGGTTGAACTGGATCATGCCTGAGTTTGATTGCCCCTTGCTAATATGTATTTACACTGGGCTCTAAGCAAGTGTTCTTAGGCACACTTACATCATCACCTCTGCCAACCATACCACAATGATCCCTGCTTCTGTGCTCTATGGAGAGTTTTCTTCTCAGGTATGGTATGCAGTTGTGGGTGGGGCCGCCCGCCCTGCCCGTGCGGGTGCCTTTCATGCGGAGCGTGCTCATCAATGCACAGGACCAGGCAAGGACTGTGTTCATGTGAAAATCAAACATTATGGCAGCTTCCTGGCTTAGAGATGAGCCTTGTACAGTGTGCAGTAGAAAAATGTAAATAGTTACATTGTAGAGTACCGTCCCATGTCACTACACATACTTTCCTTATGTATATTTAGATTAGGAGCCTGCGCCCTCTCCACCAGTCCGGCGTACCCCTGCCACCTCACTCCCAGTAACAGAAAGGGGTCCTGCTGTACATCTAGCTTGTTGACCTCACTTGTTAACTCCTTCACTTCTGTACCATGTGGCCAGGCTATGGGTCTCTGTAACGCAGGTTCAGTCCTGGTTGCCCTCACTACCAGAGGACCGATCACTTACACCAGGTACTACGTTTCCTGATTAGTAGCAATGTATCTTGCACTAGTTGGTTACCCATAGCAACTGCATTACTCCTTCTGCTTGTCTTGCTGAGTAGAACTTTTGTAGTAGCTTTGCTTCATATTCCACATGTCATGTGCTTTACTGACCCTAGTTCTTTCATACGCCATCATGCACCACTTGAAATAATTTCAGACCAGGCTTAGAACAGTTGATGCAACGTTTACTTAAACATCTTGGTGACACAGTTCAATATAAACATTAGCAATAGAACTTCCCTAACTACTGTATCACTATCAGGCTGACCAGGCATACCTCAACAAGGTAGTAGTTCATGCTTGGTGTTCCACAGGAACTGGTAGATCTCCGGGCTCCGATGCCTTCCGAAGTTCCGAGAGACTGCAAGGTGCAGAAGTCCTCCCCTCGTTTCTCCAGCAATCATGGCATTTCTCCTTGAGCAGGCCTCTTGGAACCCGGCCTTCCCACTTTTTATATATTAAAGGATTGATAGGTTGGGTTCAAAAAGCCTGGGAAAAGCAGTATACAACATTAACCAGCTTCTTCGGCCTGGTCCAACCACCCAAACCACACGCTTACACTGAAATGAACAGTAATGGAGCACAAGTGAACCATGCCTGGAACCACCTCTTTCAAATGGTTCCGGGCACCGTACACTTAACTGTTTCCAGGCATGTTGCAGAGCACTCACACTGCACAAATGAATTGTACCAAAGGCTTGAGCCATGCCTGAGAATGGTTAAAACTGTCAGTGTGAGTGGACCCTGATATTTCACCTTTTGCAAGGCACACTTCCAAGGTCAGAAATGCTGTTGAATGTTGTGAAATTGAGAGGAAATAAAGCCCCCAAATATTATATATTTTCTGAAAGCAAAGATCCAGGAGAATAAAATGGTGGCAGCTGAAATTTTTTATGTCACATGTCAACACAATGGTTAATCAAACCGATATTTTTAGTATAAAATACACTAACGTTAATTTTAATGCACACAGAAACAAAATAATACCCAGTTTTGGTAAAATAAAAAAGTTTAGGTTTTATCAAGTAAATAGATACCACACATGTCAAGCCTTAAATTTATGCGTGTCCCTCAAACTTCTGTTTGCGATATTGTCCATAGGTGACACTCTAAAAGCCTTTACAGGTTATCAGTTTAGAGTTAACCATGAATGATGGTCCTATTTTTTTTTTGTCATTTTGTGTTTCTTTATTTATTTATTTTTACTTTTTATTTTAACTTAATTTAACATATATGGAGTTAGTGGTTCCCTGTAATTAGATATCAGGGGTCTGAAAGCTGACAGTCACTACCGTAGTGTGTGTACATCTGGTCTGGAGATATACTTACCTAATTCGCTGAGAGCAAGACTGGCCCTCGCTGCTCCTGACACCCCCCCCCCCCCCCGCACGCTAGCTGTATTGTGAGTGGACTGTTCCTGACGTAATTGCGCTCGTAGACCGGCTTGTGAGGAATGCAGGGACACTCCACCGCTGGACACGGGGGAGCGATGTTTTCCGGATGATCGAAGGATCAGGTAGGTATAGCTTTTCCTTGTGCCCCAGGACAAAATGATTAGTTAACCCTTGCAGTGCAGGCACAGCCCTACTGCATGTGAAAATAACAATTTTGCTCAGTGTTCTTCTTTAAATGGCATAATTCACACTGTGTGTTTCCCTGTGCATTCTGGGTGCATTCTGCTAGTTACATTTAAAAAATTGAATTCTGTGTGTACAGGGACAGAATCAGGGGTAGATAGCTGGGTAAACCAAAACTAAAATAACCTGTTTCTGAGATCATGCAAAAGGACCGTATTTGACACAGTATTTGTTGTTTCATTTACATGCATCTAGCTTACATGGACCCTATTGGTAGATGCGCAAGGCCAACATGTAAATATCAACAATGTGCAACCAACGATGTCTGCGCCGCTGATTTTACACACTATTCATGTTTGCACGCTGGCTTAGGATGTACTCCAGTTAAAGTGACATGTAAAAAAAAATGATTGCCACTAGAAGACATTTCTGATCCCTGGCTTGCTTCTGATTGTAAACAAGGTGTCCAGGTGATCCCAGGTAGCATCACCAACCAAATATGGTCATGACTTCAGGAAAGGCAGATATGCTGTATGGAGCCCCCCTTATCTTAAAGGGGGCGTCCAGATTCCAATACGTCCTAAACATTGACCAGGCCAAGCCAATGGCAAGACACCTTTCCAGTTTTGAGAGCATATGGCCTGGTATGGTTCAGGAGGGATGTACTGCATGCCTGGGTAGGATTTTGGTATTGATTTTGGTGGGACCCCACCCATTTTTATTTTGTTTTCTTTGTGTGGGATCTCCCTTAAAAATCCATACCAGACCCCAGTCTAGGATAAGGATCTGCCATATAAGAGGGCATGAAAGCCCTCTTATAAACCAATGTCGTTATCCAGGCATGCAGCCTGGGTGGCCAGGAAAGGAGGGGGCAGCAAGCGTGTAGGTGGGGTGCAGGGTGGTGCGGCGGCAATAACACACACAGTCTCAGTGCGATAAAATAACTTGTATGGAATAATGTGAAGACAGTTCACAATAAACCCGGTGGGAAGACAACCCAGCCAAAAACACTCACAGGTCCAGCAGTGTGTAGAAGGCAGATTTCAGCTGAGCTAACAGTGCCTGTTAGGAGGGGCAGAATACAGCCTGGTCTTCTCGTGCTTAAGCAGGAAGATGTCCAGAGAAGTTGTAAGCCCTAGGCTTTTCCTCCTCATCAGGAACCATTCCCTGCCGCTAGTTTGTCCCTACTCTACCCACTCGCAAATTGCTTGCCAAGCCCGATATCCAGAGCCTTAAATAGGCTCTGCCTGACCCAAGATGGCTGCTAAAGTCATATGGGGTGGCAGCATCCAATTGGATTTCCACCTAGGAAACTTTAGAGAAACCATGTTCCTCTTGACTTCCTCTCCAACCACCTGCAGTGGAGAAAGTAGTCTGCACCTGCCTACAAGTCTGTTTACTTCTCCCCTTGAATCATACCAAACCACAGCCCTGCAGAAGAAAAAAAAATATCCGTTATCAAAAATAGGGGTCTTGTATAGTGGTGTGGCGTCCCCTGAAAAAAAATCTAAAAATCCAGCAATGTACACCCATCATTGATCAAGATGAACTACACCCCTCCAACATGGCAACGCAGGCTGATGATGCAGCAAATGGCAGCTCTCCAGGCAGCAGTCAAAAGTCAAAAAAAAGACCAGATTTGGTTATGAACAATTTTTGGTCAAAGTCTTCACCCAGGATATCCATGACCTGTTTACAAGTACAAGCCAGTGGGTGGGTGGTTAGAAGCTTCATTTAGTGGATGAAGTAATATTGTCACTAAATGAAAGACTTCCGCCTGCAGCAGCCAGAGTTTCTGGTGGTCGGACTAACTTGCCAAATCTGGTCATGCAGCTTGTCTGAAGCTCATCCAAACTTCTGCATTTAAATAAACCAAATGCAGGAGGCTAGTGTGAATGTAGTTTAGGCCAGCATGAACCCCATCCTCAAACTCTTCTAAAAACTCATTATGGTAATTTTGTAATTTGCAGGGCTGATTATTCTCCAACAATGCAATGTTTGGCTTCTGTTCATGGAAACACAAAGAAAAGTGAATTTTGATTGGCTCATGCATCCTCCCTTGTCTTTTTTTATTCTTAGACAGAAAGGCTATAATATGTAGAGTTGGTTGTTACTAAAAATACATTTAATTGTTTGTTTTGTATTAAGATAGAGTCATAAATTGTGAAATCAGAATCTCACATCCAACCACACAACTGCTGTAGAGTAGAAATTTTTCCTCTAGAATGCTGACAGTTGTGGAAAAGCGGTAAAGGGACAGATGGAAAAATAAACATGGGTGCAAAGTTTTGTTTTAAAGTGCCCCTACTCATTCACATAAAAAGGTAAATATTAAAGAAACATGCACAATTTTACAAGTAATTTAATTGGACAGATAAAATGTTCCACCATGTAAATCCATTGTCAATCATGTTTTCCAGCGATGCAGATCCTTGTCACAATTAACTATCTGATCCCAATGCCAATTTGCTGCAAATGACAGCTCCCAGTCCCCACTGGGGGAATGTAAACAATGGGACAGGGTATAGTGGGTTATGTCATTGACGGCACGAGAATCCCTGTGACGTCATTAAACAAATGTGGCCACGTCAATATTTTGGCAGCAATGTCATCAGTGAGTCCCCACCTTTTTATTTACATTCCATGGTGCGAGCCAGCAGCTGTCATTTGTGGTGAGTAGGGATGGGCCGAACACCCCCCTGTTCGGTTCGCAGCAGAACAGGCAAAAAATTCATTCGAACATGCAAACACTGTTAAAGTCTATGGGACACAAACGTGAAAAATCAAAAGTGCTAATTTTAGGGGTTAATATGCAAGTTATTGTCATAAAAAGTGTTCGAGGACCAGGGTCCTGACCCAGGGGACATGTATCAATGAAAAAAGAGTTTTAAAAACGGCCGTTTTTTCGGGAGCAGTGATTTTAATAATGCTTAAAGTGAAATAATAAAAGTAAAATATTCCTTTAAATTTCATACCTGAAAGCGGTAGCGCCAGCAGCTATAATGAATTGTTGGGTCTCTGGAATGCTCATAAAAGTCATTGAAAAAAACGGCCTGAGGTTCCGCCACAGTGCATTACCAGGCCCTTTGGGTCTGGTATGAAATTTAAGGGGAACCCTGAACCAAAATTTAAAAAAAAAATGCGTGGGGGTCCCCCAAATTCCATACCAGGCCCTTCAGATCTGGTATGGATATTAAGGGGAACCCCGCGACAAAGTTTAAAAAAAGTGGCGTGGGGGTCTCCCTCAAAATCCATACCAGACCCTTATCTGAGCACGCAACCTGGCAGGCCGCAGGAAAAGAGGGGGATGAGAGAGCATCCCCCCTCCTGAACCTTACCAGGCCACATGCCCTCAACATAGGGAGGATGTCTCCATGTTGATGGAGACAAGGGCCTCATCCCCACAACCTGATGGTTGTGGGGGTCTGCGGGTGGGGGGCTTATCGGAATCTTGAAGCCCCCTTTAACAAGGGGACCTCCAGATCCCGCCCCCCCGTGTGATATGGTAATGGGGTACAAATGTACCCCTATCATTTCATAAAAAAGTGTCAAAAAATGTTAAAAAAGACAAGAGATGGTTTTTGACAATTTTATTAATGTCTTCTTCTTTCCCCGCTTCTTCCATCTTCTTCTGGTCTTCATTCGGTTTTCTTCCTCCATCTTGTTTTTCCCCAGCTTCTTCCTCTTCTTGCTCCGATCCTCTGCTTCTTCCTTCGGTCTTCTCGTCCACATCTTCCTCCCCGCTCCGTTCTTCAGACTATACGCATCAATGGAAGGTTCCCACTGTGTGACGCTTCTGTTCTTCTGACAGTTCTTATATAACTGAGGGCGGGGTCACGGTTACGTAACGGGTGACCCCACCCCCTCTGACATCACGGGGAAAGCCATAGGGAAGTCCCCGTGTGTCAGAGGGGACGGGGTCACTGAGTGGCCCCCGCGCCATTTTAAAAAAAAGTTTGGTGCGGGGTTCCCCTTAATATCCATACCAGACCTGAAGGGCCTGGTATGGAATTTGGGGGGACCCCCACGCATTTTTAAAAAAAAATTTGGTTCGGGGTTCCCCTTAATATTCATACCAGACCCAAAGGGCCTAGTAATGCACTGTGGGGGAATCCCAGGCCGTTTTTTTTAATGACTTTTATGAGTATTGCAGAGACCTGACAATTTATTATAGCTGCCAGCGCTACCACTAGTACTTTTAAATGACTATCTTTTCCATTAGAAATGTCATCTCTCAGACTGTTGTAAACATGGGAAACATGCACCACTTTACAGGCATACTATAGACACCCCCCAGGTATGAAATTTAAAGGAATATTTTACTTTTATTGTTTCACTTTAAGCATTATTAAATCACTGCTCCCGAAAAAACGTCTGTTTTTAAAACTTTTTTTTGCATTAATACATGTCCCCTGGGGCGGGACCAGGTCCCCAAACATTTTTTATGACAATAACTTGCATATTAACCTTTAAAATTAGCACTTTTGATTTCTCCCAAAGACTTTAAAGGGTGTTTCGCGGCTTTCGAATTTGCCACGAACACCCCAAATTGTTCGCTATTCGGTGAACGGGTGAACAGCCAATGTTCGAGTAGAACTCATGTTCGACCCGAACAGACAGCCCATCCCTAGTGGTGAGCAGTGATCATATCATGTCAGCGGTCCATGGAATTTTCTTTTCTCGTGATTGACGTAGATCTGCATTGCTAAAAATGTGACTAACGATGGATTTACAACGCAGGACTTTTTTTGTGTTTTTTTTTTAATTTTTATGAAAAGACTTGTTGGTGATAAAACTTGTTGGGGGGTGGAGTATCTGGGGCCCTGTTATTTTTAAAAGTAGTCTCCAGATTCAGAAAAGCCCCTCACCCTTACAACCACCAGGCCAGATCCTGTATGTACAGTGGCTTGCGAAAGTATTCGGCCCCCTTGAACTTTTCAACCTTTTGCCACATTTCAGGCTTCAAACATAAAGATATAAAATTTTTATTTTTTATGAAGAATCACCAACAAGTGGGACATAATTGTGAAGTGGAACGAAATCTTTTGGATTTTTGAAACTTTTTTAACTAATAAAAAAATGAAAAGTGGGGCGTGCAAAATTATTCGGCCCCCTTGCGTTAATACTTTGTAGAGCCACCTTTTGCTGCGATTACAGCTGCAAGTCGCTTGGGGTATGTCTCTATCAGTTTTGCACATCGAGAGACTGAAATTCTTGCCCATTCTTCCTTGCAAAACAGCTCAAGCTCAGTGAGGTTGGATGGAGAGCGTTTGTGAACAGCAGTTTTCAGCTCTTTCCACAGATTCTCGATTGGATTCAGGTTTGGACTTTGACTTGGCCATTCTAATACCTGGATACGTTTATTTGTGAACCATTCCTTTGTAGATTTTGCTGTATGTTTTGGATCATTGTCTTGTTGGAAGATAAATCTCCGTCCCAGTTTCAGGTCTTTTGCAGACTCCAACAGGTTTTCATCCAGAATGGTCCTGTATTTGGCTGCATCCATCTTCCCCTCAATTTTAACCATCTTCCCTGTCCCTGCTGAAGAAAAGCAGGCCCAAACCATGATGCTGCCGCCACCATGTTTCACGGTGGGGATGGTGTGTTGAGTGTGATGAGCTGTGTTGCTTTTACGCCAAACATATCGTTTAGCATTGTGGCCAAAAAGTTCGATTTTGGTTTCATCGGACCAGAGCACCTTCTTCCACATGTTTGGTGTGTCTCCCAGGTGGCTTGTGGCAAACTTTAGACAAGACTTTTTATGGCTATCTTTGAGAAATGGCTTTCTTCTTGCCACTCTTCCATAAAGGCCAGATTTGTGCAGTGTACGACTGATTGTTGTCCTATGGACAGACTCTCCCACCTCAGCTGTAGTTCTCTGCAGTTCATCCAGAGTGATCATGGGCCTCTTGGCTGCATTTCTGATCAGTCTTCTCCTTGTCTGAGCTGAAAGTTTAGAGGGACAGCCAGGTCTTGGTAGATTTGCAGTGGTCTGATACTCCTTCCATTTCAAAATGATCGCTTGCACAGTGCTCCTTGGGATGTTTAAAGCTTGGGAAATCTTTTTGTATCCAAATCCGGCTTTAAACTTCTCCACAACAGTATTACGCACCTGCCTGGTGTGTTCCTTGGTCTTCATGATGCTCTCTGCGCTTTCAACAGAACCCTGAGACTATCACAGAGCAGGTGCATTTATACAGAGACTTGATTACACACAGGTGGATTCTATTTATCACCATCAGTCATTTAGGACAACATTGGATCATTCAGAGATCCTCGCTGAACTTCTGGAGTGAGTTTTCTGCACTGAAAGTAAAGGGGCCGAATAATTTTGCACGCACCACTTTTCAGTTTTTTAATTGCTAAAAAAGTTTAAAATATCCAATAGATTTCATTCCACTTCACAATTGTGTCCCACTTGTTGGTGATTCTTCACAAAAAATTACAATTTTATATCTTTATGTTTGAAGCCTGAAATGTGGCAAAAGGTTGAAAAGTTCAAGGGGGCCGAATACTTTCGCAAGCCACTGTATATCCATATCCAGACCTGGCTTGTTGACCCTGCTTGTTCCTGAACCCTTTTTGCTGAATCCAGCTTGTGACCCAACCAGCTTGCAAGTTGCAGTGTCTTAAGCTTCACATCTGCTACCAGATCTCCCAACCTGGATTTCTTACAGACACCTGTGCCACTCTATGCCCTGTTATACCCGCTAATTGACCCCGGGGGAAATGGGACAAGAGGTGTAAGAGAAGCCCTCTCGTCAACTCAGCCTTAAGGTACGTGACATAAGGCGATGGTTTGTAAATCTATTTTATACAAGATCTGAATATGTACAGACCTCCATATTTCCATCTGTATATTTTTTACCAAAGTTCCTTCAGAGAAACAATGGAGCTGCTTAACTCGGATGGCACCTTCCATATTCACTGCTGCCTTAAATGAGTTCTTGGATTACTCATTATGTTACATGGTGTTCACCTTATTCTCTTACTAAACAACAGGGACCTAGAAAGGGCATAGTACAACATTGCAATATTGAGTATTTTGGTTTTCTTATTAAGGCAGTAATGTCACACAGAAGAGTCCTAGGGGAACACAAGCTTACTGTTGAGTGGCTCTCTGCCATTCTGCCCCATAGTGATCCTACAGACCTTTTTTTGCCAGCTCATTATCACAGCATGTGAAGTGAATATTCCTGGGACATGACAGAGATCTCTGTCATGTCCCAGTGAGGCCATCCCCCCTACAGTTAGAACACACCCAGGGAACACAGTTAACTCCTTGTGATCTATCAATGGGTCCGCGCTTCAGACTTTTAAAACACTGCTGCCCCCCTATGTAAGTAGGGAACACCTCAGTGATACCCCGAAAGGTTAAAAACAGAATATAGAGGATGGCGCTGTGTATAGTGTGAGTGTTTAAAGTGCCAAGTGCTGTGGTGCATAGTACAATCCTACCTCAATACCCAAAAATTAAAAGATATATAATCAATATAAATAAATTAAAAATTAGTAAGCGATCAAGAATTAACCAATATTGTGGGGTGATATATCCTTAATGGAATTGCAAGTAATTAAAATCCTGTACATTAAACAAAATCAATCCTTAAAAAATGTGAGATTAAAAAATAGCAAATATAAATTGGTTGTCAGACCACGGTGCAACCCACACAGTGTAATAATGTGCAAATATCTATGAAAATTGAAAACAATCTGATGTATATATGAAAAAAATTATTTCATCACAAAAATTTAAAAAATATTCAAAAAAACGGACAATATTAAAAAAAAAAAAAAAAAAAAAATTAATATATCTAGTCCCAACAGCTGTATAGTGCAAAAAGTTCAAATTGCAGTGTAATAAATCATGTAGCGTTTTTCCCAGACGATTATTCTTTAACAATGGAGATCCATGCAATCATTTTTGGCAATTTCCCCCAATGTGATTGCACTCACCGGAGCTCCCTGCCCCTGCAGGGGTATGAGCGTGTGATGTTAATCCTCAGCCTTTAATCGCCCCGATCTCACTGGTGCCAGTACTCTTCCACTCAGCCCAATCCAGGAGAACCACTTGTTGAGAAGGGAGGGAGGACTCACTGCCCTTTGCTGTAGCACAGATCCCAGCCAGGCATCCACTTTCATATATTTAGGTAAAAAATAAAAAAGATTCCTTCATAGCGTAATTCTGTTTCTAATAAATATTTTATTTATATATTACAGTCCCATGACTAAAAACCGAATAAAAATTAATATAGAAATGGCAGAGAGGGAGCTCGCAGGCTCACACGGTCCGGGGACGCAGCGCTGCTGAAAAAAACTACCGCTTGCGTTCCACCGGCCTAGTATCCGGAACCACAGTATGCGGAAGTGATGTTGTGCGTGCCAAGATAGTCCCGCCTTACGCGTTTCGTCATACGGACGTCATCTTTTTTTCAGCAGCGCTGCGTCCCCGGACCGTGTGAGCCTGCGAGCTCCCTCTCTGCCATTTCTATATTAATTTCTATTCGGTTTTTAGTCATGGGACTGTAATATATAAATAAAATATTTATTAGAAACAGAATTACGCTATGAAGGAATCTTTTTTATTTTTTACCTAAATATATGAAAGTGGATGCCTGGCTGGGATCTGTGCTACAGCAAAGGGCAGTGAGTCCTCCCTCCCTTCTCAACAAGTGGTTCTCCTGGATTGGGCTGAGTGGAAGAGTACTGGCACCAGTGAGATCGGGGCGATTAAAGGCTGAGGATTAACATCACACGCTCATACCCCTGCAGGGGCAGGGAGCTCCGGTGAGTGCAATCACATTGGGGGAAATTGTCAAAAATTATTGCATGGATCTCTATTGTTAAAGAATAATCGTCTGGGAAAAACGCTACATGATTTATTACACTGCAATTTGAACTTTTTGCACTATACAGCTGTTGGGACTAGATATATTAATTTTTTTTTTTGAATATTGTCCGTTTTTTTGAATATTTTTTAAATTTTTGTGATGAATTAATTTTTTTCATATATACATCAGATTGTTTTCAATTTTCATAGATATTTGCACATTATTACACTGTGTGGGTTGCACCGTGGTCTGACAACCAATTTATATTTGCTATTTTTTAATCTCACATTTTTTAAGGATTGATTTTCTTTAATGTACAGGATTTTAATTACTTGCAATTCCATTAAGGATATATCACCCCACAATATTGGTTAATTCTTGGTCACTTACTAATTTTTAATTTATTTATATTGATTATATATCTTTTAATTTTCGGGTATTGAGGTAGGATTGTACTACGCACCACAGCACTTGGCACTTTAAACACTCACACTATACACAGCGCCATCCCCTATATTCTACAGTTAACTCCTTGATCGCCCCCTACTGTTAACCCCTTTCCTGACAGTGTCATTTTTACATTGATAACTGCATTTTTATAGCAGTGATCAAGGTAATAATGTCACTGGTCCCCAAAAAATGTCATTTGGGGTCAGATTTGTCCGCCACAGTCCCGCTAAAAATCGCAGATCGCAGCCATTACTAGTGAAAACAATAAAGAATAAAAAAAGTCCCAAAAGTCTCTAAATCTATTCCATAAGTTTTGTGCAAACCAATCAATATACGCCTATTGCAATTTTTTTTTACCAAAAATATGTAGAAGAATATATATCGGTCTTAACCGATGAATAACTTTGTTTTTTATATATATATTTTTAGATATATATTATAGCAAAAAGTCAAATTAAAAAAAAAATTTTTTTCAAAATTGTCGCTCTTTGTTTGTTTATAGCGCAAAAAATAAAAACCGCAGAGGTGATCAAATACCACTAAAAGAAAGCTCTATTTGTGGGGAAAACAGGACTTCAAGTTTGTGTGGGTACAGCGTCGCACGACCGCGCAATTGTCAGTCAAAGTGACGCAGTGCTGTATCGCAAAAAATGGCCTGGTCATTAAGGGGGCAAATCCTTCCGGGGCTGAAGTGGTTAAGTTGCTATATACTGTAGTCCCATCACTGTAACCAATGCTTATAAGTATTTTTTGCTTTCCCTACCCCTGTGACCCTTCAAAATCTGAGACAGGGAAGGCATCACCATGAGCGCGTCTTTCTTCTCCTATAAATTGCCAGCGAGTTAGTGGGCAGGACCTGAGGAAGCAAGCCATGCGTCTGAAATGCATTGTCATGGCAACTATGTGACGTCCTCACTCTCTTGCCCCCTGTATCCTGCTTGTGTGGGTTTGTGTGTCCTCGAAGAGCAGCGCCAGGTGGAACGGACACATGCGCATTAGGATCTGCACGTCGAGCGTGGTGGTAGATAGCATCAGATGTGCTGCCAGGATCCGGGCAGCTAGATTGAATGTCCATGGCTCCCCCTTCCCCTGTCGGGTTGAGGTGGTTATAGGAGTGCGGCCACAGAGGAATCCTTATACTGTATCTATCTTCACACAATGTGAGTTTGACCATTGTAGTGTTTTTAACTTTACCATACACTAGGGCGGCTTTGCGCTCTCTTCTTTTGTGTTTTGTCTAGAGGTGTTCCTCCCACCCAGAGGATCCATAGAGAACAGCAGCACCCATTGACTTGTCTAATTATCACGAATAGCTAGCTGGAGGGCTATACCAATTAGTAGGGATGGGCCGAACACCTCCCCCTATTCGGATCGTACCAGAACATGCGAACAGGTAAAAATGCATGCGAACATGCGAACACCTTTAAAGTCTATGGCACACGAACATGAAAAAATCAAAAGTGCTCATTTTAAAGGCTTATATGCAAGTTATTGCCATAAAAAGTTTATGGGGACCCGGGTACTGCCCCAGGGGACATGTATTAATGCAAAAAGAAGTTTTTAAAACAACTGTTTTTTCAGGAGCAGTGATTTTAATAATGCTTAAAGTGAAAAAATAAAAATTAAATATTCCTTTAAATCTTTTAATCATGCCTGGGGTGTCTCCTTAGCCTAACTGTGCACTGGCACATCTGTGTGATGTGTAGAACAGTGCCACAGCAAAATGACATTTCTAAGAAATTTCTAGGAAAACATTTCTAGGAAAAAATGTAATTTAAACTTGTTAGCGGCTGTAATGTATTGCCGGCTCCAGCCAATATAGATGAAAAATCAAGGAAAAAAACAGCGTGGGTTTCCCCCCTCCCAAGTCCATACCAGGCCCTTAGGGTCTGGTATTGATTTTAGATGGAACTCCATGCCAAAATGTAAAAAAAAATTGGCGTGGGGTCCCCCAAAATCCATACCAGACCCTTATCCGAGAAAGCAGCCTGGCAGGCCACAAAGAACCATACCAGGCCACTTGCCCTCAACATGGGGAGGGTGCTTTGGGGTCCCTGCCAAGCTGCTTACTCGGATTAGGGCCTGGTATTGATTTTGGGGGGGACCCCACGCCAATTGTTTTTTAAGTTTTGACATGGAGTTCCCCTTAAAATCTATGCCAGACCCAAAGGGCCTGGTATGGATTTTGGGGGGGGGGCAATTTTTTTTTCATTTTGGCGTGGAGTTCCCCTTAAAATCTATGCCAGACCCAAAGGGCCTGGTATGGATTTTGGGGGGCACCATGCCGTTTTTTTCTTAATTTTGTCATAGGGTTCCCCTTAACCACTTCAATACACTATTATATACTCTGCACTGACTGCACTGTATATATAGTCTACACTACACGGTATATATATATATATATATATATATATATATATATAGTAATAGATTGCCTGTACTGTATATATATTGTACACTGACTACACTGTATATATATATATATATATATATATATATATATATATATACACTACCGTTCAAAAGTTTGGGGTCACATTGAAATGTCCTTATTTTTGAAGGAAAAGCACTGTACTTTTAAATGAAGCTAACTTTAAACTAGTCCTAACTTTAAACAAATATACTCTATACATTGCTAATGTGGTAAATGACTATTCTAACTGCAAATGTCTAGTTTTTGGTGCAATATCTACATAGGTGTATAGAGGCCCATTTCCAGCAACTATCACTCCAGTGTTCTAATGGTACAATGTGTTTGCTCATTGGCTCAGAAGGCTAATTGATGATTAGCAAACCCTTGTGCAATCATGTTCACACATCTAAAAACAGTCTAGCTCCTTCCAGAAGCTACAAAACTGACCTTCCTGTGAGCAGATTGAGTTTCTGGAGCATCACATTTGTGGGGTCAATTAAACGCTCAAAATGGCCAGAAAAAGAGAACTTTCATCTGAAACTCGACAGTCTATTCTTGTTCTTAGAAATGAAGGCTATTCCATGCGAGAAATTGCAAAGAAATTGAAGATTTCCTACAACGGTGTGTACTACTCCCTTCAGAGGACAGCACAAACAGGCTCTAACCAGAGTAGAAAAAGAAGTGGGAGGCCGCGTTGCACAACTAAGCAAGAAGATAAGCACATTAGAGTCTCTAGTTTGAGAAACAGACGCCTCACAGGTCCCCAACTGGCATCTTCATTAAATAGTACCCGCAAAACACCAGTGTCAACATCTACAGTGAAGAGGCGGCTGCGGGATTTTGGGCTTCAGGGCAGAGTGGCAAAGAAAAAGCCATATCTGAGACTGGCCAATAAAAGAAAAAGATTAAGATGGGCAAAAGAACACAGACATTGGACAGAGGAAGACTGGAAAAAAGTGTTGTGGACGGATGAATCCAAGTTTGAGGGGTTTGGATCACAAAGAAGAACGTTTGTGAGACGCAGAACAAATGAAAAGATGCTGGAAGAATGCCTGACGCCATCTGTTAAGCATGGTGGAGGTAATGTGATGGTCTGGGGTTGCTTTGGTGCTGGTAAGGTGGGAGCTTTGTACAGGGTAAAAGGGATTCTGAATAAGGAAGGCTATCACTCCATTTTGCAACGCCATACCATACCCAGTGGACAGCGCTTGATTGGAGCCAATTTCATCCTACAACAGGACAATGACCCTAAACACACCTCCAAATTGTGCAAGAACTATTTACAGCAGAAGCAGGCAGCTGGTATTCTATCGGTAATGGAGTGGCCAGCACAGTCACCAGATCTGAACCCCATTGAGCTGTTGTGGGAGCAGCTTGACCGTATGGTACGCCAGAAGTGCCCATCCAACCAATCCAACTTGTGGGAGCTGCTTCTAGAAGCGTGGGGTGCAATTTCTCCAGCTTACCTCAATAAATTAACAGCTAGAATGCCAAAGGTGTGCAATGCTGTAATTGCTGCAAAAGGAGGATTCTTTGATGAAAGCAAAGTTTGATGTAAAAACAATGTTATTTCAAATACAAATCATTATTTCTAACCTTGTCAATGTCTTGACTCTATTTTCTATTCATTTCACAACGTATGGTGGTGAATAAGTGTGACTTTTCATGGAAAACACAAAATTGTTTGGGTGACCCCAAACTTTTGAACGGTAGTGTATATACACTAAACTGCCTACACGCCACTAACTAACCTGCCTAATCTAGCTCAAGTTCTCCTCTCCACGTTATTATCACACTATACGTGGCCGCCGTGTAAGCAGACTTATATAGTGTGGGCCCACTGAGCCATGATTGGCTGAAGGCACCCTGTCTTCGGCCAATCATGGCTCTCACAGCAGATCGCGCTGTGATTGGCCAAAGCATGCAGGTCAGGTGCATGCTTTGAACGATCAGCAGCCGTCAATAAACTGCGAACTCGCAGTGCATTATGGGGCGTGATTAGAGCCTTTAATTGGCTTCAAAAAGTTTGGGCTTGGGGCGCAGAGCACTGCGCCTGGAACCCACCCACTTGTGACATTAGCAGATCAATATTCGCTATTGTCTTCCAGCTTCCCCTTCCGGACAATCAGGACAGGAGGCGGATCTTTAAATAGGATTACCTGGGAGGAGAAGCCGTGACCTGGATGGGGTAAGTGCGGACCTGGCGGTGGGGTTTGTTTTCTGCCACTCAAAAAAAAATGGAGCACCATCCACCACTGCCAGTACACCAGGTCCAGGGTTTACAAGCTTCCTCACATGAAGGATAGTTGTGGTGTCTTATGGCATTTTCTCACACATATAATGAATGTGGATCCAGTTCAATAGCTTCTGGTAGGTTAGGTGCCAGTTGTTGTTTCCAATATCTAGTCACTGTTATTCTACAGCCAAGAGTATAAGAGTAACAACTGTGTGTAATTAGGGTGGATATTTGTAATAATGATAATTGTAATTATAATTGTAATTGATAATTGTGATATTTAATGATACTGCTAAAGGTGGTGTCAGAGGGACAAGCGTGTTCGTTTTTGTAATGCTAAACTAAAAATCGTGATGGACTTAGGGTTCATTCACACCACAACTCATCAGTTTTTTGTAATGTGTTGTAATGCATTAGTGTGCATTTTACATGCATTGCGTTTGTTTTGTTTGCCTTGCAGTGCATTGCGTTTATGTAGGTTTGCATGCATTTGAATGTGTTGTGTTGCGCTGCACTGAAAAAAAAAAGTAGTGCATGCCGTACTTCAGGCATCCTTGCATTGGGTGCCAGAGGACCTTCCAGCTCTGGGGGCATTCTCACATCCTGGGTCACTAAATTTATATTATGTGTCGCAAAAATGAAAACATAATAACCCGAATCCAAACAGAGGAAAGGCAGTTGGTTAAATCTGGGGTTTAGTTATGACGCACCACCCTAGTAAGGGCTGCTGGAAAATGACTGTCCCCAAACGTTGCCCTGACCTTACAAGCCACCAAACACCTCTGACACCCTGGGTTTGGAATTAATTCAAAGTGATAATGCAGTTACACAGACACAAGACTGTAGCAAAGTAAACATGTATTTTACTTAAGATGTCTTAGGCAGATAAGAATAAGAATTAATAAGGCAGATATCTTTCAGTGTTAAACTTTGGTCTTACGAAGTATAAAAAAGATATGCAATGCAAAGAAAGATCACAATAAGTCAAACAGTAGTAACCAGTAGGTCCTGAAATAACCTATGACCCCAGGTATAAAAGGGAAGAGAATGAGCTTTTTCTGTGTCAGCCTGCTTCCTTAAAATCCTGATGTCACAGGCCCAGAAAGTGTGTGGCAAAATTATTACACATTTTGTAAGAAATTCAATAATCAATATCTAAATAGAGTTCCTCTTAATGTGCGCAGAATGTTATGCACGGAGTCCTTTAGGTGGGGGGAAGAGGAGAGTGGAGAAGTCCTTGTACTGTAGATCTCCAGAGTCTTCAGCTAGCTCAACAAGGACCCAGAAGAATGGCTGTGCAATGGTGACTAGCAATAAAGAATAACATATGCAAAGTGTTTCTTTTGCAAGCTCTCATGTAAAGCGATGGAATAAAGGTGTCTGCATAAAGTGTCTTTGTAGGGTGTACACAGGGTGGGCTTCCACCTGCTCACCAATCCTTATTACCAAGACTCAAGGAAAGAGGATGTCCCGGAACAGGCTCTTGAAGAATCTGCAACCAGTGAAGGTTGCCTGGCCGTGCACCTGACGACTCTAGGATTCTGTTGTAACTGTACCAGTGACGATGAGAGTGACCCCCGACAGTCATTAGGTAGACAGGGCGCTAGCAATAGTGGATCTGCTCGTTCACTTACTGGGGACTCTCCACTCCACCTTGGCCACAAGTCCCTGCTCTCAGCTGTAGGCCATGGTCCCAAAAGGAAGAGCACCTCCCCAGACCAGGCTATTTAGGTCCTCATCCAGCATTCTTTTCTCTCCCAGCCGGCTGGAACTTGTAGTCTGCAGCAGCCTTGCTCCAATGTAAATCCTGGCTCTCCAGACCACATATCCAACGATCCCTTGCATTCAGGAAATGGTGACACAATGACCAGGTTGAACACTAGAGAGAAACAAGCTGACTGAAGCAAGTTTTTAGTATAGAAGAACAGACTGATATACTGTAGAAATTACCTTCCTGTTCATCATGATTACGACCTCCAATAATTAGCAGCAAAAAGTGCTACTTTTAAATTAAAGTGACTTTCACTTTAACAACAATGGCAAACAATAAGAAGCTGCTGACAGGTATGTAGTGCAGAACTCTATAGGCTCCAGGCTGTTCTGATTTCGGCAGTGCTTCAATACTTGCTGATAGTGTCAAAGCTTGCCGTCTTTCTCTCACCCGCATGCTTTTCTTTTGGCCTGGTACTGTGATGGGTCGATGCCGTAATGTATCAGAGCAAGAGTCCATAATACCAGACAGTGCTGAAGCTTTAAAATCAAAAACTTACACTGCGCCACAGTTCCCTTACACCTAATTAAATAAATATGTGATACCTCTGCTGCTTAACCACCAAAAATCATGTGTGTAACGCCGATTGCGAAAATAAATCTGACCATGTGTGGGCGCTAGGTATCTCCTTATCAATTGTGACACTATAATTGGAAAGTGTTTCACTTATAAACAAATTAAAGTGCTTATATATAACATCTATTATCAATCCATATGTCTAAAATACAAAAATAAAGTCCATCAATTCAATCCTTTTTTGAAAGCATCCACCTCGTGGCCTCTGGTACAAAGTATCTTTTTTCTTTTAAATTTAAGATGTTTTGATCATACCATTTTTTGACAAATTCTTTCAACTTGTGAGTTAATCCACCATGTGGCCAATAGTGAATCTGAACCTCTAAGTAGTGCTCGTCTTATATGCAAACAATCGTGCCGCAAACTCGTGTCTCCTGTGACGCACCTACCCTTACAGGGGAAACCCACCAGGGGAGGAGATTTTAGAGAGGAAGACTCCAATACCAAAATCCCCAACAGGGGCAGGGTGAATGGAGAAAGTGGAAGGAGCCCTACAAACCCTACCCCCAACCACCGGCTCAGGGGATGACAAATTTAGGGTACAGCTCATGGGAGGAAACCCAGAAGCCCATTGTGCCCAATATGAGACAAGGAAGAGGATTAAGTAACGAAGGAGGGGATGTGGGGGGATGGGGAGAAAAAGGCGCAGAGAGTCATAGGGGAAGGGATTTTCAATTTAAGTGAGGTAGCATTCACTAAGGAGGAACTCACTATTTTAGATATGGGAGTAAAATATGCACTTAATAAAGTATTGGACAAATTTGAAACATTCATAGATCTTGAAAAATTCACTAGGAAAATGAATATTAAAAAATTATTTTTAGAAAAAGCTAAGTCAGGGGATAGTTTAGAACAAACAGAATACCAACATAGTGGATTTACGGAATAAATCCACATTTAACCCCAGGAAAACCAATAATTCCCACATTGAAGGGTTTAGAAGTATGGTAGAGAATGGGATTCAAAGATTTAGAACTAAAAAGGAAAAGAAACGGGAAAGAATATGGCAGGGTATATAAGCAATAGAACAGAGAAAAAACATTGTGGTCCGTCCTGCAGAAAATGGGGGGGGGGCTGGACTTGTGGTTTTCAATAAAGAGGACTACTATGAAGAGATGGCCAGGATCCTAAGAGATAATACCACATATCAGAAACTGAGGAGTAATCCTAGTTTCAAATTAACTTTAAAAGAATTTGTCAAAAAAGGGTATGATCAAAACATCTTAAATTTAAAAGAAAAAAGATACTTCGTATCAGAGGCCACATGGTGGATGCTTTCATAAAAGGATTAAACTGATGGACTTTATTTTTGTATTTTAGACATATGGATTGATGATATATGGTATATATAAGCACTTTCATTTGTTTATAAGTGGAACACTTTCCAATTGTAGCGTCACAATTGATAAGGAGATACCTAGCACCCACACATGGTCAGATTTATTTTCGCAATCGGTATTACACACAGTGCTGAAGCTTTGCCTCAACAGATGGCCCAGAATTTGTGTCACATGTGAAAGTTGCTACACATATGTACAAGAACTTTAACACCTATCATCAGCTTTTTTTTATTATTCTTTTATTATTTTTTTTTCAGTGAAAGTCACTTTAAGACATTGTGCATCCATCACTGTGCAGAGAGCAATGCAGCTAGGCTTATATGTGCATTGAGACATTTGGCCCAGTGTTAGGTCAGACTAAGCTCTCCTTTTAACCTATGTAGATATAAAAACTAAAACATTAGTGTCTGCGCTAGAAAGAAAAATCCCATCAATCAAAAGGTGCAGCAATAACAAGCATAAGAAACATAAATACTCAAATAAATAGTCCACTGGAGTGAAATTACCCCTAAGTGCTGGAATATAAAGTACACAGTGCTAAATAAAATACGCAATGAGAGTGATAAGTCAAAACCTATCACATATATCAAAGAAATATACGGGGATATAACCCCTAGTGAATCAAATTAAAGTCCAAAACAGTGTGTATCCAAAGATATAAAGGTGCCCAGGAAAACCATAGTCCAAAGTAATAGTGAAATTCACATATCCTTCCTTCCAAATGTGCATCACCAAGGAAACATGCTGTAGTGTCTTCCAGCCACCCCCACAGGTGTATATGCTCACCTTCCTGTGTGTGACACAGCGTTTAAACTATGTCAAACAAAGCCTTGGAGCCACTCCTGTGCTCATTTGGAATCAGCTGTGTAGACCTCCAATGTTCTCAAACGAAGGTAATATCTGGGATCTCAGAGGTAAATATTAGTTGCCTTCCTCTAGGGGGCAGAATCCTGAAAGTTTGTGTTGGGGTGTAGGATAGATGGGTGTACTGACACTGGGCTCCCTACAGCCTCAGTCTGGGGGTGACACGTGATCACCAGTGCTCAGTAACCACATCCCCCATGTAGTCAGATACCACAAGAGGCACAAGGAGTTCTACGTGGTTACCGCCGTGGGGAAAAGCTTCCTCACTTACAATGTGAGTACGAGATACACAGAGCAGTGCACTGGTGATCACGTGTCACCCCCAGACTGAGGCTGTAGGGAGCCCAGTGTCAGTACACCCATCTATCCTACACCCTAACACAAACTTTCAGGATTCTGCCCCCTAGAGGAAGGCAACTAATATTTACCTCTGAGATCCCAGATATTACCTTCGTTTGAGAACATTGGAGGTCTACACAGCTGATTCCAAATGAGCACAGGAGTGGCTCCAAGGCTTTGTTTGACATAGTTTAAACGCTGTGTCACACACAGGAAGGTGAGCATATACACCTGTGGGGGTGGCTGGAAGACACTACAGCATGTTTCCTTGGTGATGCACATTTGGAAGGAAGGATATGTGAATTTCACTATTACTTTGGACTATGGTTTTCCTGGGCACCTTTATATCTTTGGATACACACTGTTTTGGACTTTAATTTGATTCACTAGGGGTTATATCCCCGTATATTTCTTTGATATATGTGATAGGTTTTGACTTATCACTCTCATTGCGTATTTTATTTAGCACTGTGTACTTTATATTCCAGCACTTAGGGGTAATTTCACTCCAGTGGACTATTTATTTGAGTATTTATGTTTCTTATGCTTGTTATTGCTGCACCTTTTGATTGATGGGATTTTTCTTTCTAGCGCAGACACTAATGTTTTAGTTTTTATCTTTTTGCACGATTATGAAACGTGACTGAGTGTTTGCAGCTGGTCTCCACTTAAGATTAATCACTCACCATTTTGTAGGTAACTTTCCATAAGTGGCTCACAGGGTTGCTCACATATCTATGTAGATATAAGTCCTCATGCACATGGGCAGAAAAAGTGGCGCTTGTAGGGCTTGTTCACAAGACCAGTTGGGACAGTAAATCCAGGCGGATGGGCCATTGTCTTACTGCCAGCCTGAACACTGACATGCAGCCTGTCAGGGCTGTACTCATGCCACATCCGCTACAAAAATTCAACAGCACGTTGCATTCGGCAGGCATTACCACTACTTTATGTGTGACCCATGCAAGTCTATGCCTCAACCACCCCACCATGTGCAATGTGGTAGTGCAGCATTTACAGATTAAATCAGGTGGTGAGGAGGTGACATTATGCCTCCTCGCCGCCTGTGAAATGTCCTCCAAAGAGCGTTCCGAAGACAGATCAGTCTTTGGAGGGCACCACAGGTGGCTGTGTACTTCATGTATACTTGGCTGATCGTGTCTGTATGGAGGTGTTAGGTGATCCTGCCTGTCATTAGAGAAAACCACGTATCTTGGATACATATTGAGAACACAATGACGAGTTTTGCATAATCCATTTTATCCTGCAATAACCAAGTGCCACAGAAATACTACTTTTTCTGCTTCATTCTCATTAGCAGTGGTTACGTCCGAGGACGTTTATACTTCTATATGGAGAAGATATCCCTGGGAAAGAACCGTTAGGATTCCACCTTCAGTTCGTCTTCGGGGTTCCCCCTCCATTGCCAGTGGGCAATCTAAGCCTGTTTGACCCATACAGCATACGCTTTGTGGGTCCCAACTTTCTGCTAAGCCTCTATTCACTCGGGTGGTGGTTTTTGCACAATCGTATGTCTACACACATTGGATCTCCTTGAAGGCTTCCATGACTACATAACTGCTTTTTTGTGTTCATCAATGCTGCAAAAAGTTTGCCTGACCCATATAATACTTACTTATTGTGGGTCCAATATTTCTGGCACGCCTTCATTCAGTTTTGGAACAGTATTGTCACTAATATATTTGTTGATTCACATGGTGACTTTAAATGGTTTATATCATGATGGACTTTGATGTATTCAACATGGACATTCACTAGCATGTAAAGTTATTTTGTGACATTTTCTTATTATTTTATTTTTTTACTTTTGCATCACTTTCAGCGCTACGCTTGTTTGTATATGTACTCATGCCACATCCGCTACAAAAATTCAACAGCACGTTGCATTCGGCAGGCATTACCACTACTTTATGTGTGACCCATGCAAGTTTATGCCTCAACCACCCCACCATGTGCAATGTGGTAGTGCAGCATTTACAGATTAAATCAGGTGGTGAGGAGGTGACATTATGCCTCCTCGCCGCCTGTCAAATGTCCTCCAAAGAGCGCTCCGAAGACAGATCAGTCTTTGGAGGGCACCACATGTGTGAACAAGCCCTTCAGCCAATGTGTCCATGCACATTGTGGTGTTTAGCTTTGTATTTAAAGCAGCATTCAGGGGCTTCAAAAACAAATGCCCGAAACCTGCACTCAGAAGCTTACATAATTAATAATAAGATGCACATATGCACATATACGTACATGTATGCACGTCAATTAATTTCAGTGGCCAGAATAACTGAATATACTAGCCAATATAATGAGTTTACACGCATACACTTCTAAAAGCCATATGCCGTAAAGTCAAGGGATCAAGTCCTGGGAACTCATCCAAGACCCCCCCCCACCCACCGCAAAAATAAAAAAGTGTGTGTGTGTGTGTATATATAATATGCAAAAAAATATGTGAAAAAAGTTGTGCTACTGGTGAGACAAAGAAAAATACAAATCAGCAACTAGCATCAACAACGTGATAAAATGTGTATAAAAAAAATATATAAAATGCAGCGCTTATGAGAACACAAACTCCCCAGGATGACCCTTAGGGGTAAGTATTCAGCTGGTGAGTCAAAAATAGTGAAGAAAATATTATGCCAATACACACTAAAAATAATGGGTGCATAAATGATCACAAAAAAGATTCAAATATGTCATGAACCAATACTGACAAATGCATGTGAAAATAGAACAAATGCTAAAAAGGGTCCGTGATAGACAAAGAGCACATCTGAGAGCTCCTCTATATGATGCTGTATAGCAGTGATGGCACACCTCGGCACCCCAGATGTTTTGGAACTACATTTCCCATGATGCTCAACTACACTGCAGAGTGCATGAGCATCATGGGACATGTAGTTCCAAAACATCTGGGGTGCCAAGGTTCGTCATCACTGCTGTATAATCTATTGGAAAAAGTATAAAAGATGTTTCTTCTGTTGGTGGTAACTGTGAAAAAGCAGACTCCTCCTTACAGCAATCAGAGGTGTGCATATAGTACAACATATTATATATAATATGCGTACCCCTTTTTTAACAAATAAGGTGCAACATTTATTTAAAGTGCCAGTTTACGAGGACACCTCTAAAATTCACATGCATTAAACAAATAAATATAGAACAGATGTAACAACAAAATAATTTAACCTGTATGCTATACTAACAAAAAAAAACACCACAATGTGTGATAATGGTTCAATGCAGACTCACTGTACCCATTAATGCAGCCTCACTGTGCCCATCAATGCAGACTCACTGTGCCCTTCAATGCAGGCTCACTGTGCCCATCAATGCAGACTCACTGTGCCCATCATTGCAGACTCACTGTGCCCATTATTGCAGACTCACTGTGGCCATCAATGCAGACTCACTGTGCCCATCATTGCAGCCTCACTGTGCCCATTATTGCAGACTCCCTGTGCCCATCAATGCACACTCACTGTGCCCATCATTGTAGCCTCACTGTGCCCATAAATGCAGCCTCCCTGTGCCCATCATTGCAGCCTCACTGTTCCCATTAATTTAGCCTCACTGTGCCTATCATTTCAGCCCCCCCAAGCCCAAGGTGGGAAGCGCTGCAAGCCAATGGGAATTTGCAAAAAATCTAAACACAGGATGTCCTTCTCAGTGGCGGAGTGTAGCGTGTGTAGTGCTGCAGCAAGGGTTACTAGATCATTGGGCACTCGCTGAGCTTGCGCTGTTCACCGCTGCATTGTCCGGCTCGGACTGACTGACACGGTTCTATACCGCCAGGCAGCATTGAACACAGCGGGAGTGGCGCCCGTAGCCCTATTCATCGCTAGAGGGTGGTGGGTGGTACTACGGGCGCCGCTCCCAGTGTGCTCAATGCTGCCTGGTGGGGTGGGCGGGACTACGGGCACAGCTCCAGCTGTGTTCAATCCTGCCTGGTGGTATAGAACAGTGTCAGTCAGTCTGAGCCGGACAATCTGGCGGTGAACAGCATGAGCTCGGCTAGTGCCCAATGATCTATTAACCCTTGCTGCAGGAATACACACGCTACACTCCGCCACTGACAGGGACATCATATTTTACACAAGAGAAGGAGGGAGGGGAGGACTCTGCACCTGAGATTCCTAGGATCGGCCTGCTGCAGCAACAGCACAAAGGGAAAGTGATTTCAGTTTACCTTTCATCACCACATTCTCTACTCAACATCGCCAGATTAAGGACCTCATAAAGAAGCACTGGCATATCTTGACCACGGACCCTGTTTTAGGCTCAATTTTACCCAAAAATCCACGCATTGTATTTAAGGGTGCATCTACATTGGGGAACAAAATTGCCCCAACGGTGCAAGACCCACCTGCTATTAATAGATCCTTTTTTCATGACCTCACAGGGTACTACAAATGCAGGAATTGTCAAGTTTGTTCCCTCAACAGCTGTAGGGGTAGAAAAATCTGTCAATTCATGTCCACCAGTACCTCACGGACCTATCAGGTTAAACCTTTTATAACCTGTACCACTGAGGGGGTCATCTATCTTATACAATGCCCCTGCGGATTACAATATGTGGGCAGGACCAAGAGGGCCCTCAAGGTCAGATTGGCCGAGCATGTTGGTAATATCCGCAGGGGTTTTGATAAGCACCCCGTATCGAGGCATTTCGATGAAGTACATGCCAGGGACCCCTCCAACACTTTGTATGTTGGGATTGACAAGTATAGACCACATTGGAGGGGGAGTTTGCTTGTAAGGGAAATCTCCAAATGTGAAATGTCCTGGATCTACAGATTAAAGACTTACGCCCCTTTTGGATTAAACGTAGATACAGATGTTAATGCATTCATTAATAATTCGTAATGCATTTATATATCTGTATCTATGACACGAGGGTGCACGCTATATGCACATAGCCATTTGCTGTATATTTCTTGTATGGCACTGGCAGCTCTGACTAGTCATTTTACATTAGTTTTTAATTTCTATTAGGTTAGGTCATGTTTATAGATTCATTGATTAATATAGTTTGTTTTATTTCATTTTTATTTATTTTCATATTTTTGCGATTCACACAATATCTGATTGATGTTCCTTATATTGAATGGGGACACACTGGCAATGTAGTCCCTAACACAGGCATTCGTAGCACTTTTTTACACATCCACTAGATGGCGCTATTCCATATTAGTGAGATTGTTGGTTGGAGACTACAACCAACATATTACCACACTTCCGGTTTTAGAAGTTGGAGTTGTTGATGAATTTTTAATCTTTTGGGGCAACTGGACAGAGGTTCCTTTGGGGACCCCTCTTTCCACAGCTCCAATCCACCGACTACAAGTTAATTCAGCCTCATTACAACTTTTGATTGTTTTTTTAATAAATCAAAAAAATGATGTTTGTCACCCAATGGGTTTGTAGGACTCCACCACGAGGTGGCGCTGCTGTACCCATCTGGGAGAGGCAGATTAGAGACCACGATTCATTGATTTTGGTATTTCCGGTCTCCTAAATTTAGGTTTAGATGTCAAGATGGAGGAATGAGGATATTTGTATCCCCAATTCCTCTTTTTATAGTTCTTTTTTATTTACCAAACAGATATTGTGGGTCCCTACGTTTGTATCGGGTCAAACCATTCAACTTAGAGTTCCTGTTACCAGCTAGAGATTTAATACTGTTAAGATGTGTTAGAATGGTTTACCCTATTTCGTCCACTCTATATTTCATAATTTGTTTTTTATCTATCAGGCATGTTATGCATTTGCAGAGTGTTTATGTCCAGATCGGCTGTTTGAATGTATGGGCATTGTATGAACATGCATTGGCCCACATAGACTGCCCTGATTATGCAGCCTCTGTTGATCGCTCGCGCTGTGGAACGCATCCGGATACCGGAAGTGTTTGTGGTGGTTTGGGTCGCCCATAGTGTGCAGCGATCCACAACGAGGCTTGGTTTAGGTCTGGGATTATTTAAGGGAGGTGACGCAGCGCGCCGCCTGTGCCCCTGGAAGACGTGATGATGTCACGAAATGCGTAGGGTGGAGCCAGACGACGCGCTGACGTCACCCCCAAGCGAATTGTACTCCAGCAGGATGGGTTTGTCCGAGCTCCGGTGGCCATGGAGCCGGACTTAAGGCTGTTTATTTCATCACGCTTTGTAAGTGTGCATTTTGTTATTCGTTTTTATCCAAATAAATCTATCAGTTTTACACTATGTGAGCTCCCTCTGTGTTTTATGGGATCCTTGCCATGGGTTCGTTGCTGTGACTGATGTTGAGAGGACCTCTGGTGGATATCGTTGGCAGTTCCTAACTCTGGCCTGTAAAGATTTCTGCTTGCTGTGATCCTCTGTAGTGGGGGGTCATGGCCATCTGGTAAGGAGCTACCCCTTCTATTTTCTGGTGGTGGACCCTCCCTTGTTGTCACGGATTAATACTAATCATCACTTGGACTTTTGTTGGGTTCTGTTGGTGTTTTGGACTCACTAAGATATCATTTTTGATGGTTTCACTTGATGGAATTTTTTTCTACATTTAATGTTTGCACAATATTTTTTGGTTTATTTACAGTCTTGATTTAATTATTTTCTCACTGTAGATATTGTATTGAGGTACACAGGTATTAGCGCAACCCCTTATTTTTTTCTATGTTTATCCACAATTGATGTTTGTTGTGGGGATTGCAGCTTTTCACATTTATTGATTATTTTGGTTTATTAGCGCGGTTTCTCCCAATTTTCTACATTCACCTTTAAACATCCAATTAACTGCTGCTTACCAATTTTTAGACTATTTCAACAGTCTAGCATATGGATATCTTTGCATTTAGGGCTCGGAGGGTGGTTGACACCACTGGGGTTTTTGATTCTAACCCCACCTCTGGAGACTCAGGAACAAGTGGTCTCTTTATTCGTCTAAAGAACCTTACTGTTTCTGAATTACATACCCAATGGGACATAGCCTATCTTGAGACTTATATTAGGGAGGCTATGGTCCCTAGGAGTCTGAGATGGGAAGTACCCCCCCAAAAAGGGGACGTGGATTTGGAAGGGTGGTATAAATACTTTAACGACTCCGGAGTCAGCCTCCTGCATTTCCTTGTCCAGAGGAAGACTGCTAAACTAGCCCGTCTGGACGAGGAGATCAAGACTGTTAAAGAAAAATTAACACCCTCGGTCGCTAGTGATGAATATAGGGAATGCTCCAAAACCCTACTCAAAACACTAGAGAAGGAAGAGAGAGACCAAAAGGTTAAAAAAAAGAAAAAATACCTGAGAGACAGGGAGGACTACCAGGCGGGTCTAGTCTTTGTCTGGCAGAAGAAACTTGCCTCAGAACAAGTAGGTGATATGGCTATGGATACACAACCGGCCAATGGGGAGGGTGCAATACCCACATTGAAACCTACTCCCGCTCAAGTGGAGAGGGGGTATCAACACTCCCCCACGAGGAACATACCCAATAGAAATGGTAACAGGAAGAACAATAGGAATAAGGGTAAAACCATTGCACCTACACCTATACATCCATATTCAGATGTACCTTCCAACATGTACAATAATCACTATGATTATAATGATTATAATCACTCTAACCAGTCCAACCATCAGAGGGTTAATTCCCCACGTCCATGGGGTACCCTAAGGGGTGGACCGAGACCAGGTGCATCTCAACGTCAACCTGGTCCTAACTTTAACAATTACACTCACTATCCGGCTCAGAATGGGGACTTTGGTTCTGGTATCCCTACTCGGAATCGGTTCTTCCCTCTTTCCGATTCCGAGGCTCCAGGTTTTTATGACCAACACCCCCAGGGCTATACCTATAATGAAGCTGAGCTGAACAGGAGTTCCTACCATCCTGCAAGGTATGGAGGCAGTTATGACCAATCCAGACCGAACCCCAAACCACAAGAGGTTCAGGGTAGTTCCAATTGGGGTTTTCCCAGGGCCAATCAGGGCCAAAAAAGACCGGGAGAACGAAAAGAGGAACCAGAGGGGGGAGGCGGGCCCAACAAATCAAAAAGAAGGCGCCCTTAGGCACCGGAGTGTTTAATCTAAGCAAACAGTCATTGACGGATTCTGAACTACAGCTACTAGATAAGGGTTTGAAATTTGCTCCGCCTAGGAGCCTGAGCAAATTTCAAACCTATATGGATATACACAAATATATACGCAAAATCAATATCAAGAGGTATATATTAAATAATCCTATTACAAGTAATGCCAGTGGTGACTCAGGTTATAGGCACTCGGGCCTTGCTAATGCCTCACTTTTCAACCCCCCAGGCTCTCTTGCTCCAGCTATCAAAACATTTAAGGAAGTTATATTGAGAGATCTGGAACACATTAGGGTCAGTAAATCAAAAATGAGTGGGAATCTGGAAGTAGGTCTAGAATCTTTATGCAACAACAAGTCTCTGGTTATCCGCCCCGCGGATAAAGGTGGGGGGATAGTCATCCTTGACCGGAGAGACTATCTGGAGGAGATGCATCGGATCGTTGATGACCCAGATACATACACTCCCCTCACCAGGGACCCTGTTGTTAAGTAT
The DNA here is from genome assembly GCA_037952835.1 of Lithobates septentrionalis. Lineage (NCBI taxonomy): Eukaryota > Metazoa > Chordata > Amphibia > Anura > Ranidae > Lithobates > Lithobates septentrionalis. The sequence goes on from JBBDGP010001390.1 coordinate 1,253,610, forward strand.
AAGAAAGAACTTGAGGTGATAGTGGACAGAGGATACCGTCAGGGGATCCTCGATAAAAGGGAAAAACTCTTTTTAGTGCCGAGTGCTCCTCGCACCCCGGTAATTTATTATCTCCCCAAGGTCCATAAAAGCCTGACTCGCCCCCCGGGACGGCCGATTGTCAGCGGTATTGATTCGGTTACGTCCTGGGTGGGCAAGTATATAGATCATTTCCTTCAGCCTCTAGTCCAGACGGTTCCATCCTTCATAAAGGATACCACACAGGTCATAAATATGCTGTCTCGTGTTGTGTGGAAGCCGGGTATAAGGTTGGTCACAGCCGATGTGACCTCACTCTACACCATCATACCCCATGATTTGGGGTTTGAGGCAGTAGATATGTACCTGACCCGGGATTCTGACCTTGTTCCACCCCAAAGACACTTCATCATGGAGTAGCTCCACTACGCCGCGAGCCATAACTATTTTTGGTTCGACCATCAATTTTTTCGCCAAGATAGGGGCGTGGCCATGGGGGCAAAATATGCCCCCAGCTTGGCCAATCTCTTTATGGCCAAGTGGGAGGAGGACGTCGTTAAGGCCTGGGATAGACCACAGGTAGTCTTGTGGGCCAGATACATCGACGACGTCCTCCTCCTATGGGACGGTAGTGAGGCAGAGCTTGAGAACTTCATGTTGTTTCTGAATGAGAACGATAGGGGTATCAAATTGACTTTCGAGACTAGCACATTAGAAATTAGCTTCCTTGACCTTAAGATTAGGGTCCAGGGGGATAAACTGGTGACGTCCACCCATTTTAAGGCAACGGACAAAAACTCTTTCATTCCCTTAGATAGTTGTCACTACGAACCCTGGTTGAAAGCAGTCCCTTTAGGGCAGTACACACGCCTTCGGCGGAACTGCACGGAAATTGAGACCTTTGACAACCAAGCAACCATCTTAACTGAGAGGTTTATTGAGAAGGGATACGATCAAATTGAACTATCAAGAGCACTGGAAAGAGTAAGGGATAGAGATAGGTCACTGTTATTAGGTACAGGTCAACGTCAGGAAGCTAAGGGTGATTTCAGTTTACCTTTCATCACCACATTCTCTACTCAACATCGCCAGATTAAGGAGCTCATAAAGAAGCACTGGCATATCTTGACCACGGACCCTGTTTCAGGCTCAATTTTACCCAAAAATCCCCGCATTGTATTTCAGGGTGCATCTACATTGGGGAACAGAATTGCCCCAACGGTGCAAGACCCACCTGCTATTAATAGATCCTTTTTTCATGACCTCACAGGGTACTACAAATGCATGAATTGTCAAGTTTGTTCCCTCAACAGATGTAGGGGTAGAAAAATCTGTCAATTCATGTCCACCAGTACCTCACGGACCTATCAGGTTAAACCTTTTATAACCTGTACCACTGAGGGGGTCATCTATCTTATACAATGCCCCTGCGGATTACAATATGTGGGCAGGACCAAGAGGGCCCTCAAGGTCAGATTGGCCGAGCATGTTGGTAATATCCGCAGGGGTTTTGATAAGCACCCCGTATCGAGGCATTTCGATGAAGTACATGCCAGGGACCCCTCCAACACTTTGTATGTTGGGATTGACAAGTATAGACCACATTGGAGGGGGAGTTTGCTTGTAAGGGAAATCTCCAAATGTGAAATGTCCTGGATCTACAGATTAAAGACTTACGCCCCTTTTGGATTAAACGTAGATACAGATGTTAATGCGTTCATTAATAATTCGTAATGCATTTATATATCTGTATCTATGACACGAGGGTGCACGCTATATGCACATAGCCATTTGCTGTATATTTCTTGTATGGCACTGGCAGCTCTGACTAGTCATTTTACATTAGTTTTTAATTTCTATTAGGTTAGGTCATGTTTATAGATTCATTGATTAATATAGTTTGTTTTATTTTTATTTATTTTCATATTTTTGTGATTCACACAATATCTGATTGATGTTCCTTATATTGAATGGGGACACACTGGCAATGTAGTCCCTAACACAGGCATTCGTAGCACTTTTTTTACACATCCACTAGATGGCGCTATTCCATATTAGTGAGATTGTTGGTTGGAGACTACAACCAACATATTACCACACTTCCGGTTTTAGAAGTTGGAGTTGTTGATGAATTTTTATTCTTTTGGGGCAACTGGACAGAGGTTCCTTTGGGGACCCCTCTTTCCACAGCTCCAATCCACCGACTACAAGTTAATTCAGCCTCATTACAACTTTTGATTGTTTTTTTAATAAATCAAAAAAATGATGTTTGTCACCCAATGGGTTTGTAGGACTCCACCACGAGGTGGCGCTGCTGTACCCATCTGGGAGAGGCAGATTAGAGACCACGATTCATTGATTTTGGTATTTCCGGTCTCCTAAATTTAGGTTTAGATGTCAAGATGGAGGAATGAGGATATTTGTATCCCCAATTCCTCTTTTTATAGTTCTTTTTTATTTACCAAACAGATATTGTGGGTCCCTACGTTTGTATCGGGTCAAACCATTCAACTTAGAGTTCCTGTTACCAGCTAGAGATTTAATACTGTTAAGATGTGTTAGAATGGTTTACCCTATTTCGTCCACTCTATATTTCATAATTTGTTTTTTATCTATCAGGCATGTTATGCATTTGCAGAGTGTTTATGTCCAGATCGGCTGTTTGAATGTATGGGCATTGTATGAACATGCATTGGCCCACATAGACTGCCCTGATTATGCAGCCTCTGTTGATCGCTCGCGCTGTGGAACGCATCCGGATACCGGAAGTGTTTGTGGTGGTTTGGGTCGCCCATAGTGTGCAGCGATCCACAACGAGGCTTGGTTTAGGTCTGGGATTATTTAAGGGAGGTGACGCAGCGCGCCGCCTGTGCCCCTGGAAGACGTGATGATGTCACGAAACGCGTAGGGCGGAGCCAGACGACGCGCTGACGTCACCCCCAAGCGAATTGTACTCCAGCAGGACGGGTTTGTCCGAGCTCCGGTGGCCACGGAGCCAGACTTAAGGCTGTTTATTTCATCACGCTTTGTAAGTGTGCATTTTGTTATTCGTTTTTATCCAAATAAATCTATAAGTTTTACACTATGTGAGCTCCCTCTGTGTTTTATGGGATCCTTGCCATGGGTTCGTTGCTGTGACTGATGTTGAGAGGACCTCTGGTGGATATCGTTGGCAGTTCCTAACTCTGGCCTGTAAAGATTTCTGCTTGCTGTGATCCTCTGTAGTGGGGGGTCATGGCCATCTGGTAAGGAGCTACCCCTTCTATTTTCTGGTGGTGGACCCTCCCTTGTTGTCACGGAATAATACTAATCATCACTTGGACTTTTGTTGGGTTCTGTTGGTGTTTTGGACTCACTAAGATATCATTTTTGATGGTTTCACTTGATGGAATTTTTTTCTACATTTAATGTTTGCACAATATCTTTTGGTTTATTTACAGTCTTGATTTAATTATTTTCTCACTGTAGATATTGTATTGAGGTACACAGGTATTAGCGCAACCCCTTATTTTTTTCTATGTTTATCCACAACATATTATATATAATATGCGTACCCCTTTTTTAACAAATAAGGTGCAACATTTATTTAAAGTGCCAGTTTACGAGGACACCTCTAAAATTCACATGCATTAAACAAATAAATATAGAACAGATGTAACAACAAAATAATTTAACCTGTATGCTATACTAAAAAAAAAAAACACCACAATGTGTGATAATGGTTCAATGCAGACTCACTGTACCCATTAATGCAGCCTCACTGTGCCCATCAATGCAGACTCACTGTGCCCTTCAATGCAGGCTCACTGTGCCCATCAATGCAGACTCACTGTGCCCATCATTGTAGACTCACTGTGCCCATTATTGCAGACTCCCTGTGCCCATCAATGCACACTCACTGTGCCCATCATTGTAGCCTCACTGTGCCCATAAATGCAGCCTCCCTGTGCCCATCATTGCAGCCTCACTGTTCCCATTAATTTAGCCTCACTGTGCCTATCATTTCAGCCCCCCCAAGCCCAAGGTGGGAAGCGCTGCAAGCCAATGGGAATTTGCAAAAAATCTAAACACAGGATGTCCTTCTCAGTGGCGGAGTGTAGCGCGTGTAGTGCTGCAGCAAGGGTTACTAGATCATTGGGCACTCGCTGAGCTCGCGCTGTTCACCGCTGCATTGTCCGGCTCGGACTGACTGACACGGTTCTATACCGCTAGGCAGCATTGAACACAGCGGGAGTGGCGCCCGTAGCCCTATTCATCGCTAGAGGGTGGTGGGTGGTACTACGGGCGCCGCTCCCAGTGTGCTCAATGCTGCCTGGTGGGGTGGGCGGGACTACGGGCACAGCTCCAGCTGTGTTCAATCCTGCCTGGTGGTATAGAACAGTGTCAGTCAGTCTGAGCCGGACAATCTGGCGGTGAACAGCATGAGCTCGGCTAGTGCCCAATGATCTATTAACCCTTGCTGCAGGACTACACACGCTACACTCCGCCACTGACAGGGACATCATATTTAACACAAGAGAAGGAGGGAGGGGAGGACTCTGCACCTGAGATTCCTAGGATCGGCCTGCTGCAGCAACAGCACAAAGGGAAAGTGATTTCAGTTTACCGTTCATCACCACATTCTCTACTCAACATCGCCAGATTAAGGACCTCATAAAGAAGCACTGGCATATCTTGACCACGGACCCTGTTTTAGGCTCAATTTTACCCAAAAATCCACGCATTGTATTTAAGGGTGCATCTACATTGGGGAACAGAATTGCCCCAACGGTGCAAGACCCACCTGCTATTAATAGATCCTTTTTTCATGACCTCACAGGGTACTACAAATGCAGGAATTGTCAAGTTTGTTCCCTCAACAGCTGTAGGGGTAGAAAAATCTGTCAATTCATGTCCACCAGTACCTCACAGACCTATCAGGTTAAACCTTTTATAACCTGTACCACTGAGGGGGTCATCTATCTTATACAATGCCACTGCGGATTACAATATGTGGGCAGGACCAAGAGGGCCCTCAAGGCCAGATTGGCCGAGCATGTGTGCTCAATGCTGCCTGGTTGGGTGGGCGGGACTACGGGCACAGCTCCAGCTGTGTTCAATCCTGCCTGGTGGTATAGAACAGTGTCAGTCAGTCTGAGCCGGACAATCTGGCGGTGAACAGCATGAGCTCGGCTAGTGCCCAATGATCTATTAACCCTTGCTGCAGGACTACACACGCTACACTCCGCCACTGACAGGGACATCATATTTTACACAAGAGAAGGAGGGAGGGGAGGACTCTGCACCTGAGATTCCTAGGATCGGCCTGCTGCAGCAACAGCACAAATGGAACGTTGTTTCTGCTGTAGAAAAAGTACAGGAACGACGCTCCCATGCGTTCCTGCAGGACTCGAGCCCTGCTGTTAACGCACGCAATTGCACGCCAAAGAATTTTATGCTGGATTATTTTTTCTGGCAGAAAGATCCAGCATAAATAGAAGTAATTTAATACACAGAGTACGTCATGACTGAGCCCTGGTTTACACTGAATGCGGCTTTGAAATCGTGTTACTTCACTTGAAGTAGCACGGTTTCAAAGCCGCAGGTCAGTGCGATTTCAGGTGCGACTTCATGCTCAGATGTCTATGCAAGTCACACTTGCAATTGCAGGAACCTTTTTATTTAAATTGGTGCGGCACCGCAAAGTGGGAGTCGCACCAATTTGAATGGTTCCATTGCCGACAATAGGGTTTGACTTGTCATGTGATTTGGAGTCGCACCAGTGTGAACGGGGGCTAATGGTGGCCACACACACACGCTTCAATTTTTTTTTATCAATTGATGTGTGATTTAATCAATATGATCAAATTGCCATAACTTCCCTTATGCACATAATAGACTCGATTTTGATCAGACGCGATCAAACAGAGTTGACTAGCCAGGACAGAATATTATCGATCACTTTGCATCAACGGCACTTTTTTTATAAATATGATTGCATTTCGATGACAGTAGAGGGCTGAGGCCTCTCAAATGGCTGTCCACATAAACTTTTTTTTTGGACAGGTGGGGATAGAACCCCAGTCAGCTTTTGTATTACATCTCTTCACTTCCCGTCCTATAGCTAAAACAGGAAGAGAGAGAAGATCTCTCCGCTGTGAGGGAATCCCTGGTTGTCACCAGAACAAGTGTCCCCATTGCAAGATTTCCTCTCTATTCCTTTTCTGGGGACAACTCAAAATTTGAGATTTTCTTTCACTTTCGGTAATAGGGGTAAACAGGACAAGTAGAGAGGGTAAATCTCCCTAATGGGGACAGCAATAAAAACCTGACAGCTGTTCTAGTCCCTCTCCAAACTATCCAAAACTGAAAAAGAAGTGCCTTTAGTTCTACTTTAAGAAATTCCTCTAAGTGTAGAAGTGTTGCTGGTCTTCATGGGATATGATGTTCGGTGAACAGTATAATTAGCCTGCGGCTGGCTATGATGTGTTTGCAGATTGGAAGTTCTCATATTAACAAAAAAAAGACATACCTCTGGCACCCCCATGTGGCACAAGCATGTAATATTAGGTGATCTTGGTGTATTTTACTATAATTTGTACAATTTTATTTTGCATTTTAAAACCTGTCAGTGAAAGCTCTAGGCCTCATTCACACAGGAATTTGTGCATTTTCTGTCCAGAACACAGGTTCTTGTTTGCAGAGCTAACAGAAGATCCTGCATAAAAAAATACACATTTAAAGTACTGGCGTTTAAACATGTTTAGAGGTGTACAGCGTTTAGACGTGTATAAGTCTTCTTTCATTCAAATGAATAGCTGCACATTTTAAGAGTGTATGCATTAGATGTATTTATGTGCGTAAGTGTGTAAAATCTGTAGATCTGTGCAGCCCTGGACGCAGAGGTGTGTGCAGAGTAACGCAGCACATATTTTTGCATGTACGCGCAGCTGTATAGGCGCACTGATTACTGATCGAAGCTAAATTTTCCAACAAGCTCAATTGACTTCTCATAAATGAGAAAGGCCATACATGGATCATAATTCAGCTGGGCACTGCTGAATCAGTGGCTAAGTGGTTAGCACAACCACCTAGTATCACTAGGGTTGTCAGTTCCAATCCCAACCATGGAGCTGTCTGCATGCAGTTTGCATGTTCTCCCTGTGCCTGCGTGGATTTTCTTTCACACTCCAAAGACATGCTGGTAGGTCAATTGTCCCTAATATATATATGAATTAGGGACCATAGATTGTAAGTTCCTTTAGGGCAGGGACTGATGTGACTGTACAATACATATGTAAAGCGCTATGTAAATTGACAGCGCTATATAAGTACCTGTAATAGGTTTAGATCCATGTATGGGCAGCTTAAAGGGATATGAAACAAAAAAATGTAATAAATTGCAGCTTACCAATCATTGAAGCTAACATTTAACCCTACTCCTTAGTACTAACATTTAACCCTAGCCCTTAACCCTAACCCTAACATGTGTCTTTGGACACATAAAGGTTTCTGCACTACTTTTGATGCGACTTTGATGCCACAGAGTGTAAAGTTGCATCAAAGTCGCACTCCATTAACAGAACTGTCAAACTTTCCTATTAACCAAAAAAACTCATTAAAAATGCAACACTTGCATTTTTGGTGTACGTCTATTGAAGTCTATTGCATGCAAAAAATCTGCTGCGGGAAAAAAAAGCCCTGACCCTTGCCAAAAAAAATGCACCACCTCAAAACACACAATTGTGAACTAGATCCATAGGAAACCATGTTAAATGGACTGTAGTGCGTTTTGCATCTGTGTGTGCTCTGCTCTGCTCATTCCTAATAACAAGTTTTAGAATTTTCTGTCTATTGGTGTGTCCTGTCACCTCCGCAGTCCGTGGTGTTCAGGCAGTGAGGAGATGCTGTGCTGTAACCTGTAACTAATTAGTGAGCTGTAATAATGTGCTGTAACCTCTAGCAACCAATTACTGAGCAGTAATAATATGCAGTAAACTCTGACAACAAATTAGTGAGCGGTAATGATGTGCTGTAACCTCTAGCAATCAGTTAGCAGTAATAATGTGCAGTAACCTCTAGCAACCAGTGAGCGATAATGATGTGCAACAACCAATCAGTGAACAGTAATGATCTGCTGTCATCTCTAGCAACCAATCAGTGAGCAATAATAATTTGCAATAATCTCTAACAACCAATCGGTTAGTGGTAACGATGCACAGTAACCTCTATCAACCAATTGGTGAGTGGTAATGATGTGTAGTAACCTCCAGCAACCAATCAGTGAGCGGTAATAATGTGCAGTAACCTCTAGCAACCAATTGGTGAGTGGTAATAATGTACAGTAACCTCTAGCAACCAATCAGTGAGCAGTAATAATGTGCAGTAACCTCTAGCAACTAATTAGTGAGTGGTAAAGATGTGCAGTAACCTCTAGCAACCAATCAACAAGCAAAAATAATTTGCTGTAAGCTCTAGCAACTAATCAGTGAGCCATAATGTGTGCTCTAGCAACCAGTCAGTGATCAGTAATGACATGCTGTAACCTCTGACAACCAATCACTGACCTGATCTGCTGCAGTAAACTGATTTTGAGTCTATCTGCTATTTATTGTATGTCTCACAGTGTGGGGCAGGGGGCTGAGGGGGCACAAAAAAATGTTTGCCCAGGGTCAAATTAATATTATGGAAGACCACTTCCTAGTAACCACATTTGTTTTGCAGTTTTCTATCCATGTTATAACACATAATATGTTATTCAGGTACACTTCTAATGGTGGTCCAATGCTCACTTGTGAGCTTAGCGAATACCCACCTATTTGCCAAGATGTTCAGATGTTATGTTTCCACCACTTATGTACCTTTGTCTATACAGAGCCAGCGAGGATTGTTTGCTGCTCAGCACAGTGCTTTTGTTATTTTTACTCTTTGAAAACATTATTAAAAACAATTAAAACAGAAAAACAGCCTTATGCTGGCCATACACTATAAGAAAAATTTACAGAGTTTGATTTTTTTTCTGGCAGTTAATGGGCACAAAATCGATAATCGTTGGGATGTTTTTGAGCCGAAAAAACGAAGGACACGTTTAGAAATTTTCTGCTGAACGAACGATAAATTGAAAGGTTAATGTGTTTCCCGTCCGAACTGCTTGCACTAGGTATATGTAAAAAAACGAACAAAAAATGCAATCATTTACGTCCACTGAACGATTTATCGGTCATTACATGATGGCACTATCGTTTGCGCTCACGGCCAAATGTTCGTTTTTCGAAAATGGGTTCGGCCGATTTTTTGTATAGTGTATGGCCATTATTAGTTTAACCTAACATTTAAAGTGAACCTGTTCCTTGCCCATGGAGAACTTTGACCTGTTTTTTGCTAAAGCACAAATTTGTATCGTTTTATATTAGTCTAAGATGAATTTCCCCTTTAACGGGGAATCCCCCAGCAAATACGTGAGCTTATTGTCTGCTAATTCCCCCTCCTTAAACCTGGGTAATGTAATCTTCTCCATTCCTCCCTCGCTGCTTCTTTTGGACCTTTGACACAAATGGCTGTGCACAGAAAATCACTTAAGCCCTTTAGTTATGAAATTTTCTTTTGGCCGCCGCGGATGAGTATCATTAGCGCAGGAAAATTTCAATCAACGGACTGATAGAAAACAGAAGCCGAGTCAACTTGATTGTAACGCAGATCCTTTGACAAAGAGTATTTTGTGCTTATGCTCTGGAAACCAGAGACCTCATTTGGTCCTGAAACATTGCTGAAGTCATTGTTTAATTGTCTTCATTGTGTTGGTAATTGTGCGTTAAGATCGGGTTGCGTTGTAGACTCCGGACAGCAGTGAGGTTCTGTTCAAACGCTTAGGTCCAGCTGATCGCTTTGTCAGATTTGTTGTAACACAGATATAGGCTTCATGCATTCTGTATTCTATTGACTCTTTTTTTCTCCGACAGGAGTTTAGCAGCAACAAAAATGTGGTAAAAAGACGCGTAATCGCACGCACGTTCATGCACGTTCACGTGTGTTTATGTGTGTTTCTGCTCCTTGTGTTAATACATTCTATTGGCCAGAATTATCACCATTAAAATGCTTTAATGTGGGAATGCGCCGAGCGTTCATGCACATTTAGTTGTGTTTAAGTGCCTTTGAGCATTTTTTTATGCTCAAATGCTTCTCTTCTGAACACGCAAGTGAGATTTTTTTTTTTGCCTGCTTTTAAATGTCCTTGCCTCCAAACTCCTCTAAACACCTGTGTTTACAGTAGGCTAATGTGGTTTAGAGGCAGAAAAAAAGTTCAAACGCCTGTAAAAGCAGCGTTGTTTGAGCTCAAGTGTGCATGAGGCCATTGAAGTCCAAATTGCTTACATCAAATACAACACAAAAGCATTTAAATTGGAATTCAAGACATATAAACTTCTCGTAGGGATGAGATCGATGTTCGAGTCGAACGTAAGTTCGACTCGAACATCGGGTGTTCGCCGGTTCGTCGAACAGCGAATATTATGGGGCGTTCACAGCAAATTTGAGCGCCGCAGAACGCCCCCATAATGCACTGCGTGATCGCAGTGCATTGATGTCTGATGATTGGCCAAAGCATGCACCTGACCTGCATGCTTTGACCAATCACAGCGCGCTCTGCTGCGAGAGCCATAATTGGCCAAAGGCAGGGTGAATTTGGCCAATCATGGCTTAGGGGGACTAAGTCCACGCCCCACACTATATAAGGCTAGTTACATAGTGGCCGTGTATAGTGTGTGATAATATATATATACTCTGCATTTAGTGTTGACTAGATATTCAGCGTAGACTCTATATTCAGTCAGTGCAGGCAGTGTAGTATATATAACAAAGTGTATTGAAGTGGTTAAAGGGAACCCGTGGCAAAAAAAAAGGGTGTTCCTTCAGGTCTGGTATGGATTTTAAGGGGAACCCCACGCCAAAATTAGAAAAAAAATGGCGTGGGGGTCCCTCCAAAATCAATACCAGGCCTTTCAGGTCTGGTATGGATTTTAAGGGGAACCTTGTGCCAAAATGTAAAAAAAAAGATGTCGTGGGGTCCCCCCAAAATCCATACCAGACCCTTATCTGAGCAACAAGCCATGGCAGGCCATGAAAGGGAGGGATGAGCGAGCGCCCCCCTCTCCTGAACCATACCAGGCCACTTGCCCTCAACATGTGGAGGGTGCTTTGGAGTCCCCCCATGTTGATGGGGACAAGGGCTTCATCCCCACAACCCTTGCTCGGTGGTTGTGGGGGTCTGCTGGTAGGGGGCTTATCAGAATCTGAAAGCCCCCTTTAACAAGGGTGCCCCCAGATCCCAGCCCCCTCCCTATGTGAATGGGTATCGAGTACATTGTACCCCTACCCATTCACCAAAAAAAGTGTAAAAAAGTAAAAATGACAGGAGACAGTTTTTGACAATTCCTTTATAAAAAAAAAGGTCCCGTGATGTTCATCCATCTTCAATCATGGTGCCGGTACCCGAAAATTAGAAAAAAAAAAGCTTGATGGGAGGAATCCTACCGACTGCTGTCTCTTGGCTGTGACAGCTGTTATATAGGCAAGGGGGGCCACCCAGTGACGTAAGCGGGTGACCCCACCCCTTCTGACATCATGTGATGTCAGAGGGGGTGGGGTCACCAGCTTACGTCACCAGGTGGCCCCGCCCTTACCTATATAACAGCTGTCAAAGCCAAGAGACAGCAGTCGGCGGGACGTCTCCCATCAAGGCGGAGCTTTTTTTTTTCTATTCTCCAGGTCCGTCGATCGCCATGATTGAAGATGGATGGACATTGCGGGATCCTTTTCTTTCTTTTTTTTTTAATAAAGGTAATGTCAAAAACTGTCTCCTGTCGTTTTTTTCATTTTTACACTTCTTTTGGTGAATGGGTAGGGGTACAATGTTAATATTTATACCAGGCCCTTCGAGCCTGGTATGGACAGCCGCGAGCAATTTTAAATGTAATTTAAATGTAATTTTTTCTTTTGGAAATATCATTTTGCTGCGGCACAATAAAACACATGAGAAAGATGTGCCACTTTACAGGCAGACTAATGCCGCGTACACACGGTCGTACTTTTCGTCTACAAAAGTCAGACAGCCTGTCCGACAGACTTCCGGCAGACTTTCGGTGGACTTGCGGCGGACTTGCGGCCTACTTTCTAACGAACGGACTTGCCCACACACGACCACACAAAAGTACGACAGCTTAGTACGCGGTGACGTACACCAAGTCCGACGAGACTATAAAACGGAAGTTCAATAGCCCGTACGACACCCTTTGGGCTCCTTCTGCTAATCTCGTGTTTATCTCGTGTTAGTAGAAGTTTGGTGAGAGACGATTCGCGCTTGTGAGACTCGTATTTTTCAGTTCGTTTTAACTGTTGTTCAGTCTGTGCTTGTGAGGTTTGTATCTGCTTTTCAGTGCGTTTGGTCAGTTGGCATTGAGAAATCTTTGTTTTATTGGCCGCTCGTTCCTGATTTTCAGGTCGTTCTTCACAGGCCTTGCTGTTCTTCAGTGCGTTCTGTTTAGTGCGTTCTGACCAGCCGACCGTTTTGAAGCCATGTTACCTGTACGTACTCGTCGTCGAGCTCGTGCATTGTATGTGTTTGGTGCTGTAGTTTATTCTTCAGACCAAGACCAGTCCATGAACAGGGCGAGGAGGAGTTCATGGACCAAGAATTGGTTGCTTCAGCGTGACCAGTTCTGTCACATGCCTTTGCTCCGTGAGATCCGTGAGAATAATCCTGAGGATTTCAGGAACTTTCTCCGGATGACGGACCCCGTTTTTGACCGTTTGGTGGCTTTGCTGACCCCCTATATCAGCAGGCAGGATACCTGCATGAGGCAAGCCATCACTCCGGAGCAGAGGCTGGTCGCTACCTTGCGGTATTTGGCCACAGGGAGAAGCCTGCAGGACCTTAAGTTCTCGACAGGCATCTCCCCCCAGGCTCTGGGGATCATTATCCCAGAGACCTGTTCTGCCATCATACAGGTCCTGCAGAAGGACTATATTAAGGTAAGATATTTTTCTTTTATTAGCATCACATGTTCTTTTATGTAATCTTTGATAATGTAATGTATTTCTTGCTTCAAACACTACTTACCATCATTGCAATATAGTGTGAATGTCCCCTTTTTATCCTCACACATGCTGCATTTTTTTCCTGTTCTTTTTTGTCATGCATGTATATTTTCCTTCAATAACCTCCCCAACATGCAATGATGGGAACATATCCACCTAGTCTACTCATTTTGAATGTATTTTGTTGGAGTGTATTTAGTGTGCTTATAATTAGCAATTATCTAGATTTCACAACCCCCCACCCCCCCCCACCTAAACTCACTCCAAATAGTGTGCTGCTAATGAGCAATTATCTAGATTTCACAACCCCCCCACCTAAACTCACTCCAAATAGTGTGCTGCTAATGAGCAATTATCTAGATTTCACAACCCCCCCCCCCACCTAAACTCACTCCAAATAGTGTGCTGCTAATGAGCAATTATCTAGATTTCACAACCCCCCCACCTAAACTCACTCCAAATAGTGTGCTGCTAATGAGCAATTATCTAGATTTCACAACCCCCCCCCACCTAAACTCACTCCAAATAGTGTGCTGCTAATGAGCAATTATCTAGATTTCACAACCCCCCCACCCCCACCCTCGTTAAAATTTGCTTGAATGTTCTGTGGTGTTGATTTGTCTAAAGCAAATATATGTTGCAGTTTGCAAAATGCATGTGCACTCTACAAGTGCATTTGTTCCAGTGCTTTAGTAAATGAGCAGAAGCTCTGCTGATTTCCATCATCAAATCATATGCAAGCCTCAAAGTGTTTTCATTAATTGCCCTTGCCTGTGATTGTGTACTCCTTGCAACATGAATGCCTTTTTACATTACCTCATTTACTGTAAGCTGGTTAGCAACTGCACCTGCAGAGTGCGACAACTGCAGTCTTGTAGCCTTTTTAGTCCCTAAATTCCTGCGTGTCCTAAAAGTAATTTTTTTTAGGGATTTCACAACCCCCTAAAATGTAATCAATGTTCCATCAGAGGGGGTGAGCAATCTGATAAGTGTGCCTTTCCATATTAGTTATTCCAGAGGAATTAAATTATTGAATGTTATACTGATGCTGGGGAATAATGTTTTTAATTGTCTAATTTTCTTGCAATGTTAGCTTCCAAATTAATTGATTTTGGTTTTCTTGTTTGATTCCCCAGTTTCCTTCAACGCCACAGGAATGGCAGACTGTGGCATCCCATTTTGCCAGCCGTTGGGACTTTCCCAATTGTGGAGGGGCTATAGATGGGAAACATGTCCACATTGTGCCACCACCCCATTCGGGGTCATATTATTTTAATTATAAGGGGTTCCACAGTATTGTTTTAATGGCGGTGGTGTCGGCACACTATGATTTTTTATATGTGGACGTGGGGAAGAATGGCCGGATGTCGGATGGAGGAGTATTTGCCCAGACGGAGTTCTGCCAGCGTCTCCAGAGTGGTGGCCTGGGATTGCCACCTGATGAGGATAACGTGGAAGGACTCCCCTTTGTCTTCATTGCGGATGAAGCCTTCGCTCTCAGCAAGAACCTCATGAGGCCATTCCCCCAAAGAACCCTCACCCCGGAGAGGAGGGTTTTTAATTACCGGCTGGCCAGAGCTAGAAGAGTGGTTGAGAATGCGTTTGGAATTCTGGCCAGCCGGTTCCGCCTGTTTCAAACAGCCATTAATTTGGCGGAATACAAACTTAATTTTATCATTTTAACCTGCTGCATTCTGCACAACTTTTTAAACAAGCATTCTACCAATTATATAGGCACAGTTGGGCATGAGGCCGGACAAATAGAAGCCAACCTTACAGGCCTGGATACTGTCCGTACTGGCTTGGCCCCCCAAAGTTCCCGTCAAGTTAGACAGCAATATGTTAATTATTTTATGGGTAGGGGGGCCATTGCAATGGGCCAGGATATATAATTTTTTACAATAAAAAAATTATTGCTGAAATCTGGCATTATATTTATTGCTTGCCTTTCTTTTGGGCTGTCTCCTAGGTTATGGTCGAGCAGTTGTAGTGCCAACTGCATTTGAATTTTAAAAATGTCTAAATAAGCTCCATTGCCACTGTAAACAACTTTTTTACAATTATAACCAAACTGATACTGAGCCTTGAAATAACAAACCACACATTTTTTAAAATCCTATAAGGAGATGTTTTTATTAATGGTTGTTATGCATTCAGTTCTGCATTTAGTATAAAATGTGCATAGACAAAAATATAATGATATCTTAATAATGTAGCAAAATATAATTATATTTAAATATTTCTACCTAATCCACAAAAAAATATTTTTGGCTTTTTGATTTTCGCAAACAGGCTTTTTTTTTTTTTTTTGGAAAATCAAGTTTTGTTTTTTGTTTTTTTTTTAAAAGCAAGTTTTTTTATTTTTTTTTTTTTAATCAAGTTTTTTTTTTTTTTTTTGGTTTTTGCAAATCAAGTTTTTTTTATTTGTTTTTGGTTTTTTAATCAAGTTTTTTTTTTTTTTGGTTTTTTTAAAATTAGTTTTTTTTTTTCTTTTTTTTGGTTTTTTAAAATCAAATTTTCTTTTTTTTGGTTTTTTAAAATCAATTTTTTTTTTTTTTTTGGTTTTTTAAAATCAATTTTTTTATTTGTTTTTGGTTTTTTAATCAAGTTTTTTTTTTTTTTGGTTTTTTTAAAATTAGTTTTTTTTTTCTTTTTTTTGGTTTTTTAAAATCAAATTTTCTTTTTTTTGGTTTTTTAAAATCAATTTTTTTTTTTTTGGTTTTTTAAAATCAATTTTTTTATTTTTTTTGGTTTTTTAAAATCAATTTTTTAATTTTTTTGGTTTTTTAAAATCAATTTTTTAATTTTTTGGGTTTTTTAAAATCAATTTTTTAATTTTTTGGGTTTTTTAAAATCAATTTTTATTTTTTTTGATTTTTTAAAATCAATTTTTTTATTTTTTGGGTTTTTTAAAAAATTTTTTTTGGTTTTTTTTTTGGTTAGTTAAAATCAGTTTTTTTTTTTTTTTAATTTGTGTTTTTTTAGAAAATCAAGTTTTATTTTTTTGTGGATTTTTGAGGTATATACGAGAAACAGCCCTCCTTTTTGACATTAGGTTAAACAGCCATTTATGTTCTGCCAAAACCAAGAAAGAGAAGGCCCAGAATGGGGTCAGCAAAACAGGAAATGAAGGACATGATTGATGTTTTGGGGTTTAAAAAAGGGCATTTAGATTCGACCCAAAACATCAATCATGTCCTTCATTTCCTGCTGCATACGATCCAGCCGATTACGCATTTCATCAATGTCTTTATTCCAGGCCATTATTTGACCAATTAGCCGTTGGGCACTTTCAGAGGTGA